>LR738713.1:24332575-24393321 GCA_902687465.1 Secale cereale
GGGTTACCTGAACCCCCTGGGGAAGCTATGGGCCTTAATGGGCCATAGGAGAAAGAGAGAAGGAGGGCCAGGGCTGGGCCGCGCACCCACACCCCTTGGTCCGAATTGGACAAGGAAGGAGGGGGGCCGGCGCCCCTTTCCTTCTCCTTCTCCCTCTCCTTCCTTCCCCCCTTCTCCTTCTTGGTGGACTCCTACTAGGAATAGGATTGCAATCCTATTCCTAGTAGGATTGCCTCTCCTGGCGCGCCATAGAGGGCCGGCCGGCCTCCCCCTTGCTCCTTTATATACTGGGGCAGGGGGGCACCCTAGAACACATAAGTTGATCAGTTGATCTCTCCCAACCGTGTGCGGTGCCCCCCCTCCATAGTCACACACCTCGGTCATATCGTTGCAGCGCTTAGGCGAAGCCCTGCGACGGTAATTTCATCATATCCGTCACCACGCCGTCGTGCTGACGAAACTCTCCCGCGAAGCTCAACTGGATCAAGAGCTCGTGGAACGTCATCAAGCTGAACGTGTGTTTAACGCGGAGGTGCCGTACGTTCGGTACTTGATCGGTTGGATCGCGAAGAAGTTCGACTACATCAACCGCGTCACTAGACGCTTCTGCTCCCGGTCTATGAGGGTACGTAGACACACTCTCCCCCTCGTTGCTATGCATCTAGTAGATAGATCTTGCGTGATCGTAGGAAAATTTTGAAAATAGTACGTTCCCCAACAGGAGCAAGATGTTCTTCAAGTGACACCACCATCATGTTCTCCCAACATATTTGAAGAGGTATGCATAGAGAGTAATTTACCTATTTTCAGATTTGGTCGCGACTTCATTATTGATGCATCTATAAGAAATATTCTCATAAGTAATTTTGAAAGACCAATGAAGAATGGTAATTTACTTGTTAGCAATAAACTTGTTATGGAACATATCGGTCAACCCATTATGCCATTTATAAAGACCGATATTGACTTATTGTTACAGCCAAAGCTTTCCCCGTTGCTTTATGTAAAGTTCATATCTAGTTGGGTAGCTTTGCTTATTTCGTACTTGGCTTGCACTTGGTCTCAACTGAGACATGTATGTTCTAAATATCTTCTTTTCAGAAATTTAATGCCAAGGTTAAATTCTATTGAGAAAACTGAAGCTAATATAATATCTTATCCAAAGACATCGGAGATAGAGTGGAAAACACAATGCATAGCCGAATGGGGAGATTACAAATCTGAACAATTCATTTGCTTATCTCCAAAGCCGTTCAAACAGCAAGATCGGCTAGAAAACAAGAAGTATACCTTCAATTCAAGCATGTGTGATCAAATATTTGATTTGTTGCTGAAAAATAATTACATTACAATTCTTGATCACCATGTTAAGCCATCAATCCAAGGACGAATATATTGTAAGTTGCATCATTCATCCAAGCATAATTTTGAGGATTGTAACATGTTTCGTCAAATAGTTAAATTGGCCATTGAAAAAGGACGATTGAAGTTTGTTGAAACACCAAGAGATGACCAGTCTATTCCGATTGGTCCCGATGGCAAAAAGTTTTTGCATCGGCTGCTTCAAGCCGATCCATTTAAAGAGAATGTAAAAGCTGCAGGTGATGGGATCAAGCTTTCAAGTAAAGAAGTTGTTGAAGAGCATAACGAGCATAATCTTGAGGGCGAGAGTTCCATCGAAGCTACAATGGAGACGCCAAGGACTGAGGGGTAGCAAGCAAATCCAATGATCGATTAAAGCAAACCAAAAGAAAACAAAGGCCGGAATAAGCACAAGTGTAAGAGATCAAAAATCACCTTCACTGAACTATTGGATAAATATCAAAAGAAGAGTGAAGAGAAGAATGCTTATCGGCCAAATCATGCAAAGAAACCAAGATCACCCCCAAGGCGCAAGTATGAGGATCGGCATTGGCAAAGTGACAATTTTTATGCAACATATTCATATCCTTATTTTGGGCCACCAATGCCAATGCCGTGGATGCCTCCCTATGCTCATGTAGATTCATATTCATCACGGGACAGGTATGATACAAGGGCACATTATCCATCTTATTTTAAGCCATCTCACCAATATCATGCAGCTCTGAGAAGATCAACATTTGAACAATCACATGTTAAAGACCGTTTCAATCATAAGGAATCGGTCCGGAGCTCAAGGAAGAAGAAAGAGGTGGTCAAGCAAGTTTACTGTGTTAAAAGAGATGGTCGTAAGAGTGCAACTTCAGATTTGATCTCAAATGAAAAAGAGCCAAATAAAGTGTGGACATTGGCTACTAAAGGCAATGAGATGAAGCGACCAATTATTGAGAGTCAAAGTGCCAAATCTGAAGAAAAGAAGTTGAGAGTGCACAAGGCCAAAAAAGGATTGTCATTGGCCAAGACAAAATCGCAGCCGGGGTGCCCACTCGGCTTATCATATTGGCAAAAGAAGAAATTACAAAAACTTAGTGCACAAGAACTTGAAGAAAGAAACATGGCATGGGTTCCCAAAGGAAGTGCTCAAAATAAGAATTATGTGCAAACTTCCATTACAAGAAGTGCGGCAAAGGTGAAGAAGGAAAAGAGTGAATACTATGAAGGACGAAGCCGAAGGTTTCAACATCTTCGGTCTACACATTATCCATATTCTTCTACTATGCCATTAACGCCCATGTCATGGAATTCGTCATCAGGTATGATTGGTAACCCTCACTGGGCTTATTTTAAACCATGGATGCCATATAATTTCTTACATCATGAAATGGTATTACCAAGTCACTATACATTTGATTAGCTACAAGTTTGTTGCTGATCCAAAGGGCCGAAATACTTAGTTTGTCATTTCGTTTGTTTGTTTCGGCTATATGTGCTTTGAATGAAGTTTACATGGTAATGGACGATATTTATCTATCGTCCTAAGAATATGTCAATGCATGGCCGGTGTAGTATTCTAGCATCGTCCTTAGTTCGAATGGAGAGCAAGACAAGGTATGTGCTCATGAAAATTCATATGTATGCCTATATTATGATTGAATGGAGTTGAGACATCATTGAATATATGTTGCATAGACCAATTCATAGTTGCAGAATTGGCTAGTGGGCTTATACTTTGTTTGGATATGATTTGGCTTACACATCTTTGAGATCTATAAGAGGCCAAAGCATAGTTGATTTTATTACTGAACATCAGATTAATGACATGCATAATATTGATGTTAGCCTTGTCTCTCTAGTACTATGGAGATTATGTTTTGATGGTTCAGTTCGTAGCAATGGCCAAAGTGTTGGTGTTGTTTATATATCTCCTTGTGGTACTATTTTTGAAGCCTCATGCCGCTTAGAATATTTTTATGCACGATTAATCAAAGCCGAATATGCATTGTTATTCGGGTTGACTCTTTTACTTGCTATAGGTGCTATACATATTGAGGCTTTCGGTGATTCGTTATGAGTAGTGCAACAAATATCCAAGGGTTATCAATGTTTTGACGAATCGCTTATAGTTTATCTTGGGGTATGTCTAGATGCAAAATTTACCTTGGGTTGCATTAAGATTGTTCTTATATTTAGACATGACAATTCAAAAGAGTTGGCACAGCAAGCATCCGGGTACTACGTTAATCGTGGTGTATTGCATTTCTCTCAATAGCCGATGCTTCGTCTCGTCAACATAGGTAAGGCCGAACCGAAGTTCACAGCTTCGGCCACTAATGAATTTTGATGCAGGTGATAGTAAGGATTGGAGATAGTTTATTGTTTATTATCTACAAAATCCTAGCAAAAGGGGGAACAATATGGTTCGGAGGATGACCTTGAGATACATATCTATGGAACTTTATCATCGGATTGTTAATGAAGTTGAGAAGGTTTCGCCCAAGTTTGCATCAAGGGTTCAAGAACAATAATGGCCGATATATAATTATCGTCCTAAGCATATAAATGGCCGATGGGGTGTTGACATCGTCCTTAGAACCAACATGGTACAAATTATTTTTCGGCACACTTGCTTTGCCGAAAACCAGGGGGGCATGTGTTGACGCTCAAAAGTGGCACAATCGTAAAAGTTGCTTTAATCTATTTCAAGATTACTTCAAACTTATGATTGGAAGTCACCATGAGATGGCTTTCTTTGAGAAGATCAAGATGGATATGAAAGTGGTCTAAAACGGAGTCCGGATGCAAAAGTTATGACAAGTTCAGAGATGCTCATGGTGACACCAAATTAAAGAATGGCTTGAAACCCGTTGAAGATAACTTCAAATGGAAAACGTTTCAACATGAAAGTTGTGCGTCTCGTCGAAACGGTCGATTTTGATATAAAAATTGTCCCAATCCGAGTTCGTATGCAAAAGGTACAACCATCCGAACACAGCTCTATCACACAGCCATAAGTGGCGCGCCCCACCAGCCACGTGTCTGATGGGTAGCGCGAATAACATCCTGTATTGCGTGACCGTTTTGGCCTAGAAGATAGCTTCAAATCGAAAAAAGTTCAACATGAAAGTTGTTCGTCTCGTCTAAACGGTCAAGATTGCTTTGGGCTCTTTTACATCCGAGGTCGTTTACCACCTAAAAAATTACCCGCAAAGTATAGCCAGTTTAAACCGAACAGTTTTGGAAAGTTCAGACAAAACCAATCCGAATTTGGCTAGGGTTTTGGACGTGAATCCAAGACTTTTCCTTGCAAGGGAAGTCCAGCCGCCTCTTATATACCTAAGGGGTGATGGCCGATTGAACAACACACAATCGATCAATTCATCTACCACTTTTTATCTTTTTTTTTCTCCTTAACCCTATTTCTTCTTCTTCCTCGTTCTTCTTGTTGCAGGGCGGCGAACCTCGAGGCCCTAGGGGCGATCAGGTCGACCTAGGGCAGCCCATAGCCGCCGCGTGCCCTGACGGGGTCCCTCCCGGGCAAGCGGGGTTTCGGGTCAACAAAAGCGCCCGCCGGATTGTCTTGCGTACCGCGCTTCCGGCAGGTCTCCTGCGACGTGAGCTGCGGTGCATCACCCCCGGCGTCGAGGGTACACGGTGGCGTGTTCGTGTGCGAACAGTGTGATATGATTGTGTTTGTCTCATGTGCATATGGGTAGTGAATTTCCCCCTAGACCTCATTTCTATTCTAATCTCTTCCCTCTACACCCATCAGATGCCTCCGAGACGTGAGCCCGGAATTCAGTTTCCCCGCGAGCTCACTCAGTTGATCCAGTAGCAGAACACTTTGATGCAACTTCTTGCCCAGAACAATCAGAACAATCAGAACAACAACAACAACCCTCCGCCACCACCACCCGTGGACAACCTGACATGTTTTCTAAGGTTGCAACCACCGGTGTTTTCTAGCAGCATCGAACCAATAGTATCTGATGACTGGCTACGCAAGATTGGAAGGGATTTGACCACCGCAAATTGCACAGATGCTGAGAAGGTGCATTTTACCGCACATCAGTTGGCTGGACCAGCCGCAGCATGGTGGGAGAATTACACAGCCACTTTCCCAGTAGCCAATGTCACTTGGGATCAGTTTCAGCAAGCTTTTCGCACTGCCCATGTCTCAACTAGAGCCATGAGCATGAAGAAGCGAGAGTTCCGCAACTTGCACCAAGGAAATCGTACCGTGGTTGAATACATAGATGAGTTTAGTACTCTATCTCGTTATGCCCCAGATGATGTGGCCACAGATGCCGCGAAGCAAGAGAAGTTTATGGAAGGGTTGAATGATGAGATGAGCATACAGTTGATGGTGGCAACCTTCAACAACTACTAGGAGTTGGTAGACAAGGCTCTTATGATTGAAGGGAAGTAGCAGTAGATTGAAAGTCGCAAGAGGAAGTATGGACAATGAAGGAATAACTCTGGAGCCCAGCAGGAGCCCCGTTTCACCCCGAACTCGGGAGGATATATCCATAACCATGGAAGTCACACCCATAATGGAGGAAGTTCTCACAACCACAATGGCTCCAAGAATGGGAATGGGAATGGAGCAAGCAATAATCAGAACTGCTCCACTCCATCCACACCCACCAAGAGGGATTTAAGCCACGCTACCTGTTTTAAGTGCGGGAATAATGGACACTACGGCACAGACTGCCCTGAAGCTAAGAATGGGAACGACAATGGAAGCGCCGGGAAGAAGCCCAACCCATTCAACAAAGGACAAGTGAACCACGTGACCGTGGAGGAAGTTGAAGAGCAACCCGATGCAGTTGTCGGTAAGTTTTTGGTTAATTCATTTACCGCAGTAGTTCTTTTCGATACTGGTGTATCGCATTCATACATTTCAAGGGGATTCATAAATAGACATAAGCTGCCCACCAAAGTCCTTATGACCCCCATGTTAGTAAGTTCACTCGGAGCGGAATACATGGCAAATCAAGGATGTTTTCAGATGCCATTGACCATTGGACACCATGTTTTTCCCTCAGACCTGATAGTTTTGGAGTCACAAGGATTGGATGTGATACTAGGTATGGATTGGCTATCGATGTATGGAGGGAACACCGATTGTGCCAGTAAGTCAATTTTGCTTACTACCCCGGAGGGAAAAAGGATCAAGTATGTATCTAGGCATTCGCCTAGGAGGACACAAGTGAATTCTCTCTCGGGAGTTGTTCAGGAGGAAGTACCCGTAGTAAGGGATTATCCAGATGTATTTCCAGAGAAGCTACCAAGCATGCCGCCGGATAGGGATATCGAGTTTTTGATTGAGCTATTGCGTGGCACTGGACCAATATTGAAGAGACCGTACCGGATGCCAGCAAATGATCTGGAGGAGATCAAGAAGCAGATTAAGGAGTTATTGGAGAAAGGATTTATTCGACGAAGTTCATCACCTTGGGGAGCCCCAGTGCTTTTGGTCGAGAAGAAGGATGGATCCCTAAGGATGGTCGTTGATTATCGAACACTGAATGAAGTGACGATTAAGAATAAGTACCCGCTGCCGATGATCAATGATTTGTTTGACCAACTTCAAGGAGCTGAAGTATTCTCCAAGATCAATCTACGATCAGGATACCACCAGTTGATGATCCGAGAGAAGGATATACCTAAGACAGCCTTCACCACGAGGTATGGGCTATATGAGTATACGGCTATGTCATTTGGATTGACTAACGCCCCTGCCTATTTCATGAGTATGATGAATAAGGTGTTCATGGAGTTCTTGGATAAGTTTGTCATGGTATTAATTGATGATATCTTGGTGTACTCGAAGAATGAAGAGGAACACGCGGAGCATTTGCGTTTGGTTCTGGAGAAGCTCAGAGAACAGTAGTTGTATGACAAGTGTCGGTGTACAAAAAGAGGGGTACACTTTTGTACCCCTATGACTGTGCACGGGCAGTCCGAGCCCCGGGCACCACCACACCAAGCACGGCAAGGGAGGTGAGCCAGGGTAAGACCAAAGCTCGATGGAGACTGAAGCCCATGGCCAAGACCACAAAGAGCAAAGGGGCGAAGCGGATTCCCCCGGCAAGGTCCTTGCCGGGGGCAGCTTTAGCAGCCCCGGCAAGACCCTCGCCGCGGCAGCTCGCCCCACGCCTGCGGAGCGGATCACCCTTGAGTCCACTGCCCCAATGGGGCAAGGATTCGGGAGGCATCCCCGTGGTGGCATGCAGATCTTTGTGAAGACATTCAAGGACAGATACACACACTAAGAGGATGACGACCCTTGGCGGGATCCCAGCCAAGGAGGACCACAAGACCTTCGGCAAGCACCTTGCTGGGGATGACAGCAGGCGCCACGGCAAGACCCTTGCCGGGGCCCCGGCAAGGCCCTTGCCGAGGACACCCGCAGGGCCACCGTCAGGCCCGCACCAACTGAGTTTCCACCGCCCCATGCTGCTGCCGACCCAACCAGCTGGGCAGGCACCTGCGTGGCAACATGCAGATCTTCATGGAGACCCACCATTGCACCACCTCAGCTGCCTGCCTGCCTACATGGCACCCCAGGCACCGCTGGCCAGGGCGCGTGTCAGCACAAGGAGGAGCGGCGACGGATAAGACAGACATCTCCCCTCGTCCCCGATAAAGCAAGGACACCTAAGCTAGACGCATTAAATGCACCTTGTCCTGTAATCCGAGGGATAACCTCGCATCACTGTACCCTTTCCACCTCCTGTGTGCCACTGTGGCAACCCCTTTTTCCTATAAAAGGAGGCCCGAGGTGACCAGGAGAAGGATTCGGCTTTTTAGAACTCCTCACGACTCGGCTTTCGGAGCCCATCACGCCCCATAGCTAGCTAAAGAACACAAACATATAATCCACCAAAGCAGGAGTAGGGTTTTACGCATCTTTGCGGCCCGAACCTGGGTAAAGGAACCGTGTGCTAACTGTTGGATCCGCTCTTCTCTCAACCCCGCGCCCCGCAACCGTAGTAGGGATTCTTGTGATCCCATAGGTGTCGATCCAAATACACCGACATCTTTGGCGCGCCAGGTAGGGGGCGCAGTTGTGAGAATCGTCTCTAGCATTTGGCCCGACGCTCTCTCGTCTTCGTGGCCCTTTGAGAAGGAAGGATGCCGGAAGATCTGCGCTCGAGCGGCTACAAATAGAAGCTAAGTTACATTGAACCTTGGATATTTCTATCCTATTATTTAAAGTTGTTATCCTCGGAGCTGTCGTTCTTTGTGCAAAAAGAAACCTGCACACAAATGGGGCCCTTCCCGATTGGCAACGCCTTTGCTCTGTTTCCAGTCCGCTCAACAGTTCAAACGGCTGCGTTGGAAACGGTAGGGTAGCCTTCCGCAATTGGCAAGGCTCTCGGCTCTGACTCGAGTCAAACTCGACAGTTCGAGCGGCTGCGTTAAGGGTGACAAGGTGGCTTACCCGGCAGCACGCTCGCCCAGCAGGCCAATGGGGACCCGTCCCCAAGACGCCGCCTTGGGTTTTTCGCTCCGGCAAGCCTACCCAGCTAGCGTAGGGAGGACACACAATGAGGCAGCAAACAGGAAAATAACATGCATGATTCTAAAGATATTTCAAAGTTATATTACATCATGTCATCGCTGCGGTTCTAACTAAAGATAAAATTTGTCTTGGTCATGAACCCGCAGCGGCGAAGAAGAACGGGATGCCTAATCCCAACGCTGGCCCTCCACCCTCTTGATTTTGTCAATGCGGCTGATGACGGGCTTGATGCGCTCCTTGAGCACCGCGAGGTCAGCATCCTCCGGCAAGCTGTCCATCACGGCTTAGAAGTCGAGGGCGGGGTTCCAGAACGCCATCTTGGTGAGGACCTTGGTTATGACCCCCCGGCAAAGCCGCCGGGCCTCCCCGGCGAGCGTGGCCGTTCTGTTGGAGTGAAGATCAGCCAAGGCACCGAGGATGCCCTCGAAGAACAGGGTCAGCTTGGCGTTGACGGACCCGCTCCACTGAGGGGCATACCTCACATTTGGCATCCCCATGAGGGCCAACTACGAGGTAACCCTGCCGGTGATGTCCTCCAGCCGGCTGATCCACCTGTTCTCGCCCGCCACGTATTCTTGGTGGGAGGCGCCCTCGTCCGCCCGCAACTGCTTCTCCTCCTCCAGGCTCTTGGTCAAGGCCTTCTCCCGAGCCGAGCTCTCCGACAACATCTTCTCAAGATTCTCCAGCCTCAACTTGAGATCTCTGATGGAGTCTTGCACCTCGGAGAGCTCTCCAGCCCTGCTGATGACTGCTCCCTGCGCCTCTATCAAGGTGCAGTTGAGCCTGTTCTTTTCGTCGGACAGCTTGAGGGCCTGCTCCTTCAGCTCGTCCCGCTCCACCTCCAGCTCTTGCACCTTGCCGGCATGGGCCAGAGCTTGGGCATCGAGTGCCTCTTTGTGCCTCTGCCCCAGCTCACGAGTCTGCCGCTCGACAAGGGCCTCGAGCTCCTCATCCTTGCCGCGGAGCGTTGCGGCAAGCTTCGCCTCACGCGCGGAGAGGTCTTCCTCCTGTGAATCGAGGGCGGCTTGATGCTGGTTCCGGGTGGCCTCGGCCGCGTCAGCCAAGTTCGCCGCCTCTTCATGGGCCTTCTCGACGTCAGACATCTTCATGATGAGCTCTGCGTCACGCTTGGCCAATTCTTCCTGGAAGGCCCTCTGCTCCTCGCGGGACTGGTGGAACCAGGTTTGCGCCTCAGCGACGCGCGCTTGGAAGTCCACCTCCGCCTCATCCACCGCTGCCATCCTGGACTTAACCTTGTCCAGGCGGGCACGGTAGAGCGCTTGGAGCTTCCGGAAATTAGCCCCCATGGCCAGGAAGAGCTGCCCTTCTGGAGAGCCATCACCGCCGACGCCCGGTTCATCAACAACCTCAAGCCCGGTGGCGGCAAGCACCTCGCCGTCGAAGGCTTCCCCTCCGGCGGGCGCTCGGGAGCTTGACGTCCCTGCAAGATGGACGAAGAGGTCGTCACCCACCTTCAGATACCTGTCGGGGCCCGAGGTTGTGGAGGAAGAAGGCTGATCATCAATCGCCTCTTCCTCGGCTGTGGCCTTGCCGGCCTCCCCGGCAGGCCCACCGCCGGCACCCTCGGCGGTGCCCTTGTCCGTGGCGGCCCCAGCAGCGTCCTTGGCGGCCTCCTCGGCGGCAATCTTGTCGGCCTCCGCCGCGGCCTCCTCAGCAACTTCCTTGATGACGGCGTCCACGTCCTCCACATCTGTTGAAGGAGGGCCTGGGCAGTGATGGGGATGATGAAGCCAAGAAAAAGGATAAGGGAAAAGCAAAGACAGAAGACAGGTGACTCACCAGTGCCGGGCTGTGAAGCAGAAGTCCCCTCCCTGCTGGCGTCCGGCGCCGTGGCAGAGCCACCAGCGCCCAAGTTCCCCTCTTCCTCCATGCATGTGGGCTCTATGCTTGGTGCCCTTGCCGGGGATGCCCCACGCGGTGGCGTGGTCGATGGGGGTGGTGCGTTGGGAGTAGCCCCCTGCGGCTCCTCCTGCTGTTGCTCCCGTCCTACAAAACCGGCAAGGTCAGCACCATAGCATCAAACACCTACTGCATGTCGAGCGAGAAGAGGATGATGAACTTACAGTGGGGGCTGTGCTGGGGGCTGCCGTCTGGGCTGCTCAACACCACCAGTGGTGTCCCTGAAGCCCCAGCCGGGGGCTGGCTGCTCGCCGAAGCCTTGGCCCTCTTTATCCTCTGGGCCAACGTCTCTGCGTCCCCGAAGAAGCAAGAACATATCAAGATGAGTGGCATGGTTCAGGAGGATGGAAATGGCAGTAAGGAATGAAATACTTACTCGTCGTCCATCTCCTCCTCCTCCAACGCTTTCCTCTTCCTCTTCGGGCTAAGAGGCCCGAGATCGAAGGGGAACTCCGCGTCGCCATCCGAGTCGACGTCTGCCAGGGGAGACGAAGAAGGGGGCGGAGTTTGTGCGCGCCTAGACGGAGAAAGGGCTGCCGCCTTCTTCTTCTCGGCGGCCTTCGTCGACCTCCTCGCCGTCGTGGCCCTCGTGTGGCGCCCGGACCTCTCCAGGGCCAATTGAGGCTCCACAGTCTTGCCGGGCCGGACCGGCTCGTCGGAACATGCCCGTCGCAGGACTCGCCCTCTTCCCCTGGCTGGCGCCGGGCCGGCCGCCGCGTCCTCCTCCGACAAGGACTCATTGGCCGCGTCTTCGACCAGCGGAGCTCCGGTGCCGGCGCTGCTAGCCTCTCCGAGGGCCGCCGCCCACTGGGCGAGCTCCTCCTCCTCCGCAGCCGTGGCGTCTTTGTTTTCCATACCCCCCGGCGCTGCCGGCCTCCATGACGAGCTACGCCTCCCTTGCCCTAGTAGCGATGTAGTCCAGCTCCTCCTGGGTGGTGTCCCTGACAAGCAACCGCTCGGCTTCAGGCTTGACGCACACCTCGACCAGAGTGTCGAAGAATTGCTGCACGACCTCGTCCGCCGGCTCCTGCCAGCTCGGGATGGGGCCGTGCACATTGCATTCCGTCATCATGGCGACAATCTCGGACTGTCGCGAATTGTTGCACAGTGGGACCACCCCGCTGGCAGCTTGAAGAGCTGCCCCTTGACGGCCTTGCCGGCCTTTGCGGCAGCCTTCGCGGTCTTGCCGGTCCATTCAACCTCGCCATCGCGACCCACATCAAGCTGGAAGAACCGCTGGCAAAAATGGGCGTGTCCCATCACTATGAGGTTGTGGTCGAGGCCAGGGCGAAGCCACATGACGTCAGCCGGGTTCCTAAAGAGCCAGGCTGGGCTCCCCTTGTTGTGCAACGGGGCGATCCGACGGCAAATGAAGTCCGCCCCGATCATCTCAAGGGTGAGCCCAGCCTGGGCGAGCCGGTGGATCCTGGTGGTGGCAACGGTGAGCCTCCCGTCGGCGGCGTCGACGTCGCCCCAGTCACTGCCACGGACCGGCGGCACCTGGCGGACCCTGCAGAATGTTGGCGGCTCGTCTTCTTCAATCCAGCACCACCGGCCGCGCTATTCATCCCACCTCTCCTTCACGGCGCCCTCCGGGTACGCTCCCTTGGATCTCGGAATCCAGGTGATGCACCCAGAGATGACGCCTCCCGGCTGGATCTGAGGGGTGAAGTAGTGGCGGAAGAGCGCCGTGTTGGGCTGCACCCCGACGAAGCCCTCGCAAAGGTGCGCGAAGAAAGCCATGCACACCACCGAAATTCGAGTAAAATCCAAGAGGCGGAAGCCAAAGGTGTGCATGACATCATAAAAGAAATCGGAGAAGGGGGGACACAACCCGCAAGAAAAGTAGTCGACGAAGAAGGGGTACCGATTTGGGCCAGGTTCGGCGCAAGCAGCCGAAATGACACGCGTTGCCGGATGACCCAAGTTCTTCCCCCCTGTCTCCACCCCCCAAAGGGGTTTGAAGGCAGCCCGGAGCTCGTGGACGTCGACCGACGACGGGATGAAGAAAGCAGCCTTCGTCCGGTCCCCCGAAAACGCGCCCTCCGGCGGTCCCACAGGCCCGGCGCCCTTGGCCACCCCCTTGCCTTTGGCAGGTTTGGACGCCATGTCAACTGATTTGGAGGGCTGAGGGAAGGGGATGGAGAAGCAACGGCGGCAGACGACGGCGGAGGCTTCGGAAGGAAGGAAGAAAGGGAACAACGGCTCTGAGATTGGAAGAGGCGCGAGGAAAATGGAGGAAGTGAGGAGCGCGCCCGTGGTTATTCCTTCTTATGGGGGAGAAGCGCGAGCTGCCTCCTTTCGCATTTACTGCGACGTGACGCATGCCTGCGGAAACCGCACCGCGCATGCCGCCCACGTCTCGCATGCCCCTCCACCCGCGCCACGCGCGCGAATTGTGGGGAGCGAAGCGCGCGGAAAATCTTACCACGGTGAAAACCGCCCCGCCTGCCCGCGCACCATTCTGGGCCTGGCCCAACAACGCGTCGCGCTTATGAGTGGCCCAGGCCCGGGGGCTCCTGTCGGTGTACAAAAAGAGGGGTACACTTTTTGTACCCCTATGACTGTGCACGGGCAGTCCGAGCCCCGGGCACCACCACACCAAGCACGGCAAGGGAGGTGAGCCAGGGTAAGACCAAAGCTCGATGAAGACTGAAGCCCAAGGCCAAGACCACAAAGAGCAAAGGGACGAAGCGGATTCCCCCGGCAAGGTCCTTGCCGGGGGCAGCTTTAGCAGCCCCGGCAAGACTCTCGCCGCGGTAGCTTGCCCCACGCCTGCGGAGCGGATCACCCTTGAGTCCACTGCCCCCATGGGGCAAGGATTCGGGAGGCATCCCCGTGGTGGCATGCAGATCTTTGTGAAGACATTCAAGGACATATACACACACTAAGAGGACGACGACCCTTGGCGGGATCCCAGCCAAGGAGGACCACAAGACCTCCGGCAAGCACCTTGCCGGGGATGACAGCAGGCGCCGCGGCAAGACCCTTGCCGGGGCCCCGACAAGGCCCTTGCCGAGGACACCCGCAGGGCCACCATCAGGCCCGCACCAACTGAGTTTCCACCGCCCCATGCAGCTGCCGACCCATCCAGCTTGACAGGCACCTGCGTGGCAACATGCAGATCTTCATGGAGACCCGCCATTGCACCACCTCAGCTGCCTGCCTGCCTACATGGCACCCTAGGCACCGCTGGCCAGGGCGCGTGTCAGCACAAGGAGGAGTGGCGACAGACAAGACAGACGTGTCAGGACCGGTTTTCAATAAAATAATTACCGAAAGACCGACCTTTTTGTTAAACCAGCAAGGAAGAATACTTCTTGCTGGTAGACAATTCCTTGATACAGAATTCCAGAATACTGAATATTATACAAGGTTGAGCTGAGGTTGCTCAACAATTTATTACAAGTGCGCCAATATAGTACATAAAGGCGGATATGACACAATGGTAGGGTGGCATACTACTAACTCGTAATAAAAAGGTGATGGATATGTCACAGTGTAGTGGGTGACGTGACTCCAATATACTACAGTTCATCGAGTGTCGGAGTGAGACCCGATGAATTTATTTGGTGGTTGGCGGAAGCGGTTATATAACAGTGATCAACTCCAGGATCGCAAGAGACTGACTGGGACTCCACTAGACGTCAGACTCGCTATCGAACTCTTCATCCATGAGATCGCCTTCGTCCACATCTGGCCAAATCAACAAGCCAGGTGAGTACTTTGGATATACTCGCAAGACAGTTCAGACATAAGATATAATAAATGCAAACATGATGCATACGAGTATTCTAGCAAAATGCAACCAGATATTAATATTTCTGTGCTATATGTAAAAATAGAAGTCGGGCGGTAATCCTCCCGAAATCCATAAGATAAATAAAAGGAAACCGAACGAGTGTGTGAGTGACGCCTCGTGAGGAATAAATAAATGGAAACATGCCACAGTCGGACGTCTGAGCGACATCACATAAAGGGCTTAATAAGAAAATAAAAGACAAGATTGCCACAGTCGGACGTCTGAGCGACATCACATAAAGGGCTTATAATGAAAATAAATAACCAGAATGCCACAGTCGGACGTCTGAGCGACATCACATAAAGGGCTTATAATGAAAATAAATAACAAGAATACCACAGTCGGACGTCTGAGCGACATCACATAAAGGGCTTATAATGAAAATAAATAACAAGGATGCCACCGTCGGACGTCTGAGCGACATCACATAAAGGGCTTATAATGAAAATAAATAACAAGAATGCCACAGTCGGACGTCTGAGCGACATCACATAAAGGGGTTATATAAGCAATAGTATAACGGTGGAATACTTCAGGAAGTAAATCAGTGCAAAGATAGTTGGTTAGTTCATCTACCAAATGAACTTGACAAAATCACTACTCTTGTTACTACCAAGAATTTACTAGAGGCGGTCACCGGGTTGACACGAAGATTGACCCTAGGCCATAAACATGGCTACTTGGAAGATTTGACTCTGCAGAGCTTGTACTATTAATTCATAGCCAACGGATTCTACTAGTCACAGGGACTTGTTCCGTCTACGGTGTTTTAGACGAAACCCAACTGACCAGTACACACCCATTTCACATCCTGCTGTCCGGAATCACCCGCGACAACATTCATGAAAAACTTTAAGACGGGGAGGCTACAACCTCGAATAGCATGGGATCAAATTTATATATGCGCGCTCTAAGGGGTGCCCCCCTCTCGGTCCCAACCGGAAACACCCATGCCCCTGACCGGATGACGGGCTTTAATCCAGGGCCATGGAACCCTCATCCCGGCCCCTCTACTTGGTGTGTACTCGGAAAGTGGTTTGCAACTGACTAGACCGTAATCACAACAGATGGCATATGACAGTACCAAACAGGAGATGAGCGGGATCAGGACTCGATCCACGCGGATACAAAGTTAACCAACTACTGGCATGCTCCAACAATACCAGTACACCACCCATCATGTCACCACATGATCGGGGTGGTTCAACCATTATCATACGGGGCTCACCCGTAGCTTTCTTGCATGAAATATAACCATACACAAATGCTTATATAACCATGCTTATGAAAAGAACCACTCGAGCAAACATGCAACACATCCATCATATCAAAGGTTCAAACATGCTTGCCTGGTTCGGAGTAGTCGGAGTCTAACTCGGTGAGGTTCGCGGCTCCGTCACGTCCTTCGGTATAGCTTCCTGGTGTTCTTCCACGTCGGTGGGTGGTGGAGTTGAGCGTCGGCGAGCCCCACGTCGACGGCGACCCTGTCTCCGGCGGACGGCAGCTCGGGTGGTCGTGGGCCTCGTCGGAAAGAGCTCCTGGGGTCAAATTGGAGTGGGGGTTAGGTTTAGGTAGGTGTCAGGGGGTTACGCTCGAGTTCAGGGTGGCGGAGGAGTTCTCACCGGAGAGAACGTTGCTGGAGCCCGAGGCGGATGGAGTTGGCCGGAGTTGGAGAAGAAGGGCCCCTCGAGACTCTTCCAGAGGCTGCACGTGGTCTAGATGTTGGAAATATGCCCTAGAGGCAATAATAAAAGAGTTATTATTATATTTCCTTGTTCATGATAATCGTTTATTATCCATGCTATAATTGTATTGATTGGAAACTCAGATACACGTGTGGATGAATAGACAGACTTTGTGTCCCTAGTGAGCCTCTACAGGACTAGCTCGTTGATCAAAGATGACCGCAGTTTCCAGGTCATAGACATGAGTTGTCATTTGATAACGGGATCACATCATTAGGAGAATGATGTGATGGACGAGACCCAAACGTTAACATAGCTTTTTGATCGTGTCAGTTATCGCTATAGTTTTCTGCATGTCAAGTATAAGTTCCTATGACCATGAGATCATGTAACTCACTGACACCGTAGGAGTGCTTTGTGTGTACCAAACGTCGCAACGTAACTGGGTGACTATAAAGGTACTCTACAGGTATCTCCGAGGGTGTCTGTTGAGTTGACATGGATCAAGACTGGGATTTGTCACTCCGTGTGACGGAGAGGTATCTCCGGGCCCACTCGGTAATACGTCATCTCAATGAGCTCAAAGTGACTAAGTAGTTGGTCACGGGATTATGTATTACAGTAACGAGTAAAGAGACTTGCCGGTAACGAGATTGAACTAGGTATAGAGATACCGACGATCGAATCTCGGGCAAGTAACATACCGACGAGACAAAGGGAACTGTATACGGGATTGCCTTAATCCTTGACATCGTGGTTCATCCGATGAGATCATCGAGAAACATGTGGGAACCAATATGGGTATCCAGATCCCGCTATTGGTTATTGACCTGGGAGTGTCTCGGTCATGTCTACATGGTTTCCGAACCCGCAGGGTCTACACACTTAACGTTCGGTGACGCTAGGGTTGTTAGTGAGAAAAGTGTATGGTTACCGAAGGTTGTTCGGAGTCCCGGATGAGATCCCGGACGTGACGAGGGTCTCCGGAATGGTCCGGAGACGAAGATTGATATATAGGATGAAAGGTTTCGGAGTCCGGAAGTGTTCCGGGGAGCATCGGGAAATCGGCGGAGTACCGGAAAGCGGTTTCGGGGGTCCGGAAGCAGTTCTGGGCCTAATGGGCCACAAGGGGGAACACCACAGCCCTCAGGGGGCTGTGCGCCCCCCCTGGGCCCTCTCCTTGTGCGCCAAGGGGGGTGGACCCCTCTAGGGTGGCCGCACCCCTAGCCTTGGGGGGCAAGGCACCTAAGGGGGGAAACCCTAGGGCCTGGCCCTGGCCGCCGCCCCCCCTGCCTTGGCCGCCGCCCCCCCTTGCCCTGGCCGCCGGCCCCCTAGGGGGAAACCCTAGGGCGCCCTCACCTCTCCACCCCCCCTATATATAGTGGGGCAAAGGGAGGGCAGCCAACACAGTTTGTGCCTCGGTGCTGCCCTCCCTCTCCCACAACATCTTCTTCTCCCGCGGTGCTTAGGCGAAGCCCTGCTGGAATTCTCCTCCATCATCACCACCACGCCGTCGTGCTGCCGGTTCTCCATCAACCTCTCCTCCACCCCTTGCTGGATCAAGAAGGAGGAGACGTCCCCGAGCCGTACGTGTGAAGAACGCGGAGGCACCGTCGCTTCGGTGCTAGGTCTTCGGCGATCTGAATCGCGACGAGTACGACTCCATCATCCGCGTTCATAACGCTTCCGCTTAGCGATCTACAAGGGTATGTGGATCCTACTCTCCCCTCGTAGTTGCATCTACTAGATTGATCTTGGTGAACGTAGAGAAAAATTTTTGTTTTCCATGCAACGTTCCTCAACAGTGGCATCATGAGCTAGGATCTTGCGTAGATGCTTTCTTGAGTAGAACACAAAAGGGTTTGTGGCGTTGATGTTTAAATTGCTGCCCTCCTTAGTCTTTCTTGATTCAGCGGTATTATAGGATGAAGCGGCCCGGACCAACTTTACATGTCCACGTACATGAGACCGGTTCCATCGACAGACATGTGACTTTTGTTGCATAAGATGGCTGGCGGGTGTCTGTCTCTCCTATCTTAGTTGAATCGGAATAGAACAAGGCGGTCCTTGTAGAAGGTTAAATAGCAACTTGAATATCACCGTTGTGGTTTTGCGTAGGTAAGAAACGTTCTTGCTAGATACCCATAGCAGCCACGTAAAACATGCAACAACAAATTAGAGGACGTCTAACTTGTTTTTGCAGGGTATGCATGTGATATGATATGGCCAATGACATGATGAATTATATTTGATGTATGAGATGATCATGTTGTAATAGTTAATATCGACTTGCATGTCGATGCATACGGCAACCGGCAGGAGCCATAGGGTTGTCTTTAATTTTTGTATGACCTGCGTGTCAATCTTTAAGCGCTTTGTAATGCTTTACTTTATCGCTAAACGGTAGCAATAGCAGTAAGAGCATGGTGGGCGCCGACAACCCCGATGGCGACACGATGATGGAGATCATGATGATGGAGATCATGGCGTGGCGCCGGTGACGATGGAGATCATGCCGGTGCTTTGGAGATGGAGATCAAAAGCACGAGTTGATGGCCATATCATGTCACTTATGATTTGCATGTGATGTTAATCCTTTTATGCATCTTATTTTGCTTAGGACGACGGTAGCATTATAAGATGATCCTTCACTAAAATTTCAAGATAAAATTGTGTTCCCCCCGAGTGTGCGCCGTTGCGAAGGTTCGTCGTTTCGAAGCACCACGTGATGATCGGGTGTGATAGACTCTACGTTCGCATACAACGGGTGCAAGCCAGTTTTGCACATGCAGAACACTCGGGTTAGACTTGACGAGCCTAGCATGTACAGACATGGCCTCGGAACACGGAGGACCGAAAGGTCGAGCATGAGTCATATAGTAGATGTGATCAACATGTTGATGTTCACCATTGACACCACCTCATCTCACGTGATGATCGGACTTGGGTTGGTGAATTTGGATCATGTCACGCTCGAATGACCGGAGGGATGTCAATTTGAGTGGGAGTTATAATTAATTTGATTAGGTAATAACTCACTTATCATGAACAATAGTCTAAAATGTCTTTGCAAATTTTGTTGTAGATGGCTCGCGCAGTAGCTCCCCTGAATTTTAATGCGTTCCTAGAGAAAGCTAAACTGAAAGATGACGGGAGCAACTTTGTGGACTGGCTCCGCAATCTGAGGATCATCCTCACAGCTGCCCAAAAGGTTTATGTCCTAAATGCACCGCTAGGTGACCCCCCCGCTCCTGGAGCCTCTGCGGACGTTATGAACGTCTGGCAGACGCGTTCGGATGACTATTCGATAGTGCAGTGTGCCATGTTGTACGGCTTGGAAGGAGGACTTCAAAGGCGTTTTGAACGTCATGGTGCATATGAGATGTACACGGAGTTGAAGTTCATCTTTGAGAAGAATGCTAAGATCGAGAGGTATGAGACCACCGATAAATTCTTCGCTTGCAAGATGGAGGAGAATTCGTCTGTCAGTGAGCACTTGCTGAAGATGTCTGGGTACTATACCCGCATAGCTGATCTGGGACTTGTGTTCCCGGATGAGGCTATCATTGACAGAATTCTCCAGTCACTCCCTCCAAGCTACAAGAGCTTCATGCAGCAGTATAACATGCAAGGGATGAACAAGACCATCGCCGAGCTGTTTTCGATGCTGAAAGTCGCTGAGGCAGACATCCAGAAGGAGTATCAAGTGTTGATGGTCAATAAGACCACCAGTTTCAAGAAGAATGGCAAGGGCAAGAAGGGTAACTCTAAGAAGGGTGGCAAAGCAGTTGCTAATCCAGTGAAGAAACCCAAGGCTGGGCCCAAGCCAGAGACTGAGTGTTTCTATTGCAAGGGAAATGGCCACTGGAAGCGGAACTGCCCCAAGTATCTGGCGGACAAGAAGGGGGCCAACAACAACAAAGGTATATGCGATATACATGTTATTGATGTGTACCTTACCAACTCTCGTTGTAGTGCCTGGGTATTTGATACCGGTTCGGTTGCTCACATTTGCAACTCTAAACAGGAACTGCGGAATAAACGGAGGCTGGCGAAGGACGAAGTGACGATGCGCGTGGGAAACGGTTCCAAGGTTGATGTGATCGCCGTCGGCACGCTCGCTCTTCGATTACCATCGGGATTAGTTATGAACCTGAATAATTGTTATTTAGTGCCTGCGTTAAGCATGAACATTATATCTGGATCTTGTTTATTGCGAGACGGTTACTCATTTAAGACAGAGAATAATGGTTGTTCTATTTTTATGAGTAATATCTTTTATGGTCATGCACCCGAAGTTAGGGGTTTATTCTTGTTGAATCTCGATAGTGATGATACACATGTTCATAACATTGATGCCAAAAGATGTAGAGTAGATAAAGATAATACCACTTTCTTGTGGCACTGCCGTCTCGGTCATATCGGCGTGAAACGCATGAGGAAGCTCCATGCTGATGGACTTCTGGAGTCTCTTGATTTTGAATCACTTGACACGTGCGAGCCGTGCCTCATGGGCAAGATGACAAGGACCCCGTTTTCAGGGACAATGGAACGGGCAAGTGACTTATTGGAAATCATACATATTGATGTGTGCGGTCCGATGAGTGTAACGGCGCGCGGTGGATATCGTTATTTTCTCACCTTCACTGACGACTTAAGTAGATATGGGTATATTTACTTGATGAAGCATAAGTCTGAAACTTTTGAAAAGTTCAAGCAATTTCAGAGTGAAGTTGAAAATCATCGTAACAAGAAGATCAAGTTCCTACGATCTGATCGAGGGGGAGAATATCTGAGTTATGAGTTTGGTGATCACTTAAGAAAATGTGGAATTGTTTCACAGTTGACGCCACCTGGAACACCACAGCGTAATGGTGTGTCCGAACGTCGTAATCGAACCCTATTAGATATGGTACGTTCTATGATGTCTCTTGCCGATTTGCCACTATCGTTTTGGGGATATGCGTTAGAGACAGCTGCATTCACTTTAAATAGGGCTCCATCTAAGTCCGTTGAGACAACACCGTATGAACTATGGTTTAGTAAGAAACCGAAGTTGTCTTTTCTCAAGGTTTGGGGTTGCGATGCTTATGTCAAAAGGCTTCAGCCAGAGAAGCTCGAACCCAAAGCGGACAAATGTGTCTTCATAGGATACCCAAAAGAAACAGTTGGGTACACCTTCTATCTCAGATCCGAGGGCAAAGTGTTTGTTGCTAAGAACGGATCCTTTCTCGAGAAAGAGTTTCTCTCGAAAGAATTGAGTGGGAGGAAGGTAGAACTTGATGAGGTTATTGAACCTCTGCTTCAACCAGAAAGTAGCGCAGCACAGAAAGATGTTTTTGTGGAGCCTGCAGAGGTTGAAGAGGAAGCCAATGATTATGATCAAGAAGCTTCTGATCAAGTCACTACTGAACCTCGTAGGTCGACAAGGGTACGCACTACACCTGAGTGGTATGGTAACCCTGTCTTGGAGGTCATGTTGTTAGACAACGGTGAACCTACGAGCTATGGAGAAGCGATGGTGGGCCCAGATTCCGACAAATGGTTAGAGGCCATGAAATCCGAGATGGGATCCATGTATGAAAACAAAGTATGGACTTTGGAAGTATTACCTGAAGGGCGGAAGGCCATTCAGAACAAATGGATTTTTAAGAGGAAGACGGACGCTGACGGTAATGTCACCGTGTATAAAGCTCGACTTGTGGCAAAGGGTTTTTCACAAGTTCAAGGGATTGACTACGATGAGACTTTCTCACCCGTAGCGATGCTTAAATCCGTCCGAATCATGTTAGCAATAGCTGCATATTTCGATTATGAAATTTGGCAGATGGATGTCAAAACAGCGTTCCTTAACGGTTTTCTTAAGGAAGAGTTGTATATGATGCAACCAGAGGGTTTTGTCGATCCAGAGAATGCTGACAAAGTATGCAAGCTCCAGCGTTCCATTTATGGGCTGGTGCAAGCATCTCGGAGTTGGAATCTTCGCTTTGATGAGGTGATCAAAGCGTTTGGGTTTATACAAGTTTACAATGAAGCTTGTATTTATAAGAAAGTGAGTGGGAGCTCTATAGCGTTTCTAATATTATATGTGGATGACATATTGCTGATTGGAAACAATATAGAATTTTTGGATAGCGTGAAGGGGTATTTGAACAAGAGTTTTTCGATGAAAGATCTCGGTGAAGCTGCTTTCATATTGGGCATCAAGATCTATAGAGATAGATCAAGACGCTTGATAGGACTTTCACAAAGCACGTACCTTGATAAAGTTTTGAAGAAGTTCAAAATGGATCAATTCAAGAAGGGGTTCTTGCCGGTATTGCAAGGTACAAAGTTGAGTAAGACTCAATGCCCAGTGACTGCGGATGATAGAGAAAAGATGAGTGTCGTCCCCTATGCTTCAGCCATAGGCTCTATCATGTATGCAATGCTGTGCACAAGACCAGATGTCAGCCTTGCCATAAGTATGGCCGGAAGGTTTCAAAGTAATCCTGGTATGGATCACTGGACAGCGGTCAAGAATATCCTAAAGTACCTGAAAAGGACTAAGGATATGTTTCTCGTTTATGGAGGTGATCAAGAGCTCGTCGTAAAGGGTTACGTCGATGCAAGCTTTGACACAGATCCGGATGACTCTAAGTCACAAACCGGATATGTATATATTCTCAACGGGGGAGCAGTAAGCTGGTGCAGTTCCAAGCAGAGCGTGGTAGCTGATTCTACATGTGAAGCGGAGTATATAGCTGCCTCGGAGGCGGCGAAGGAAGGTGTCTGGATGAAGGAGTTCATGACAGATCTTGGAGTTGTGCCTAGTGCACTGAACCCAATGACTCTGTTCTGTGACAACACTGGTGCCATTGCTCTAGCCAAGGAACCAAGGTTTCACAAGAGGACCAGACACATAAAGCGACGCTTCAATTCCATCCGCGATTCGGTCAAGGAGGAGGACATAAACATTTGCAAAGTACACACGGATTTGAATGTTGCAGATCCGTTGACTAAGCCTCTTCCACGGGCTAAGCACGATCAACACCAAGACTCTATGGGTGTTAGATTCATTACCTTGTAATGCTAGATTATTGACTCTAGTGCAAGTGGGAGACTGTTGGAAATATGCCCTAGAGGCAATAATAAAAGAGTTATTATTATATTTCCTTGTTCATGATAATCGTTTATTATCCATGCTATAATTGTATTGATTGGAAACTCAGATACACGTGTGGATGAATAGACAGACTTTGTGTCCCTAGTGAGCCTCTACAGGACTAGCTCGTTGATCAAAGATGACCGCAGTTTCCAGGTCATAGACACGAGTTGTCATTTGATAACGGGATCACATCATTAGGAGAATGATGTGATGGACGAGACCCAAACGTTAACATAGCTTTTTGATCGTGTCAGTTATCGCTATAGTTTTCTGCATGTCAAGTATAAGTTCCTATGACCATGAGATCATGTAACTCACTGACACCGTAGGAGTGCTTTGTGTGTACCAAACGTCGCAACGTAACTGGGTGACTATAAAGGTACTCTACAGGTATCTCCGAGGGTGTCTGTTGAGTTGACATGGATCAAGACTGGGATTTGTCACTCCGTGTGACGGAGAGGTATCTCCGGGCCCACTCGGTAATACGTCATCTCAATGAGCTCAAAGTGACTAAGTAGTTGGTCACGGGATTATGTATTACAGTAACGAGTAAAGAGACTTGCCGGTAACGAGATTGAACTAGGTATAGAGATACCGACGATCGAATCTCGGGCAAGTAACATACCGACGAGACAAAGGGAACTGTATACGGGATTGCCTGAATCCTTGACATCGTGGTTCATCCGATGAGATCATCGAGAAACATGTGGGAACCAATATGGGTATCCAGATCCCGCTATTGGTTATTGACCTGGGAGTGTCTCGGTCATGTCTACATGGTTTCCGAACCCGCAGGGTCTACACACTTAACGTTCGGTGACGCTAGGGTTGTTAGTGAGAAAAGTGTATGGTTACCGAAGGTTGTTCGGAGTCCCGGATGAGATCCCGGACGTGACGAGGGTCTCCGGAATGGTCCGGAGACGAAGATTGATATATAGGATGAAAGGTTTCGGAGTCCGGAAGTGTTCCGGGGAGCGTCGGGAAATCGGCGGAGTACCGGAAAGCGGTTTCGGGGGTCCGGAAGCAGTTCTGGGCCTAATGGGCCACAAGGGGGAACACCACAGCCCTCAGGGGGCTGTGCGCCCCCCCTGGGCCCTCTCCTTGTGCGCCAAGGGGGGTGGACCCCTCTAGGGTGGCCGCACCCCCTAGCCTTGGGGGGCAAGGCACCTAAGGGGGGAAACCCTAGGGCCTGGCCCTGGCCGCCGCCCCCCCTGCCTTGGCCGCCGCCCCCCCTTGCCCTGGCCGCCGGCCCCCTAGGGGGAAACCCTAGGGCGCCCTCACCTCTCCACCCCCCCTATATATAGTGGGGCAAAGGGAGGGCAGCCAACACAGTTTGTGCCTCGGTGCTGCCCTCCCTCTCCCACAACATCTTCTTCTCCCGCGGTGCTTAGGCGAAGCCCTGCTGGAATTCTCCTCCATCATCACCACCACGCCGTCGTGCTGCCGGTTCTCCATCAACCTCTCCTCCACCCCTTGCTGGATCAAGAAGGAGGAGACGTCCCCGAGCCGTACGTGTGAAGAACGCGGAGGCACCGTCGCTTCGGTGCTAGGTCTTCGGCGATCTGAATCGCGACGAGTACGACTCCATCATCCGCGTTCATAACGCTTCCGCTTAGCGATCTACAAGGGTATGTGGATCCTACTCTCCCCTCGTAGTTGCATCTACTAGATTGATCTTGGTGAACGTAGAGAAAAATTTTTGTTTTCCATGCAACGTTCCCCAACACTAGAGAGATGGTGGAGGTGTGCGGGCTCGAGAGCCAGCTCGGGGACGCTTTATATAGCCGGCCCGAGGCGGTTGCCGTGAACGGGATAAGTCCGGCGAGCGATTACGGCGGAGCAGTGGCTGTACGGTGGGTTTAGGGGCTTGAGCATCGACTAGGAGGTGCACTGGTTCCATTCCAGTGTCTAACTCAGCAGGGGAGGGGCGATACAGTCTGCCCTCGACGGAACGGCCGTGCGGCACGTCGGCGGCAGAGAATGCGCTCTGTGCGCGCCAGGCCACGACGACGGTGCTGCAGGGGTGCGCTGGCAATGGAGAGGGCCATGCGGAGCTCTCGGGTGGCTTGGGCGGTGCCAAACGGTGTCGAGCCGCGGGATGCTTCCTGTCGGCCGCCACGAGAGATTCTGCCGCCGCGGAAGACGCCGGCGTGGACGGGCCAGGGCGCCACCGACGCCAAGAAGCGGCCAAGCAAGCGTGCGGTGCGCTGGATAAGAAGGAGGTGCAGTGAGCATCGATCCAAGGCGCGCACTGGCGAGATTGACGCTGCGACTCTGACGAAACTGACGAACTGCACTGTCGACTGTGATCTTCAGTTAGCAGTTTCTGAAACTGACAGAACAGTGCATGCCAGGTGTTCGATGAAATGATTCTGGCATGTGGGAAATGTTTCTGGGGCTGATATTTGGTGAAGTGGCCTCTTGATGCATCTAGAGGCTGCCTGAATTTTCACAGAATTTTTTGGAAGAAGAAAAATATGAATTTCACCAAAATTTGCAAATCTGGTCCAAACTTGCAGCAGGTGAAATTTGAAAATTTTGAACTGTGGACCAGTGAAACAAGATGGATCTAAGTTGTGGGTACTAAGGACTATCCAGGGAAGTTGGTTTGGAAACAAATAACAAGGTGGACATGGTGGTTCCTTTGTAAATCCCCAAGGTTCACCTTAATGAACATAAATTGATTTAGGAGTAAAATAAATAGAGGAAAAATTCCAATAAGGTTGAAACTCACTGGAATTAATGTATGACTTGTCCTAAGGTGAAGAGAAGGTCTTGGAGAGAAATATTTCTGTTGGGGTCATGGCAAGATGAAAGTTGGGGAGGAAGATAAGCCCAAGGTTAAACCTAAGAAGGTTAAATCAAGAAGGGAAAAGAAATCAAACAAACTCCTTTGAAAATCAACTTGTGCTTGAGCTAACACAAGAAGAAACTTTTAAGACCAGAAAAGAAGCTTGAGAAAAACACACAAACTTTGGTCAGAAAAGATTTTAGAAGGGTTTTCAAGAGAAGATCAAATATCCTCCTTCCAAAAGACCAAAAGTTTGGAAGAATAACCAAACCAAAAATTTGGAGTGTTACAACACCTACCCCCTTAGGAAAAATCTCGTCCCCGAGATTTCAGCTGATCCTCAAATAGGTGTGGGTGTTCTGTCCGAAGAAAATCTTCCCTTTCCCACGTTGCCTCATCCTCTGTGTGATTACTCCACTGAACCTTGAGAAATTTAATAGTCTTCTGACGGGTTCTCCTTTTAGACTCCTCCAATATTTTTATTGGGTGTTCCCGGTAGGTGAGATTTGGTTGCACATCAAGACTTTCATGCGACACATGCTTCTTTGGGTTGCTTACACACTTCCGTAGTTGCGAGACATGGAACACGTCGTGGACGTCTGACAGTTCCTTGGGAAGGTCCAACTGGTAAGCCACAGTGCCTCTCCGTGCAACTATATGGAAAGGTCCAACGAATCGTGGTGCTAGTTTCCCTTTGACCTTGAATCGCTGCAGTCCCCTCATAGGAGATACACGTAGGTATACGTCTTCACCGGGCTCAAAACTTATTTCCCGATGCTTTTGATCGTAATAGCTCTTCTGTCGGCTTTGGGCTGTTTTGAGTCGACCCCGTATTATTTTAACTCTTTCCTCAACTTCTTTCAACATATCTGGGCCGAAGATACGACTGTCCCCTGTTTCTGACCAGTTTAATGGAGTACGGCAACTTCGTCCATACAAGGCTTCGAACAGTGCCATCTGCAGGCTGGCTTGGTAACTATTGTTGTATGCAAACTCGGCATATGGTAAGCTTGTCTCCCAACTGGTCCCATAGGTGAGGAGACATGCCCTTAGCATGTCTTCTAGTATTTGATTTACCCGTTCCGTTTGTCCTCCAGTCTGGGGGTGATAAGTTGTACTGACTTACTTTTCTTTTTATACCTTCGATGCTGGGGTGTCCATGCTGAGCCTTCTTTATTTATTCTATTAGTGTGGGCCGTATTTCCAAACTTGACACTTCGCCTTCCGTGACCATCATTAGGTTGAGTTTGGCGAATTCTCACTGAAATTCGGGTCTCAGGTTCTGTAGGCTGCCGTTGTCCGGGCTGGGATTACGGCTGAGAGCATCTGCTACCACGTTTGCCTTTCTGTCGGTGTACTAAGGTAGGGGTACCTCAGTACCCCAACTTGTGCACGGGCAGTAGCAGCTTCCCGCGGCAGGGCCTACCACGTGCTTGCCGGAGACCTTCCTGATCCATATAAAACCATTCAAAAACAAAGTATACAAGACAGAAGATCAAGACCCCGGCAAGTGGAGCTTGTCGGGAAGGCCGTCCCAGGCTCAAGATTACCTCACTAACACAAGACCCTGGCGGGAGGAGCTCGCCAGGAAGACCAGAAGACATGCCTCGGCGTGACGTGCGCCCCAGCAGGGCCCGGAGAGCGACAAGCTTCAGAGCCCGGCAAGCTCCCGGGCCCGGCAAGGTCAAGCCCCCGGCAAGGTGCTTGCCGGGGAGAGTTACGCTGTGTGCCCACGCTCCAGCTCATCGGTCCACGCGTCGCCCTGGGGCCACTCTGGGGACGCGTGGCGGATGGCTGTGCAGCCTGGGGGACACGGTGGCACTCCACGGTGATAAAGCTATCGCCGTGGCAAACGGAGACGCAAGGGCGGGCGCTTTTGGGGTCGACAGCGACGGGCATTAAATGCTCTTGTCCCCCACTGTCAAAGTAGGTGGTGACCACTGTTCATCCACTGTAGCTCCACTATTCCCGCACTGTTACAACTACCACCACTATTACTTTTTTACCCTTTCTCCTGCGTTGACACCTGTCGGTGACCCCTTGCACTATAAAAGGAGGCCCATGCACAACGTAGAGGGGGTTCGGAATCTAGATCGCTCATACGCTCGGTGTAGCTAGTTCTTCAAGCTCCCGAGCTCCCCAACTCAATACAAACAAAGCAGGAGTAGGGTTTTACGCGTCCATCGCGGCCCGAACCTGGGTAAACTGCCCGCGTGCTCTCCACGATCTGCTCTTTGTGCTCCCTCCGCCCTCTTACCGCACAGACAAGGGGCTCCGGTCCCATAGGTGTTCGTGGCGGACAGTTTCCCCCGACACTTTCCTGGGTGATAGTGGATGCCAACGTCATAATCTTTTACCTGTTCCAGCCAGCGTCGTTGTCGTAAATTGAGTTCTGGTTGCATGAAAATATATTTAAGGCTCTTATGGTCCGTATATATTTCACAACGATTCCCAAGCAAAAAGTGCCTCCACTCCTTGCGTGCATGAATGACCGCTGCCAATTCCAAATCGTGAGTAGGATAATTTTCTTCATGTTTCCGTAGTTGTCGGGAAGCTTAGGCGACTACTTTGCCTTGTTACATTAGTACGCATCCGAGACCTTTCCGGGATGCATCGCAATATACTTCAAAACTCTTGTGTATGTCTGGTACAACCAATACTGGGGTTGTTGTTAATTTCTTTTTGAGTTCCTGGAAGCTTTTCTCACACGCTTCGGTCCATACGAATTTCTTATCCTTCTTGAGTAACTGTGTTATTGGTTTGGCTATGGTGGAAAATCCTTCAATAAACCTTCGGTAATATCCAGCCATTTCGAGGAAACTTCGTATATCCGTTACATTGGCCGGTGACTTCCAACCAATTACAACCTTGACTTTATCCGGGTCCACAACAACTCCCTCTTATGTCAATACGTGGCCCAGAAAACCAACTTGCCTCAACCAAAGTTCACATTTGCTGAATTTGGCGTAGAGTTGATGTTTCCTTAATTCTCCCAGTACAATACGGAGGTGTTCAGCATGCTCTTCTGGTGTCTTTGAATATACCAAGATATCGTCAATAAATACTACCACAAATTTGTCCATAAATTTCATAAACACTTTGTTCATGAGGTGGACAAAATATGCGGGGGCGTTGGTCAGTCTAAAAGGCATTACTGTAAATTCATTTAGTCCGTACCTGGAGGTGAATGCTGTTTTCGGGATATCTTCTGTCCGTACTTTTAATTGATGATAACCTAACCTTAAATCAACTTTTGAGAAGACCTTGGCTTGCGCGAGCTGGTCAAATAAATCATTTATCCATGGCATCGGATATTTGTTCTTGATAGTGACCATGTTGAGCGCTCGGTAGTCTATACACAATCTCATAGTCCCATCCTTCTTTTTGGCAAATAATACCGGCGAACCCCAAGGTGAGGAGCTGGCCCGTATAAATCCTTTGTCCAGCAATTCCTTGATTTGTTTATTTAGTTCAACCAACTCGGATGGTGCCATTCTGTATGGCTTCTTGTATATGGGGGTGGTTCCAGGTGCTAGTTCAATAATAAATTCTATTTCTCTGTCTGGTGGCATGCCTGGTAGTTCTTCGGGAAATACGTCTGGAAATTCACATACTACTGGAACTTTGCTTAATTCCGTAGTGTCTACCTTGTATAATTTTGGTTGCCGCGATACTGGTCTTTCTTCAGCTGCGACTCTTATTGTCTTTCCGTGATGATGAGTAAGAATCATAGTCCGGTTGAAGCAGTCGATAAATCCTTTGTTGGTGGTTAGCCAGTCCATACCCAGGATAACTCCCAGTCCCTTGTTTTCCAACACGATGAGGTTTGCATGAAACTTTAACCCTTCAATTTCAATGGTTAAACCTTGGCAGTAATTCTGAGTGATCTACTTACTTCCGGGGGACTTGATGGTTATTGACTTTCCCAAGGGAAGCATCGAAAAACCATGTTGCAAAGCAAAACTCTTCGAAATGAACGAATGAGAAGCTCCAGAATCAAACAAAACCGTGGCAGGTATTGTGTTTTTTTTTCTCGAATACGCACGAGTGTGCATACTACATATTAAAGAAGATGATGGGGATTAAGAAACCCCTCCACGTTGTAGCTACATGAATTACATAGCTCAACTCCACCCTACCCACGCTAGTTTAACTATTGCCGTGAGTACCCACCTCCATGGCCGCAAAAGCACTACTCATGTCCGATTTGAAGAGGCCTGCCGCTACCCATGCCCTACCTTCTACCGTGATCCGGTGAACTACATAGGCTGCCGATGGAGTATCCCCATCAAAAACCACCCTATTCCTATGCTTCCATATTTCCCAAAGGACCAGCAATACCATAGCTCTTGCATCCTTGCCTCCTCCGGCCCTGCCCGTGTTTTGCATGCACCATTCACCCAAGGTAGCAGTGGAAGTTGGAGCCCAGCTCGGTCTGCCCCAAGCCACGCAAAGCGCGTCCAGACTTCCCTCGCTAAGACGCATTGAAGTAGTAGGTGATTGATGCTCTCCTTAGTCTGGTCACAGAACGGGCATGCATCCTGATGCTCAAGCCCTCGTCTAGCCAATCTGTCTGAAGTCCAGCAGCGATCTTGCAGGGCTAGCCAAGCGAAGAGGCGGCATCTGAGTGGTGCCTTGGATTTCCAAGTGAATTCCGCCGTTGGTACGGTCTCTCTCGCCCAAAACTTTGCCTTATATGCCGAACTTGTGGAGTAGGAGCCTCCATCTTCCCAGGCCCAACGGACTATGTCCAACACATCCGGTTGGAGGTGTACCGTGGCAAGCTTGTCCCACAGTCTCAAGTACTCCTGGATCATTTGCAAGTTCATCTCCGGCCTAATGTCCAGCGCCCAAGCTCCGTTTGTTAACCCTTGGCAAACAGTGCGAGTCTCCCGAGTCTTTTTCCTCACAAGGCCATAGAGTGAGGGTGCCAACTCCTCAACCCTGAAGCCGTCCAACCAACGGTCTTCCCAGAATAGCGTACCCTCACCATTACCAAGCAGGATATGTGTGGCTGCCTGAAACAATTGCATCGATTTCCTTGGAACATCAATGTCGAACTCTGCCCAAGGTCTTTCCTGATCCACCCGTTTTAGCCAAGGCCATCTTGCTTGCATGGCCGTGTTTAACCACTTTAGATTAGTGATGTCGAGACCGCCCGCCCATCTTGGCGAGCAAACAGATTCCCAAGCAACACGGCACTGCCCTCCGTTCGCCTGGTTCTTGGTGCACCACAGGAATCCCCTGCAAATTTTGTTCATGGCAGTAATCGTCTTCATGGGGATGTCGAGCGCCATCATTGTATGAATAGGTATCGCACACAGAACGAACTGCACAAGAGTCATTCTCCCACTCTTAGGCATCAGCGCCGCCTTCCTCCGTGGCAAGCAATGCGCCAGCTGGTCCACCATGCCCGAGAGCTGCGCCGCCGTTGGCTTGCGAAGGGTGACTGGGAGGCCGAGGTATTTGCAAGGAAAGGAGCCAGCTGGGCAACCGAGGACATGGGTCACCTCCGCCATCACATCCAGGTTACAATGAATCGGAATGGCCGCGCTCTTCTGAAGATAAGCCTTAAGGCCCGAGGCCTCCCCAAAGAGCCTCAGGATAGAGGCACAAGTGTTGAGATTATTGGCCTCCGGCTTCAAGAAAATCATGACGTTGTCAGCAAACATTGAAACCCTCTTTGAGAGGCCAGAACGAGCTAGCGGGGAGAGGGCCCCGCGCTCCGCCGCAAGCATAAGCATCCGATGTAAGGGCTCCATGGTGAGGATGAAGATCATTGGGGATATCGGATCACCCTGGCGCAGGCCTTGGCAGTTTAGGATTGGCTCTCCTGGTATCCCATTGACCATAATACGGGTTGAAGAGGTTGCAAGTATCCCGCAAGACCAATCAATCCACCTCCGAGTAAATCCCATGCACTGCAAGACCTCCACAATGAACGACCACTGAATCGAGTCGAAGGCTTTAGTAATATCTAGCTTTAGCATAACAGCCGGTTCCTTCAGCGCATGCAGCTTCCTCGCCATGGCACGGACTAGCATGAAATTATCATGGATGGAGCGACCTTTCACAAAGGCACTCTGGTGATTGCCCACTAGATTCGGTAGTTCCACAGCCAGTCTTGTTGAGAGAACCTTGTTGAAAATCTTGATTGTTCCGTGGACCAAACTGACCGGTCTGAATTCTCGCACATCCGAAGCACCCTCCACCTTTGGGAGTAGGGAGACGATGGCCTTGTTGATCACATGCAGGCCTCGCATGTCTCCACGATAGAATGAATCAAGGGCAGCCATAAAATCATCCTTGATAATATCCCAGCACATCGCATAGAAGCGACCAGTGAACCCATCGAGGCCTGGGGCTTTGTCTAGCGGCATTGACTTAACAGTTTGCCTTACCTCCTCCTCCGAGAATGGAGCATCTAGGCCCGGCATGTCTCTGCGCGGGAGCCCAAGAATATCCAGATTGATCGAGTGTGCCCTGGGCGGGGCTGATCCAAGGAGCTCCATATAGTAGTTATCCACCAATTTCGCAATTTCTTCGTGGCTCGTCGCCAAATCATTCCCATTGGAAAGACTTGTGATCATATTCCTCCTCTGCCTGAGACATGCCGATTGGTGGAAGAACCTTGTGTTGCCGTCTCCTTCCTTCAGGTGTAGGATTCTGGATCGTTGGCGCGCGATGGAGCGTTCAAGGGAGCACAATCCGAGCAGCTTTTGCTTCAATATTCTACGCAGATCCCTTTCACTCGAAGAGAGGCTTCTAGTCTCCATTGCCATGTCAAGGCGAGAGATGATCTCCAGTGCCACCGCGATTTGAAGTTTGACGTTGCCAATCCAACGGTCGCTCCACCTTTTAAGGCATTTAGTGTTGTAGGGTGGAACCCTAAGTGGAGATCTTTCACGAATTGGAGGGGAATCCCCAAGAACACGATGAACACAAGAGAGGGAAAACACTCAAATTGACTAGATCCAATCACACATATGCTAGATCCAAGAACATGCAAGAGTTCACAATGATTCAAGAACAACAAAAGGAAAGATACAAGGTAACTAGTTCATCCCACTCCTTGAGGAGGTGAGGTCTTGCAATCCACAAGGATTCTTCTCCCGTGGGAGGTCTTGCAATCCCACAAGGATTCTTCTCCCTTGGGAGGTCTTGATCTCCTAGAGGAGGGGATACAAGGAGCAAAGCTCTCAATGTCTATCAAATACTTTGCTAAACTTTAGAAAGAAGGTGGGGTGGTCTATTTATAGTCTACGCCACGAAGGGGTAAGTGGAGAGGGATACAAGGCCAAAGGCCCGCGGCTGCGCACAGGCAGAGCGGTAGTACCGCCAGCTCGAGCGGTAGTACCGCTTGCAGGGCGGTAGTACCGCTTAAGGGGCGGTAGTACCGCTGGTGCCAGCCTGTCCAGGTGCGGTAGTACCGCTTGGCGGAGCGGTAGTACCGCTAGTTCCGGGTCGAGCAGGTCTTCATTTGCTTCTACGCGATCCGGGCTGAATGGGTTCTCCTTTGCGTCCACGGGATCACCTCCTTGGTAACTGAGGATGCACAACATCTCCTAGTGAGGTAGAACCCAATCCTCATGCGAATCCAAACGAAACTCGAAGAGGAGAGAATTCACCTCGTGCTTGATAGCGCGTGCGCGTGCTCTAGTCATTGGTCCCTTGAGTGCTTGTGCCGAAGGATGCTCCGCATCATCTCCTCCCCCCTTGGGAAAGATCCGTCCTCGGATCGTGAACCATTTTGCCATGTTCACAGTAGGCATGGATGAACTTGGAGGTGGAAGAATCCAAGATGTCGTCGGAGTGGTAGACATGCAAAACGAGCAAACACAAGGGACACTTGGAGATACAATGGTTAGCGGACGCAAGGTGTCCATCATTTAAGCATGAGTCCGTCCAAACAAATCGGTAGTGGCAATGAGCATGAATTGTAGCAAAATGAAAGAGCATGGCATACAATGCATTCATGTGATCAAGCTCATTGTGCAAGAAGTTGCAAATGCTACCATTGTGCAAAATGATGTCGTAATGGGATTGTGTATCAAAAGCATGAACGTGGTAAATGATGCTCAATGTGAGTATGTGATCATGCAATTGATGCTTGGCGATGTGATCAATATGTATGAAGAGTCCATCAAGAAAGATCACAACAAATTTGCTAAGAAAATGCACAAGCTCATATATCATGGATGACATGGGAATACAAGATGCAACAAGGCAATCATAATGGGAGTCAATCCATGCGTAAGATGCAAATTTGTTATGGGAATGATTTGTCCATGGAGCATGGCATGTGAGCGCACAATCAATAAATATGAAGGTTTGGGTGCAATGTGCCAAAGGAGTGTTGATATACTCATGCTCAAAGTCATGGCAATAGTGGTAGACCGGTGGTGCATCCATGAAATCCAAGCGTATGTGAGGATGGCTCACTAGGAAGGAATGCACCTTGATGAGGATGTCGAAAACGGTGTTGTTGTCGCGCAACGTGTATGCCTTCACGTGCTCAAGGTGCCTCGTGATGGTACCGCCTTGTGAATCCTTCAAAATGAAAGAACATGACAAACACTCGGAAAAACAAATGAGGTTAGCGAAGATGCAAAACCTATTCATGTGGTGAGTCACCCAACAAGTATGTTCGTCATTCTTATCATAAGAAAGGACAAGGGGACATGGAAATGTATGGAAGCATATGATGCGATAACAATCAAAGGCATTAAGCTCAAACAAGCAAGCATTCATCACAAGCAAGGTGTCCAAGTCTCCGAGATCAACAAGTATAGCATGGTTGCACTCACAACAAGTGAATATGAGAGGTGCAACTATTGGAGACAAGTGACAATGATCAAGATATATCATGTGAAAAGCATGAACATAGATGTCATCAACCCAAGAAAGCAAGTAAGAGTGGAACATGGGTGATGCAACATAGCAAGCAATCATGGAAATCAAGTAGTGTAAGCTAGTAGTGCGAAGATGCAATCTACTAGAGGTAATCATGGCAATCATGGCATGTGTGTAAATAGTGGGCATGAATAATGCACATGGCATAACACAATCATGAAAGCAAGATGTGAGCAAAGTCTCATCAATAGCATGAGGCACAATGTAAACATGGCAATAGCAACAAGTATCTCCACCAAGCATGCAAATACACATAGAAGTAGCATAATGGTGAATCATGTGTAAAGGCAAGCAAGGGTCACAATTGCATGGCAAATTCATAGCAAGAGGCATAACATGCAAAGTGAACACGATAGTAGGGGCATAATGTGACAAGTGGCAAATAGCCCATAGCCGTGTGAGAGCCAAGTAAAAGAGATGCGCGTAGTTGTTGCGTGAAGAAAATGGTTGTAGGGACAATCCACGGGATCCCAAGTCGTCGTTGCTCTCTAGAGCTCGTTTTGTCAACTCATGAGATTGTGAGGTTGACAAGTATGCATGGGTACCTACACAAAACAGACACAAACCAAAGAAAGTGTGTGCGTGGTAAATGTACACATCATCCATCATGATGCGCACGTGCATGTGTTCATTAGCACGAAATAACCAATGCTCAAATAAATGAGATGCGAGATATAGAAACATGTCATCCATCATGAGAGGTTTGTTATTATGTATAGCATAATGGAGACTCAAATTGTGTAATGCATCATGACAAGAAATATGTAGAGCATTGTTATTCATGGAATGCATATGGTGCACACAATCATGGTAATCATGCAAGGAATGGAATGCATCAAGATCTCCTAGTATGTATGAGGAAACTATGGGGGTCTCCTCATGAGCATTATTGGAAAGTTCACATGGAGAATATTGACAACATCCAAAGCAAAGCATATTTGGAACAATGTGTTCATGGCATGGCATAGTTGTTGAATTGCGCAAATCATGTAAAGGAAGCATGGCAATATCATCGCAAGAGAAACACAAGCCAATGACCATCATCTTGTCATCTATGCCACAAGTGCAAATAGGATTTACTTTAATGGGGCATGCATAGCTACTATGTTGAGATTGAAATGATGCAATATGTGAGATCTCACTCATAGCATATGACAAGCTCAAAGGATTATCAAACATGATGTGACCAAAAGAATTTTCACATGATATCCTATGGAACATAGCATCACAACTAGGCAACTCAACATGCTCATCATCATATCCATCATAAATAGGTAAGTCGAGACATGATGAAGTCGCACTAGCATGAAGCATGGCAATAGGTGTGTCAACATCATGCAAGCAATCATTGTCAAGATAGTCCACTAGTGGGACAAGCGCATCACCTTCACCTATATTACCTTGTTCATTCCACTCAAGTGGTGTAGGTGAGGTGGCAAAGACCAAATGGTGGTCATCTTCATCTTGATGGAACCATGTGGGGGGTGCATCATAATCCACCATGGCCATCGTCTTGTCCATAGGAAGGACGAAGTCGTCGCGGATCGGCGCGTCATCAAATGTTGGACCTAGCACCAATTGAGAAGACACAATAGAGGTAGAGGTCAAGTTGTTAGAAATGCGAATGGCCTCACGTGCCCTATCAACTTCCTCACTCTCTCTATGTGGTGGTGGCTCACTCACTCCCTCAAGGTAGGTGCACGCAATGTCACATATGGTAGAGGCACTCATCTCACTCAAGTGGTGGGGGTTGTGGCTCTCCTCACATGGGAATTGTGGCAACTCATCATATATGGGGCTAGTGGTGAAATCACTCTCACTCTCAATATGGTGGCAAAAGTCACTCAAGTCATCATACGTCGCCGTGGTCGAAGGGAAAATCCCATGCTCAACCATCTCGTAGTCGTCGTCGTGGATGAAGGCCGAAGATGGCACATCATCACTCTCGCCTCCAAAGATGGAAGCATCATCCTCGCTCGCCACCTTGTCGCTGGCCTCCAAAGCTTTGTCCTCGAATGGCTCCATAGTCGTAGTCGTCGCCGCACCGTCTTGGAGCTTGTTGGGCTTAGACATCGCGGTGGTACTAGCCTCATTCTCGCCATCTTGGATCTTGGTCTGCGAGAAGTGTGCTTGCGGTGGAGAAGTCTTGTCCTTCATGAGTCCTTGTTCCGCCTTGAGAGCACCAATGTAGTTGTCGTCGAGGGACTTGTAGTTCTCGAGGAAGATAGTCTTGGAGATGTCGTTGTCCAATCCCATCATGAAGTAAAACTTCATCCAAATGGGGTCGTCGACGCCGGCTCGTCGCAAGGCATTCTTCATCTCGTTGAAGTACGCGTCGATGGACTTGGATCCTTGTATGGTGTTCTCCAATTGGCGTAGAAGTTGTTCCATGTAGGTGGGAGGCACAAACTCTCGCCGCATAGCTTTCTTCATCTTGGACCAATTCATGTCGTAGTTCTCCGAAGGTGTGTGAAGCCACCATGTTGACGCGTTGTCGTGGAAGTTTCTTGTGGCGCACTTCACTTGATCTTCGTAGGGAACTTGATGTAGCTTGAGGTAGTCGTCCATCTTGCGCTCCCACTCGAGATACTCCTCGGGGTCTTGAGTCCCATAGAAAGGAATCGCGTGGTTGTTGACGAGGTCGTAGTAGCTCGTGGAAGTCGTGGACTTGAGCTTGGGGAGCTTCTCTTGAGGTGCGGGTCGGCGAAGATGCCGCAAGTCCGAAGGCGAAGATGCCTTGAAGCCACTTGGCGAAGATGCCAAGGTAGATGGTGAAGTCGTTGAGCGGTTGTTGATGTTGAGCTCGTGACCTTCACGTTCTTGTCGGTGATGGTGTCGATGCCGATGTGATCTAGTCATGGCACCGAACTCGTCGTTGTTGTTGTAGACCGGAGATGAAGTGCTTTGCCTATCCATCACAAGACTCGAGTAGAGGGTGAGTAGGAAATGAGATAAACAATACCAATATACCTTTTCCCAACGTTGAGGATGTATCCCGTTTCACTCAATGTGAAATGAAAGAATAGTGGAATTGGTACCGGACTTGTTCACTCACACCTACAAATTAAAGCTTATGGTGGAGCTTGGTGAGGATAGTGGCACAAAAAAAAGGATGCAAAATGTTAGCAAGAGTCAATAATGTTGAAAGAGATTCACAAATTCGCAAATGTAACAAGTAGACCAATAGCAATATGTGGCACACAGAAACACACACACACACGGATAGATATATGGGGTCGTGCAACCAAGGAATGAGCACAAAATGTGGAATCCACGGAAAACGCTCGTGTTGCACAACTCAAGAGAGACGCTAGCACGATTGCTCAATAGGCGGATACGACACTTGTGCACAATCTATAAGATGCAAAATGTATGAACTTGTGATCCCAAGTATGCTATGTGTATGATGTTCCGGTGTTTCGCACACGATGATCCAAGATGATCAATATGGTAGTATGATATGCAATGTGGCGATGCTATGGCTATTGCTTACAAGCTCTTTGCTCTCTCTCTTTTTGCTTAAAAGCTTTTTTTTATATGGCCACTATGCACAAACCAAGATAGCAATTGTGTATATGCGGGAGCAATCTTGTGACACAAGGGATGGTACTATGATAGCAAGATGACACCAATATGATATGGTATATATGCAATGGATGGTGTATATCGATGACCGCTAATGTGCACAAGTAACGTTGCCGGCAATACTCAAATGGCTAGTCTCGATGGGCAAGTGACGCAAAATGGGCTAGGGGTTAACAATGCAATTGCAAGGGGAACATACAACGGTGTCGTCGAGGTTACCGTCCGATGATGATGATGAGAGGCGGTGTTGTCGATGGCGACCCGTTCCTAATTAGCCGAAACACCTTAGGAAACGGAAAAACCACAACTCAAAATCTCAAAGGCGAAAGTCAAATGGTGGTAGCGGAAAGCGGTGGTGGTGGTGTCGAAGGTGACAATGCGGAAGTGGTGGTGGTGGTTGATGAAGAAGCAATTGTCCCTAAGTAGCCTAAACACCTTAGGAGACTCAAATCACTACTCAAGCAACCACAAATGCTAAGGGAAACAAAAATGGTTAGGTTGCGGAAGTCGGTGGTGGTATAGCGGATGATGTGGTGGAAGCCCTAGGAAGAGATGTCAAAATTCACAAAATATGATGGAGTTAAATGGTGGTAAAACCAAGATGAGCAGCTCGGGCACGTCGCTAGCTTTCCAACGAGCCAAAGAACACTCAAATCGGAGTTCGGGAGTAAAAGTTATGGTCAAAACGGTGAAACTCGGAAGGCTGAAAAAGTGCGGGGCGGTAGTACCGCTTTGGTTGAGCGGAACTAAAAAATTACTACCGCTTGTAGGGCGGTAGTACCGCTTGGATGAGCGGTAGTACCGCTGGTGTCGGGAAAAACTTCGCAGATCACGATCGGGGCGAGTTTGGGGCGGAAATGGATGATTTCGGGGGCGAAATTGGGTGGATTTTGTGGATGGAAAGTGGTGAAACTTGGGGAGATGCTAGATCCACTCGAAACCAAGCAAATCCATGGATCAAATCCAACAAAACATCATCAAACCAACAAATCACAGAAAAATTTGGGGCTATTTTTGGTGGGGATTTTCGAAATTAGGCAAGAACACAACAAAACAAGGCTAGAAAACACGAAGGGGGGCTCCAATTTCGTGAGAAACCATAGCTCTAGATACCATGATGTTGTAGGGTGGAACCCTAAGTGGAGATCTTTCACGAATTGGAGGGGAATCCCCAAGAACACGATGAACACAAGAGAGGGAAAACACTCAAATTGACTAGATCCAATCACACATATGCTAGATCCAAGAACATGCAAGAGTTCACAATGATTCAAGAACAACAAAAGGAAAGATACAAGGTAACTAGTTCATCCCACTCCTTGAGGAGGTGAGGTCTTGCAATCCACAAGGATTCTTCTCCCGTGGGAGGTCTTGCAATCCCACAAGGATTCTTCTCCCTTGGGAGGTCTTGATCTCCTAGAGGAGGGGATACAAGGAGCAAAGCTCTCAATGTCTATCAAATACTTTGCTAAACTTTAGAAAGAAGGTGGGGGTGGTCTATTTATAGTCTACGCCACGAAGGGGTAAGTGGAGAGGGATACAAGGCCAAAGGCCCGCGGCTGCGCACAGGCAGAGCGGTAGTACCGCCAGCTCGAGCGGTAGTACCGCTTGCAGGGCGGTAGTACCACTTAAGGGGCGGTAGTACCGCTGGTGCCGGCCTGTCCAGGTGCGGTAGTACCGCTTGGCGGAGCGGTAGTACCGCTAGTTCCGGGTCGAGCAGGTCTTCATTTGCTTCTACGCGATCCGGGCTGAATGGGTTCTCCTTTGCGTCCACGGGATCACCTCCTTGGTAACTGAGGATGCACAACATCTCCTTGTGAGGTAGAACCCAATCCTCATGCGAATCCAAACGAAACTCGAAGAGGAGAGAATTCACCTCGTGCTTGATAGCGCGTGCGCGTGCTCTAGTCATTGGTCCCTTGAGTGCTTGTGCCGAAGGATGCTCCGCATCATTTAGCAGTCGCCCTCAGCTTCAAGTCGAGGACCTTGAAGGGGTTGCCAACCCTGGGCACCGATCCCCAAGCCTCCGCTACCGTATCCAAGAACCCATCCGCCTTGGTCCAGAAGGCCTCAAATTTGAATCTCTTTCCCATGCACAAATCGGCATTGAGGTCCAGAAGCAGCGGACAATGATCTGAGATCGCCGATCCCACCGCCGTGAGGCTACACGTTGGGTGTCGATCCTCCCAAGATGAAGTACAAAGGACATGATCCACCTTTTCCAGGGTAGCTGCCGCGCGTTCATTAGACCAAGTGTAGCGCCTACCGTTAAGGTAGATTTCTTTAAGTTCAAGGAAGTTGATCTTGGCCTAGAATTGGTTCATCATTCGGCGGTTGATCCTGCTATTGCTTTTGTCTTCCGGGTTGACAATCAAGTTGAAATCGCCAGCAACTAGCCACGGGCCGGCGTGCAGGTCCCTTATGTCCAGAAGCTCTTTTAGGAACAAGATTTTCTCGTTGTCAAGTTGTGGCCCGTAAACTCCAGTGAACCACCAAGGAGATCCCTCCCTCGGGTTTACCAAGGCCGTAAGAGTGTGGTCCGTGTAGTGAGGGTTAGAGACATGGATCACCGTAGCATCCCAAGCCAACAAGATTCCACCCCGCGTACCAACAGCTAGTAGATAGAAGAAATTCTCAAATTTATTGCCCAAACAATGCCTCACTACATCAAGAGATATGACCTCCATTTTGGTTTCTTGCAGGCAAACAAGGCTCGGCCCTGACGTGCATACCACCTGAGCAATGACATTACGACGAGCAGGGCTGTTAAGGCCCCTCACATTCCACACTAGAGATTTGAATGGTTGGCAAGACATGATGAAGAACCACCCTGACCACCAAGGCAAAAACCTACTGGGCAACGTCGGCCAGTCCGTCGACCGCAGATCCCGGCAGGATCGCCGGGTGCCAACCGAATAGAGCAAGGATGGCCTCAATGTGAGCATCGGAGAGTGGAGTCTCAAAAAGCTGAGCATAAGCTTGTAGAGTCTCATCACTGATTCTATCCCCCTCATTAGCCAGACATAGCTTCCTTATGATCACGTTTTGCTGCTTGGTCCTCAAAGAGCCCGCCGCACCGCGCTTGGCCAGGCGCACACTTCTCCTCGGGTTAGAAGTTGGCAGCCGCTTTTGCCTTGGACGCTTGTTGGAGGTGCAAGGCCTCCGGGTAGGCATGGCAGAGAGCAGCGGAGACAGCGTACGCCTCAGGTCCGCACAGAGGGAGTCGACGTTGCCTGGGCTTGCATGAGTAGCGCCTGGCATGCATGGCACTCCACTAGTAGGAGCCAAACATGTGTCCACCAAAACATTGCTTGGCATGCATGGCATGCAAAAATCCGTGGCCACGGGGATTGGCGAGGGATCCACCGCGCGCACTTCCGAGAGGCTGATGGCAATGGTGTCCATCTGCACCGCCTGTCGAGGGGCCACCAAGTTGCCATCCATCACAGCATCAAAAATGTCTCTGTCCAAAGCATCGTCAGTCACCAAGCTCAGAGGTGGGGAGTCCTCCTGTACCCGAACACGCCGCAAAACGACACACGAGTCCGCGCCCAGAGATGGCAACGAGTGGCCCTGGCTCGGCCTGGCACCGTCACCACCGCAGTCCAAATCACCCGGCCCGAGGTCCACCACAGCCTCGCCAGTTGGCATGACCGGCCCCTCTCCATCGAGGGACACCAGAAGAGAGCCAATCCGGAGACAAGGCCCGATCGGGTCACATGGGCTGGCGACCGTTTTGTTGTGTCGGTCCGCCCTCCCAGTCCCACCTGCGCTGCAAGGGGCCAAATGGCGAGTTCTCCACCTAATCAACTGCACCGAATCAGGGGACAAGCGTCCCACATCCAGATCTTTCGGGTCGTCCTGGCCCCGAGGCAGCACGTTGGACCCACATGGCGACTCGCTTGACAGAGGATTGGGTTGGCCCATACCACTTTGGGCAGTCAAAGGCTGCCGCAAAGGTTCTGACTCTACCACAGGCCTGACGGAGTCAACAGGGACCACAGGCAGTGGAGGACGAGCCGCCGGTCCATCCGCCCGCTGTTTCCCGGACGGCAGCGCCGCCGCCGACTCCACCGAAGAGCCACAGGTACCATGGCCACCATCAAGGGCCGGGGTTGGAGGCCTTGATTCGCCCGGCGTGGAGAGGCTGTCCGGCAGGTATTGTGTTGACAGGGAATGTACCGAGTACGATATCCGGGGCATCCTATGCTTGCTCCTTGGTCACATGGTTCAGGTGGCCTTTCTTGTGATTGTTATTGGGGTTGAAGTTGTTACGCTTGGGCGCGGAATTGTTTCCGTTGCTGTTAGGCTTTGGTGCTGAGTTTCTTGGCTTTGGGCACTGTTTAGCATAGTGTCCCTCTTCTCCACGTGCTTAGCAAGTAACACCTGGGCGATAGGTGAAATCCTTTTCTCTTGCATGAAAATTCCTCCTTGGACGTGTGTCATTTGTCATGGATTTGTTCGCCCCATTTTCTGGAAAATTACCTTATTCCTGTTGTTGCGAGGGTGGTTTGTCTGATCCCTTTTTCTTTTGCGAATGTCTTCCAGACCGCGGCGTTCATTTTCCAACGTAATAGCCTTGTCCACCAGTGTCTTGAAATCTGGAAATGTGTGTACGACTAACTGGCATTTGAGTGCTGGTGCCAGTCCGTCCAGGAATTTTTCCATCTTCTTATTTGCAGTCATACGCTCTTCGTTGGCATAGCGAGATAATTGAGTAAACTGGTTGTTGTACTCAGTTACTGTCATGCCCCTTTGCTTGAGGTCATCAAACTCTCTTTCCTTGATCTTCATAATGCTCTTAGGGATGTGCGCCCCACGAAAGCCTTCTTTGAAATCTTCCCAGGTGATATCATTTATGTTGGGGTGCATATGCAGAAAATTCTCCCACCATGACGCGGCTGCTCCAGTAAGATAATGTGGTGCGTAAAGTACCTTTTCACGGTCTGAGCATTGTGCCACAATTAATTTTCTTCCAATATCTCGAAGCTAATCATTGGCCTCAAGAGGTCTGTCTGTGTGAGAAAATGTTGGCGGATGTGTCTTCTGAAATTCAGATAATTTTGAGTGCTGCTGGTATGGCTCACGGTGATTTCCCATGTTAATGACGTGGTTCATCATTTCCTGATGCTGTTGCTCACTTTGCTCGTAAAGACGACAAACTTGAGAAAATGCTGTTTCGCTGCCCTGCTGACTTGACTGCCCCTGTGTGAAATTGTTACCTGACTGCGGGCCATAATTTTCCTCTGGCGGACTTGGCATGGAACGCGTCCAGGTACGAGTCATTTCTTACTCCCGGGGTATTATTGCAGAAATCATGAGAAGAACCGGGCAGCAAAATAAACCAAGATTTGCAAAAGCAACAAAAACACAAACTCCAAAGAAATTTTCAAAATAAACTAGATTGCGCACGGAGAAGGACCGCTTAGTACATATCTTACATGCGAGTCGTAATTATACATACGTCACTCAGGATGCGCGTACACACTCCTGACATGTTATTTATGCTAGTGCACTTCTCCAAGTTCCTACATGATGCGCAAACAGACTACTTCCCATCAACTTATTTTACATATCACACATATCATACAAGCTAGCATAACGCGTCGCGGATAGACGCACTAGTCGGAGATGTTGAAGATTTCCCTCGGCCTGCCGAGGGTAAGGCCCAATGATGATGGAGACTCAACTTCCTCCTCACTAATAGGCTCCAGGCACGGAGTATGGGTACGAGGTGTTGATGCAGGTGCAGCAGGTGGTGCAGCTCTGACTGGGGTAGGAGCAATGACCTGGTCAAACTCCTTAGTGGTAGGCAGACGGCGAGCGGTGTCTAAGATGGAAGGTGCATAAGATGCAGCGGACGAGACAAACGTCAGTGGTGGCGCAGTATGGAGTAGCTCCCTCCTGTTGGCGGAGCCACTCTGGACCAAGTCCATACGAGCAGCCACCAAGTCGTCCACAAGATTATCAAAGGCTGCCTCAAGTGCCTTGAGGTACTCAACCATTGATTCGATGGCTTCATCACTTTCCCCATTTGCGCAAGCAAACACATAGTGGCACGTGTAGGGCACGTGGCATGGGAGGTAACGGTAGCGACGAGTCTTCATTGAAGGAAGAATGTCCCGGAGACGAGCTATCGCCTCACGGGCAGCCATTTGCATGGCATGTTGGGGAATGTAGTATTTTAAAATTTTCCTACGATCACGCAAGATATATCTACCAGATGCATAGCAACGAGAGGGAAGAGTGTGTCTACGTACCCTCGTAGACCGGAACCGGAAGCGTCAAGTGACGCGGTTGATGTAATCGAACTTCTTCGCGATTCAACCGATCAAGCACCGAACGTACGGCACCTCAGCGTTCAGCACACGTTCAGCTTGATGACGTCCCACGAGCTCTTGATCCAGTTGAGCTTCACGGGAGAGTTTCGTCAGCACGACGGCGTGGTGACGGATATGATGTATCTACTGGCGCAGGGCTTCGACTAAGCACTGCGACGGTATGACCGAGGTGTGTTCCTGTGGAGGGGGGCACCGCACACGGCTGGAACAATTCAACTTGCGTGTCTTTGGGTGCCCCCTACCCCCGTATATAAAGGAGCAAGGGGGAGGCCGGCCGGCCCTCCTATGATGCGGCTAGGGTGCAATCCTACTAGGAATAGGATTGCAATCCTATTCCTAGTAGGAACTACCAAAGAAGGAAGAAGGGGGAAGGAAAGAGAGGTAGAGGGAGAGGGGAAGAGGGGCCGCGCCCCCTCCCCTTGTCCTATTCGGACTCCTCCTAGGGAGGGGGCGCGCCACCTCCTGGCTGTTGCCCTCTCTCTCCCCTATGGCCCACCAGGGCCCACCATTCCCCCGGGGGGTTCCGGTAACCCCCCCGGCACTTGATACGTCCAAAACGTATCTATAATTTCTGCTTGCTCCATGCCTCTTTTGGGTGATATTGCTATGTTATTTATACACTTCCATACAATTTTGATCATATTTAGACTAACCTATTAACTCAGTGCACCCCAGTGCCAGTTTCTGTTTTCGGCTGTTTTTGTATTTCAGGTTTTCACATTACGAGAACTGCCAGGAAAAATCCAGAAAAATTATATAGAAAATCAGCGTTCCAGAAGCTACCGTGCGCCCGAAGTACAGCTGTGGGGGGGCCACCAGGGCTCCAGGCGCCCTGGCGGCGCGCCCCCCACTGGGCCGCGCCGGGGGGGGGGGGCGCCTGGGCCCCCCGAGGCTCCGCTGATGCCCCCTTTGGCATATATTTAAAGCGTCTCCCGAAACCCTCGAGAAGAGAACTCTTTTTCGCGATCTCATCTCTGTTCCGCCGCCGCCGCCGCTTCCAAGATCGGGAGCACCAGGAGAACTCTTCCCGGCACCCTGCCGGAGGGGAGGATCACCACCGGGAGCCTCTCCACCACCATGGACGCCTCCCGGATGAGTTGTGAGTAGTCTCCCTTGGACCATGGGTCCATGACCAGTAGCTATGTGATGTTCTCCTCCCGTTCTTGTGCTTCACTAATTAGTCCTCGTGAGCTGCCCTACATGATCGAGGCACATATGTAATCCTTATGCTATTGCTATGATGAGTTTGCTGGGATCCGATGGATTATGAGATTATGTTCAGATTGTGTTTGAGTAATATATTTGATCTACCTCTTTTATATTTATGTTCGTAAGTAATTCTTGCATGTTCTCCGTTGTTATTTATTGCTTTGGCCAAGTAGTAGGTAGTGACTCCAAGAGGGAACGTTATGCTCGATTGTGGGTTCATGCCCCTCGATGACTAGCTTGAGTGACAGAAACATGAGTCTAGGGGATGTGCTATTGCTACAAGGGGGAAAACAATGGTGCTTGTGCCCGCGGGTGCAAGGACTGTGTACTTTACGCAAAGTTCTTTTAATGCAGTTGTCTGTTGCTTTGAGTTTACACTATGGGTGGGACTCGCAACTTAATACCAGCGAGATGTTCTGGATAGATATCTCAAGGTGGATGTTTAGTAGTAGATGCAGATGGATTTCGGTCTACTTACCTCGGCGTACCGCCCATGCTTTGAACCTCAACCTTTCTTGCAATGTAGTCAGCATTGGTTTGCGTTCATGGTTCTGTCAATTGCCCAGCTGTAATTCGTTTACCTCACATAGCTGTTTTATCGTCTTTTGGGAGAGAGACATCACTAGTGAACATCATGAGACTCTGGTCCATATTACCATCATTGCTCACATCCGCTATTTACTTTACGCTTTTACTTACTATTGCAGCAATATCTATCACTACTATCACTTGTGTTTGATCCTTTGTAAACGACAAGGCCGGAGGGATTGACAACCTCTCTGTACTCGTTGGGAGCAAAGTTATTTGTATCTGTGTGCAGGTCCATGTTGATTGCAAATATCTGGCGCCATTAGCAGTTGACACCTTCTTGTTGAAACTGGGAGTCTCAGGGAAATCGATCCTTGGTATCTTTGCCAAGGGAAAACTTCCGCTACACTGCATCTCTAACCTTCCACTTGGGGTAACCAACGAGGGGCGAGAAGCCATCAAGCAGAGTTTTCTGGCGCCGTTGCCGGGGACTCCACTCTTCAAGAGAGGGGAGTTGCACGCTATCTTTTATCTTTGCTTTTTAGTCTTGTTAGTTTACCTTTCAGTTTTCTTTATGTCTTTTCACTAGTTATGCTTATGGACAACCTTGCTATTGGATCGTTGCTTGTGGGAAGACGCCCCACACCTGTGGTGGTTGCTCCTCCCCCTACTGAAATTGTGCCCTATAAAATACCAGCTGGTATTATCGATTATGTTTTGGCTAATCGTTATGCAGGAGACAGACATCCCGGTGAACACTTACTATATCTGTCACAATTATGTTCATTATTTAAGCTTGCAGGTGTATCAAGGGAGTTTGTCATGAGGACATTGTTCGCCGTATCACTTATAGATAAAGCTTCAGATTGGTATAAGCTTCTCGATAACTCGCACTTGCTTGATTGGCAAGAGCTTATGTCTCTCTTTTATACTAAGTTTTATCCTCTTCATGATGCTTATGTGGAGAGTAAGAGTACCTTTTTGCATGTGGATCATGGTAACAATGCTTTATTTGATGCTTATATTGTTGAGTTTATTCGTGATCCCACTAAAAATTATTATGAGAAGGGAACATATGCTTATAGATATTTCAATAATATTAAGTTCCCTCTCTTTATGTTGAAGGTTTTGAAGTTATGCTTGTTTTGCCTTCCTATGCTAGTTGCTTTGTGCTTCAATGAATTATTGTATTGCAATATTCCTATGCATAGGAAGCATGTTAGGCTTAAATGTGTTTTGTATTTGCTTCTTGATGCTCTCTTTTGTTCTTCAACTCTTATTCCTACGAGAGCATCATTAAAGTCTTAAGCCTATCTTTATGGCTATAAAGAAAGAGCTTCTGGGAGGCAGCCCAATGAATAAAATTTTATTTTGCTTTTGTTGTGTCTTGATGTTGTTTACTACAGTAGCATCATCATTGTATCTTTGCTTTTCAATATTTGTGCCAAGTATAGCCTCTGATTGCTAGAAAGTTCAAAAGTTGTGACGTGCTGTCCAGGAAACAGATTCTGTCCTTGGATAGAAAAAATCGTATAAAATCACCAGATCATCTTTTTGGTCTGAATTTTTTCGACAGCGTGCTCTATATAATTGTCTTCCGTGCGTCTGTTCTGAGTTTTTTGATTAGAGTTGCAGAAGTGCCCCGAAAAAATCATTTACTACCTGCTGTTCTGTTTTTCACAGATTCTGTCCTGTTTTGCCTTTCCTTCATTTTGCAAACCTAGAGCTTGCTTTTTCTTTGCAAAAACCTTTTGGCAATCTTGAGAAACAGTAGAACTTCAAGAATATCTTTATTTCCAGCAAAGAACAATTATTTTATTAAGGGTACTAACCTCGCTAATCAGATTATGATGAGTTATGTATGAAGGGAGTCTTCAAGTGTGCGAGGGAAGATGATAAAAAGATTCAGGAGTGTCAAACGCTCAAGCTTGGGGATGCCCCCGTGCACCCCCAAGAAATATTCAAGGAGACTCAAGCGTCTAAGCTTGGGGATGCCCCCATGCATCCCCTTCTCCATCAACACTATCAGTTCGTCTTTCGTTCCACTATATTTTTATCACTTCATGTGTTATGTGCTATGCTTGGAGCGTCTTGTTTCTAGTTTTCTTTAGCTTTTCATAACGAGTCGGAACTCAACTTTCTTTATGTGGGAGAGAAACACGCTCCACTTCTACCTAGAACATAACATAGAATTTCATGTCTATCTTTGCTGTGTGTGTTCTTTGTCTTTCAATAGCTACTGTCATGTTCAGCTCTTAGTATTCATGCTTATCTTTTTAAAGAGCTTTTGTTTAGTTGGTTGCTTGAACTCTCTTTAATTACCATGCTCACCTTATTAAGAGAGTTTGCTTCCGTTGCATTGGTTGATATGTCTATGATAAAGATGCTACGTGCATAATGGCACTTAGTAGTTCATGTTTTCTTATGGTTAGTCTCAAATAGCTGGGGGATTTCCAATGTGTTATTGGAATACCAACATGATTTGTTTGCCTATGATGTGGTATGGTTTAGTAATATCTTCCTTCGAGAAAATATTTTTGGGTGACTTGGCGTATGCTCACGCATATTTAAGACTGTAAAGAAATTCTGTCAAGCCTTGATGATCTTTTATTTCTGAGTAGCGATATAACTTCCATTCCTGATTCAATGTTGCTTTGTCGCTCTGCATGATTATGACCGTCATTGCTCTCTTAGTTGGTCGCTCCTAGTCTTTTGCTAACCTTCGCCTGTACTAAGCGGACTGACTGCTTGTGCATCCACATTCCTTTAAACCAGTTATGCCATATGAGTCCACCATATCTTCCTACATGGTATTTACCTGCCATTCCTAACGGAGACTTGCATGTGCCATCTCGAAATTATTCAAAGAAAAGCATTCCTATTTTGTGCCTCTGTTTAAAGTTCATGAGGAAGTAGTAGTTAATTCATGATCTTTTTAAGTTGGACAAGCTTCACCCCGGGATTGCATGTATAATGTGCAAACCCATAATACGAGAAGGAACTGGCATTGAGTGCACCCGGCTCAAAAAGATAATATAACAAACAAACCCTCCTTCACGCATTGTTCATGAGAAATCAAAAACTTTGGCAGTGATAAACAAAGGAGATTAAGAAGATGTGATCGTCCTCATTCGGGAGCCGTTCCTCGAAACTTGTCCATCTCAAGAAGTGATTGAGTTGTCTGCTAGCATTCGTTGACGAAACATGCATAATCTAAGAAAAATAATAATTATTACCTCTGTTTTTAAAACCAAGAGCTCTGGTACATGTTTTGTCTTTGTTTCCGACTACGGGTTTTCAACCTTGCCAACAAAAGCCACGGTTCGAGAGTCTCCACCTTCTTTTAAAAGCACCAACTACTGAGAGCATGATTGTCATTCTGAGTGTAATGTGCATTGTCCCAAAGTAGCATTGTCTTTTGCATGATTGTGATATCGTTTATTTTGAAATCATTGTATCTAGTCATCACTTAAACCTTGGAGGTGCCCCTGCATTTATGTTTTGCTTCACTAAAGGGGGCAAGCGAGATATCACTTTATCATATTTGCACACCATGTTCATTACAAATCTATTTGATGTTTCAGTATCATATTGTAAAACTTTCAGTCCTTTGTGATTTTCTCATGAGGCAACTTAATTACTATAGATTCATTGTCTCAGTAAGCTTTTGTCATATGACTATGAAAAAGTCCTATATGGTTAATAGCATGTCACCACAGAAATTATTCTTGTTATCATTTACCTACTCGAGGACGAGCAGGAATTAAGCTTGGGGATGTTGATACGTCCAAAACGTATCTATAATTTTTGCTTGCTCCATGCCTCTTTTGGGTGATATTGCTATGTTATTTATACACTTCCATACACTTTTGATCATATTTGGACTAACCTATTAACTCAGTGCACCCCAGTGCCAGTTTCTGTTTTCGGCTGTTTTTGTATTTCAGGTTTTCACATTACAAGAACTGCCAGGAAAAATCCAGAAATATTATATAAAAAATCAGCGTTCCAGAAGCTACCGTGCGCTTGAAGTACAGCCGGGGAGGGGGGGCCACCAGGGCTCCAGGCGCCCTAGCGGCGCGCCCCCCCTGGGCCGTGCCGGGGGGGCGCCTGGGCCCCCCGAGGCTCCGCTGATGCCCCCCTTTGGCATATATTTAAAGCGTCTCCCGAAACCCTCGAGAAGAGAACTCTTTTTCACGATCTCATCTCTGTTCCGCCGCCACCGCCGCTTCCAAGATCGGGAGCACCAGGAGAACTCTTCCCGGCACCCTGCCGGAGGGGAGGATCACCACCGGGAGCCTCTCCACCACCATGGACGCCTCCCGGATGAGTTGTGAGTAGTCTCCCTTGGACCATGGGTCCATGACCAGTAGCTATGTGATGTTCTCCTCCCGTTCTTGTGCTTCACTAATTAGTCCTCGTGAGCTGCCCTACATGATCGAGGCACATATGTAATCCTTATGCTGTTGCTATGATGAGTTTGCTGGGATCCGATGGATTATGAGATTATGTTCAGATTGTGTTTGAGTAATATATTTGATCTACCTCTTTTATATTTATGTTCGTAAGTAATTCTTGCATGTTCTCCGTTGTTATTTATTGCTTTGGCCAAGTAGTAGGTAGTGACTCCAAGAGGGAACGTTATGCTCGATTGTGGGTTCATGCCCCTCGATGACTAGCTTGAGTGACAGAAACATGAGTCTAGGGGATGTGCTGTTGCCACAAGGGGGAAAACAATGGTGCTTGTGCCCCCGGGTGCAACGCAAAGTTCTTTTAATGCAGTTGTCTGTTGCTTTGAGTTTACACTATGGGTGGGACTCACAACTTAATACCAGCGAGATGTTCTGGATAGATATCTCAAGGTGGATGATTAGTAGTAGATGCAGATGGATTTTGGTCTACTTACCTCGGCGTATCGTCCATGCTTTGAACCTCAACCTTTCTTGCAATGTAGTCAGCATTGGTTTGCGTTCATGGTTCTGTCAATTGCCCAGCTGTAATTCGTTTACCTCACATAGCTGTTTTATCGTCTTTTGGGAGAGAGACATCACTAGTGAACATCATGAGACTCCGGTCCATATTACCATCATTGATCACATCCGCTATTTACTTCACGCTTTTACTTACTATTGCAGCAATATCTATCACTACTATCACTTGTGTTTGATCCTTTGTAAACGACAAGGCCGGAGGGATTGACAACCTCTCTGTACTCGTTGGGAGCAAAGTTATTTGTATCTGTGTGCAGGTCCACGTTGATTGCTAATATCTGGCGCCGTTAGCAGTTGACACCTTCTTGTTGAAACTAGGAGTCTCAGGGAAATCGATCCTTGCTATGTTTGCCAAGGGAAAACTTCCGCTACACTGCATCTCTAACCTTCCACTCGGGGTAACCAACGAGGGGCGAGAAGCCATCAACACTCCGGTAAATTCCGAAACTTTCCAGAACACTTCCGGTGTCCGAATATAGTCGTCCAATATATCAATCTTTATGTCTCGGACATTCCGAGACTCCTTGTCAGGTCCGTGATCTCATCCGGGAGTCCGAACTACCTTCGGTACATCAAAACTCATAAACTCATAATACTGATCGTCATCAAACGTTAAGCGTGCGGACCCTACGGGTTCGAGAACTATGTAGACATGACCAAGACTCATCTCCGGTCAATAACCAATAGCGGAACCTGGATGCTCATATTGGCTCATACATATTCTACGAAGATCTTTATCGGTCAAACCGCATAACAACATACGTTGTTCCTTTTGTCATCGGTATGTTACTTGCCCGAGATTCGATCGTCGGTATCTCCATACCTAGTTCAATATTGTTACCGGCAAGTCTCTTTACTCGTTCCGTAACACATCATCTCATGAATAACTCATTAGTCTTTTGCTTGCAAGGCTTATTATGATGTGCATTACCGAGAGGGCCCAGAGATACCTCTCCGACACTTCGGAGTGACAAATCCTAATCTTGATCTATGCCAACACCACGAATACTTTCGGAGACACCTGTAGAGCATCTTTATGATCACCCAGTTACGTTGTGACGTTTGATAGCACACAAGATGTTCCTACGGTATTCGGGTGTTGCATAATCTCATAGTCATAGGAGCATGTATAAGTCATGAAGAAAGCAATAGCAGTAAAACTAAACGATCATAGTGCTATGCTAACGGATGGGTCTAGTCCATCACATTATTCTCCTAATGATGTGATCCCGTTGATCAAATGACAACTCATGTCTATGGCTAGGAAACATAACCATCTTTGATCAATGAGCTAGTCTAGTAGAGGCATACTAGGGACATACTGTTTTGTCTATGTATCCACACATGTACTAAGTTTTCGGTTAATACAATTCTAGCATGAATAAAAGACATTTATCATGATATAAGGAAATACAAATAACATCTTTATTATTGCCTCTAGGGCATATTTCCTTCATGGCATGCCTCTCCGTAGGCATGGCCCTGCCCACAAATCGGAGGCGGCGCGCTTCAGAACGCCCTCCCTTGAAGTGCACCACAGCTTGGTGCATTGACACGCTGTCGTTGAGCTTGTGACGGTAGAGTGTAAACTCTGGACGGGTTGATGGCCCAATCGCGACCTTGGTGATGGCGAAGAGGAGCTTGACAAACCCCTACGGAATGTTGGCGAACACTTGTGCATCATAGTCGTTGCTGGCCATCTACAAAAGTAGACAAAAATTGCGAATAGTCAAGTCATAAATTTATGATGACTAACAGAAAATTGCTACAGATGCAAAAATGCTGAATAGCAATTATTACGCTAATAACCGATTAGCGATCGCACCTAGTGGCTTCCTACAGTCAGCCTGGCTCTGATACCAAGGTTGTCAGGACCGGTTTTTCAGTAAAATAATTACCGAAAGACCGACCTTTTTGTTAAACCAGCAAGGAAGAATACTTTTTGCTGATAGACAATTCCAAGATACAGAATTCCAGAATACTTAATATTATACAAGGTTGAGCTGAGGTTGCTCAATAATTTATTACAAGTGCGCCAATATAGTACATAAAGGCGGATATGACACAATGGCAGGGTGGCATACTACTAACTCGTAATAAAAAGGTGATGGATATGTCACAGTGTAGTGGGTGGCGTGACTCCAATACACTACAGTTCATCGTGTGTCGGAGTGAGACCCGATGAATTTATTTGGTGGTTGGCTGAAGCGGTTATATAACAGTGATCAACTCCAGGATCGCAAGAGATTGACTGGGACTCCACTAGACGTCGGACTTGCTATCGAACTCTTCATCCATGAGATCGCCTTCGTCCACATCTGGCCAAATCAACAAGCCAGGTGAGTACTTTGGATGTACTCGCAAGACAGTTCGGACATAAGATATAATAAATGCAAACATGATGCATACGAGTATTCTAGCAAACTGCAACCGGATATTAATATTTCTGTGCTATATGTAAAAACAGAAGTCGGGCGGTAATCCTCCCAAAATCCATATGATAAATAAAAGGAAACCGAATGAGTGTGTGAGTGACGCCTCGTGAGGAATAAATAAATGGAAACATGCCACAGTCGAACGTCTGAGCGACATCACATAAAGGGCTTAATAAGAAAATAAAAGACAAGATTGCCACAGTCGGACGTCAGAGCGACATCACATAAAGGGCTTATAATGAAAATAAATAACAAGAATGCCATAGTCGGACGTCTGAGCGACATCACATAAAGGGCTTATAATGAAAATAAATAACAAGAATGCCATAGTCGGACGTCTGAGCGACATCACATAAAGGGCTTATAATGAAAATAAATAACAAGGATGCCACAGTCAGACGTCTGAGCGACATCACATAAAGGGCTTATAATGAAAATAAATAACAAGAATGCCATAGTCGGACGTCTGAGCGACATCACATAAAGGGGTTATATAAGCAATAGTATAACGGTGGAATACTTCAGGAAGTAAATCAGTACAGAGATAGTTGGTTAGTTCACCTACCAAATGAACTTGAAAAAATCACTACTCTTGTTACTACCAAGAATTTACTAGAGACGGTCACCGGGTTGACACGAAGATTGACCCTAGGCCATAAACATGGCTACTCGGAAGATTTGACTCTGCAGAGCTTGTACTATTAAATCATAGCCAACGGATTCTACTAGTCACAGGGACTAGTTCCGTCTATGGTGTTTTAGAAGAAACCCAACTGACCAGTACACACCCATTTCACATCCTGCTGTCCGGAATCACCCGCGACAACATTCACGAAAAACTTTAAGACGGGGAGGCTACAACCTCGAATAGCATGGGATCAAATTTATATATGCGCGCTCTAAGGGGTGCCCCCCTCTCGGTCCCAACAGGAAACACCCATGCTCCCTGACTGGATGACGGGCTTTAATCCAGGGCCATGGAACCCTCATCCCGGCCTCTCTACTCGGTGTCAACTCGGAAAGTGGTTTGCAACTGACTAGACCGTAATCACAACAGATGGCATATGACAGTACCAAAAAGGAGATGAGCGGGATCATGACTCAATCCACGCGGATACTAAGTTAACCAACTACTGGCATGCTCCAACAATACCAGTACACCACCCATCATGTCACCACATGATCGGGGTGGTTCAACCATTATCATACGGGGCTCACCCGTAGCTTGCTTGCATGAAATATAACCATACACAAATGCTTATATAACCATGCCTATGAAAAGAACCACTCGAGCAAACATGCAACACATCCATCATATCAAAGGTTCAAACATGCTTGCCTGGTTCGGAGTAGTCGGAGTCTAACTCGGTGAGGTTCGCGGCTCCGTCACGTCCTTCGGTATGGCTTCCTGGTGTTCTTCCGCGTCGGTGGGTGGTGGAGTTGAGCGTCGGTGAGCCCCACATCGACGGCAACCCTTTCTCCGGCGGACGGCTGCTCGGGTGGTCGTGGGCCTCGTCGGAGAGAGCTCCTGGGGTCAAATTGGAGTGGGGGTTAGATTTAGGTAGGTGTCAGGGGGTTACGCTTGAGTTCAGGGCGGCGGAGGAGTTCTCACCGGAGAGAACGTTGCTGGAGCCCGAGGCGGACGGAGTTGGCCGGAGTTGGGGAAGAAGGGCCCCTCGAGGCTCTTCCAGAGGCTGGGCGTGGTCTAAATAGATGGTGGAGGTGTGCGGGCTCGAGAGCGAGCTCGGGGACGCTTTATATAGCCGGCCCGAGGCGGTTGTCGTGAACGGGATAAGTCCGATGAGCGATTACGGTGGAGCAGTGGCTGTACGGTGGGTTTAGGGGCTTGAGCATCGACTAGGAGGTGCACTGGTTCCATTCCAGTGTATAACTTAGCAGGGGAGGAGCGATTACGGTCTGCCCTCGACGGAACGGCCATGCGGCACGTCGGCGGCAGAGAACGTGCTCTGTGCGCGCCAGGCCACGGCGACGGTGCTGCAGGCGTGCGCTGGCAGTGGAGAGGGCCACTCGGAGCTCTCGGGTGGCTTCGGCGGTGCCAAACGGCGTCGAGCCGCAGGATGCCTCCTGTCCGCCGCCACGAGAGGTTCTGCCGCCGCGGAAGACGCCAGCGTGGGCGGGCCAGGGTGCCACCGACGCCAAGAAGCGGCCTAGCAAGCGTGCGGCGCGCTGGATAAGAAGGAGGTGCAGTGAGCATCGATCCAAGACAAGCACTGGCGAGACTGACGCTGCGACTCTGACGAAACCGATGAACTGCACTGTCGACTGTGATCTTCAGTTAGTAGTTTCTGATACTGACAGAACAGTGCATGCCAGGTGTTCGATGAAATGATTCTGGCATGTGGGAAATGTTTCTGGGGCTGATATTTGGTGAAGTGGCCTCTTGATGCATCTAGAGGTTGCCTGAATTTTCACAGAATTTTTTGGAAGAAGAAAAATATGAATTTCACCAAAATTTGCAAATCTGGTCCAAAATTGCAGTAGTTGAAATTTGAAATTTTTGAACTATGGACCAGTGAAACAAGATGGATCTAAGTTGTGGGTACTAAGGACTATCCAGGGAAGTTGGTTTGGAAATAAATAACAAGGTGGACATGGTGGTTCCTTTGTAAATCCCCAAGGTTCACCTTACTGAACATAAATTGATTTAGGAGTAAAATAAATAGAGGAAAAATTCCAATAAGGTTGAAACTCACTGGAATTAATGTAAGACTTGTCCTAAGGTGAAGAGAAGGTCTTGGAGAGAAATATTTCTGTTGGGGTCATGGCAAGATGAAAGTTGGGGAGGAAGATAAGCCCAAGGTTAAACCTAAGAAGGTTAAATCAAGAAGGGAAAAGAAATCAAACAAACTCCTTTGAAAATCAACTTGTGCTTGAGCTAACACAAGAAGAAACTTTTAAGACCAGAAAACAAGCTTGAGAAAAACACACAAACTTTGGTCAGAAAAGATTTTAGAAGGGTTTTCAAGAGAAGATCAAATATCCTCCTTCCAAAAGACCAAAAGTTTGGAAGAAAAACCAAACCAAAAATTTGGAGTGTTACAGGACGTCTCCCCTCGTCCCCGATAAAGCGAGGACACCTAAGCTAGGCGCATTAAATGCGCCTTGTCTTGTAATGCGAGGGATAACCTCGCATCACTGTACCCTTTCCACCTCCTGTGTGCCACTCTGGCAACCCCTTTTTCCTATAAAAGGAGGCCCGAGGCGACCAGGAGAAGGATTCCGCTTTTTAGAACTCCTCACGACTCGGCTTTCGGAGCCCATCACGCCCCATAGCTAGCTGAAGAACACAAACATATAATCCACCAAAGCAGGAGTAGGGTTTTACGCATCTTTGCGGCCCGAACCTGGGTAAAGGAACCGTGTGCTAACTGTTGGATCCGCTCTTCTCTCAACCCCGCGCCCCGCAACCGTAGTAGGGATTCTTGTGATCCCATAGGTGTCGATCCAAATACACCGACACCAAGTTTAGCAAATGTGAGTTTTGGTTGAAGGAAGTTGGATACCTAGGACATGTTATATCAGGAGAAGGTATAGCAGTGGACCCTGTTAAGGTACCGACAGTCACTGAGTGGTTGGCACCCACTTCAGTTGGAGAGATCCGCAGTTTTCTTGGACTCCCGGGATACTACCGGAGATTTATAGAGAATTTCTCCAAGATTGCAAAGCCTATGACGGCATTGTTAAAGAAGGACACAAAGTTTCTTTGGACTGAAGAGTGCGAAGAAAGTTTTCAGGAGTTGAAGAAACGGTTGACGACAACCCCAGTGCTGATCTTGCCTGATATACACAAGGATTTCCATGTGTATTGTGTCGCTTCACGCTTAGGACTTGGAGGAGTACTCATGCAGGACGGAAGAGTTGTTTCTTATGCATCTTGACAACTTTGACCGCACGAGTTGAATTATGCGACGCATGATTTGGAACTAGCAGAAGTTGTGCATGCGCTCAAAACCTGGTGACATTTCCTTATTGGAAATCATTGTGATGTGTACACGGATCACAAGAGTTTGAAGTACATTTTCACTCAGAAGGAGATGAACCTCAGACAGAGGAGATGGTTGGCGCTTATAAAAGATTATGATATGAAGATGCACTATCACCCAGGCAAGGCCAATGTCGTGGCAGACGCTTTGAACCGGAAGAGTTATGCAAATACCCTAGTAAAGGGAGGATTGCCACAGGAGTTAGCAGAAGATCTCCGGGAGCTGCGATTAGAGATAGTTCCTAGAGGTTTTGTTGCAACGTTGGAGGTTCAGTCTACATTGTTGGGAAATATACGAGAAGCCTAGAAGAATGACAAAGAGATTGCCGATATCAAGGAGAAGATGAGTGAAGGAAAAGCCAAGGGTTTTCATGAGGACGAACACGACACCTTGTGGTTTGAGGACCGAATCTATGTGCCCAACGACGCTGAGATAAGGAAGTTTATATTACAGGAAGCACATGATTTGCCATACTCGATACACCCCGGAAACACTAAGATGTATTTGGATTTGAAGGAACGTTTCTGGTGGACGGGAATGAAGAAGGATATTGCCGAGTATGTAGCAATATGTGATGTATGCCAAAGAGTGAAGGCGGAACATCAGAAGCCAGCAGGATTACTACAACCTATGCCAATACCCGAATGGAAGTGGGATAAGCTTGGCATGGACTTTATCACCGGATTGCCCAGGACCAGATCGGGTTATGACTCAATCTGGGTAGTAGTGGATCACTTGACCAAAGTAGCCCACTTTATCCCAGTGAAAACCACTTATCCCAGTGCAAAGTTGGCCAAGATATATATGACCAGGATCGTATGTCCGCACGGAGTTCCGAGGACCATTGTATCAGATAGAGGAACATAGTTCACCTCAAAGTTTTGGCATCAGCAACACCAGACTTTGGGAACCAGGCTAGAATTCAGTACAACTTTTCACTCGCAGACCGATGGACAAACTGAGAGAGTCAATTAGATTCTGGAGGACATGCTGAGAGCTTGTGCGCTAGATTATGGATCAAGTTGGGATGACAACTTTCCCTACGCGGAATTCTCGTACAACAACAGTTACCAGGCCAGTTTGAAGATGGCACCGTTCAAAGCATTGTATGGGAGGAGATGCCGAACACCATTAATGTGGGACGAAGTCAGAGAACATCAGTTATTTGGACCAGACCTGATCAAAGAGTTAGAAGAGAAGGTTAAGCTGATTCGAGATAGACTGAAGGTATCTCAGTCCAGGCAGAAGAGTTATGCAGACTCGAAGCACAAGGAAGTAGTCTATGAATTCGGAGACAAAGCGTACCTGAGAGTGTCGCCTCTGCGAGGAGTTAAATGTTTCGGAGCTAAGGGAAAGTTAGCCCCGAGATTTGTAGGACCGTACCGTGTTTTGGAACACATGGGAGAGGTTGCCTACAAATTGGAGTTACCCGAAGGATTGTTAGGAGTTCACAACGTGTTTCACGTTTCTCAGCTTAAGAAGTGCCATGCGGAGATGGCCGATATTCCTTTAAGAGACACAGTGCCCCTGGAGGCAATTCAGTTGGATAGTGATCTGACTGACAAGGAGAAACCCGTCAAGATCCTTGAGTTTGCGAACAGAGTCACCTAGAGCAAAGTTATCAATTTTTGCAAAGTTCAGTGGAGTCACCACACCGAGGATGAAGCCACCTGGGAACGAGAGGATGATTTACGCAAGGACCACCCACACCTGTTCTCTAGCCAAGCCGAATCTCGAGGACGAGATTCATTCTAAGGGGGGTAGGTTTGTAACATCCCAAATTTTCAATTTGGAATGTTATACATAGATCATATTGCATTGCTTATTTTATTGCATTTGTGTGCTCGCGATCCTCGAAAATTCTAAGCAACTCAAGGACCCACGGAGAGAGTTGGAGATTTTACCATTTTCGTATTTGAGTTTTCTCAGATACCGGTACGGGGATCACTTTGGTTTTAATAGTTTTCTCTCCAAATAATATTTCCCAATGAAATATATGAGCGGAGATAATATGACTTCTCCAAAATAAATGAAATATTGGAGGAAAAATATTAAAATCACTTTTGTTTTTTTTCGGATTTTATTTGTGATTTTATTTGCATAGGAAAAAATGCACATTTTCAAAATTGCAGTTAGGTCGGGGAAAAATGTTCACTTTGTCCTAATTTTTATTAGAGGACGGTGATAATTTATTTTGGAATTTTTCGTCTCCGTTTAGTATTTTATTTTTGGGTTTTTCTGCGTCAGGATCGTTTAAAAAAAAGAGCTTCGGACCGATTGGGCCGAAGCCCAGCCGGCCCAGCGCCGCCGCCGCCGCCGACTCCGACTGGGAGTCCACCTCGCGCATGCACGCCGCCGTGGCCGAGTCGGCCACCACCGCCGCCGCCTTGCCCCTCCCCCAAGCAAGAACCCCTCCGGCCTTTATAAGCGCCGCCCCCGCCCCCTTTTTGCCACCCCACCCCGCCGCCGCAGCCGAGCCGCCGCCTCGCCGCCAGCAGCCGCCGC
>LR738713.1:24394684-24459316 GCA_902687465.1 Secale cereale
CCGCCGCCACCGCTTGCTGCTGCCGCCGCCGCAGCGCCCCCTCGCCGCCCTAGCCGCCCCGCCGTCGGAGTTCACCGCCGCCGAGGTAGGCGCCGGTTTTTTTTTTTAAAACCGTTTGTTTTCTAGGAACCCTAGATCTGTTTTTTTAAATAGATCGGTTTGTTTTTTTGGGTTTAGTTGTTTAGCGGACGCTCGTCCGCACGTTCGTTTTAACGAACGTTGTTCGCCCGTTAGTCCTAGATAACGAACGTTCATTCGTTAGCCTGTTCGTCAGTTTTCTTTTTGACGGCTTTTTCCGCGATTATTTTCGATCGCGATTTCTGTCCTGATCTTGTTTTTAGTTTTTATTTTCGCTCAAAAGTCGGAATCAGGCGATTCAAGCGCCCAGATCTTCGTCTCGAAGCCCTCTTTCCGTTTAACCAACTGGAACAAGGTTTTGATACTGTCATGGAATTGTCACAACAGATGTCCTAGTGCAAGGACTTAGTCGTGAGGCCAACGCATCTATGTGGTAGCTTGAGAGGGGTTGAGCGGAATTGAGAGACGTAACACGCAAGACAAAGATTTTGACAGCTTCGGGCCCCGGGAAACATCATTCGGTAAGAACCCTGCATGCTGTTTGAGGCTAGGTCTCATTACGATCATGAGGGAGTGATGACCCACAAGTGTAGGGGATCTACACTACAACAAGAACCCCCCTTTAGCAACGTATGCATGTGTTGCTCTTGGTTCATATATCCGTTGCCATGACCTACACCAACGCATTGTTATCCGTTGCCTTTGAGGGCGTTGCTATGGTCTACTGCAATGTATATGTATGCGTTGGTAACAAGTAGATTTAAATGTTGCAGACTAGCAACGGATAAATTTTCGTTGCAACAATGTGTTGGTGCTTGAAAATACAAATTATGGTGTCCTTATACTCTTTTTCTTTCATTTTTTTACTTTTACATGATACTAGTATTATACTCCCTCCGTCCCAAAATAAGTGTCTCAACTTTATACTAACTTTAGTACAAAATTGTACTAAGGTTAAGACACTTATTGTGGGACGGAGGGAGTAGTTATGAAGAACTAAGGAAAAAACTGTCCACGTTCCATAAGAAGAAAGTTCCAAATATTAATGGTATTTGTAGATAATAATAAATCTTTATTGCTTGTGTTTAGGTAATACAATCTAGTTTACACAGAACCAAAAAAACGAACATAGAAAATGATACACATGTAGACTTACGCTCTGGGCACATTTTACACAATATACATGTATACAATACAATAATATACCCCCTCCATCCCAACATAAGTGTCTCAATCTTAGTACAACTTTGTACTATAGTTGGTACAAAGTTGAGACACTTATTTTGGGACGGAGGGAGTAGTAGTCTTTTGACTTCTCGACCCATCTAACTAGAAGCTCACTACTGTGAAACACTTCGCCCATATGTGCAGAATCTCTTTAGTGTGGCAAGTTAAAACATCACCACTTGCTTCCCGATATTGTATACTGTCCCTGCTGCAACATACACTGCATTATTATCTGATATCATGAGAGAGAGAGAGAGAGAGAGATAGATTACACAAGAAAAATACATTTGACCTGTACCTTCCTACAAAAAAAATTAGTTATGCCACATTTGGTTAACAGCTTAAAAGCATGATGGAATGATGTAACGGGGTACTTGCTACATAGTGCATCGGTGTAGTGCTACAGGGGATCTGTGGATTTGTACACAAAATACTAACAAGTACATAGATTTAGGGAATTCAGGTGTACGTGAATTTAAAAGAAAATAATTGCATGCCAAGATTAATATTCGTATCTAGGCATTTTCGTATTTGTTAGATGTATGCTTCCAATAAATGAAGGTCAATAAGTAAGTTACACTATTCTTGTGTATCATTTTCACATTTTATTAATTCTGCAATGGTTATCTTGGATAATATGAATGCAAGATTTCTCGCCATCCTGTTATTTCAGATAACATTCCAGATTATAGTTTCTATAATGTCCAGAACATGGATCTGAATGAAATATTACATCAACCAAAAGAATAATAAGTTGCGTAATAGGCGTGTCGGTGTTTCATTCTACAATTCAACTCAACAGTGTGAAACTGGAGACGTCAGAAGTTTGTACTTACAAGAGTGGCAGCAGTAGCATCACCTTGAGTAGAATTCCAAAATGCAGAAAGAACATAACAAAATAGAGTAAGGATCTTCGCCATAAAATAAGCACAAAAGGTTCGAGTTCATTCTTAAGACTGGATTTATATTTCCCTTAATTGCAATACACTAGTCCTGAAGATTTATCTATTAAGAGAGAACACAAACACATGCACCTTGACAATTTCAGAACTTTTGACTCTGGACTAAATTAACGATGTCATATAATGATAATAGTGCTGACCCACTGATCCTTGAAGGAATATTGTTTAATGATATGGTCAGAGTTGTTCGAATGAGTTAGTGATGATCAAGTTCCCTTGAAAATCCAACTCATAGCAGCAAGAAAATAAAAAAAGCATAGTGCATCACAAGAAACAACATGTTATTAAAATGATGCAAAGATTTTTCTCGAATCAACACAGGTAGACACAGAGGTATATATTAATAAAATCAATCATACCAACTAGCAGCGACCTGCACATGGAGATCCAGATATACAAAACTGAAAGAAGCAAGCCTAAATTGTAATAACTACAAAAGGAAAAGGCAATTTAGACCGAACCTGCATGGTGCATAGAAACTCACAAGTCAAATGAAGCCCTGTGAATGGTATTTGAATTACAAAGCCAGAATGTGACACCAACCAAACTGCATGACCGTTGACAGTTCTGACAGTAATGAATTCTTACTGGCTTCTCACAACTGAACGACCATTAGCTGAATATAAAATAAGAAATGTGTGTAGGCTGAAGATGCATACACCATCTTGGAGATCACCTTCCTAAGCTTGGTGTTCTTCAATCAAAGTAGATGTTGCTTCCCGGTGAAGTACAGCAGGAACTTCCTCATCACCATCACCCTAAACCGCATCTCTGACACCTACGCACACATACGAGAGAAGGAATCAAGAAACGCCTAAGGCAATAATGGATATCAAAGAGCAAACCCAGGAGATGGCGAGACAAAACTATGTGCGTATTCATTTTGTAGCTATTCCCGGCGACGGCTATGAAAGTGGGGAGCGAGGCTGCCCGGGAGAGCGCGGTAGTGCCGGCGGGCGGTCACGGCAGCGGCCAACGGCGCCGTGGTGGTTTCGTGTGCAGCCATGATCTGTGACACCACGGAAGGGATTCCTCCTGTACCAATTTCAATCTGCAAATGTCGATTAGTACTGCAATAAAGTGATGGAAGAGAACCCATGGATCTAGTGGAGAAACGTGATGCGGTGGCAGGCCATCGCCCGCGGCAGTGGATAAGATCAGATCCATGGAGGATTTGTGACGGCGGCTCACAGGGAGATAAGTCCGGGCGGCCCCTGTATACGGTGGTATTAGCAAGGATGTGATATTTGTGGCTCGTGCCTCGTGGGTAGGGGAGGAAGTTAACTTTTTTTTTTTGAGAAGAGGGGAGGAAGTTAACTATTCGTGGGAAGGTGGGGGAGGTAGAGCACCAGCCCACCAACGCATGTCATCTCCGTTGTTAGCTATGTGTTGGTGTAGGGGGGTGGTTCTTGTAGTGCTATCATAGTCCTTTCGATAAGTAAGAGTGTCGAACCCAACGAGGAGCAGAAGGAAATGATAGGCAATTTTCAGTAAGGTATTTTCTGCAAGCACTGAAATTAAAGGTAATAGATAGTTTTGTGGTAAGGTAAATCGTAGCAAGTAATAAAAGGTAAAAGTAAATAAGGTGTAGCAAGGTGGCCCAATCCTTTTTGTAGCAAAGGACAAGCCTAGACAAACTCTTATATAAAGGAAAGCGCTCCCGAGGACACATGGGAATTATCGTCAAGCTAGTTTTCATCACGATCGTCTGATTTCGCATTCGGTACTTTGATAATTTGGTATGTGGGTGGACCGATGCTTGGGTGCTGCCCTTACTTGGACAAGCCTCCCACTTATGATTAACCTCTAATGCAAGCATCCGCAAGTACAAAAGAAGTATTAAGGTAAACCTAATCATAGCCTGAAACATATGGATCCAAATCAGCCCCTTACGAAGCAACGCAAAAAATAGGGTTTAAGCTTCTGTCACTCTAGCAACCCATCATCTACTTATTACTTCCCAATGCCTTCCTCTAGGCCCAAATAATGGTGAAGTGTCATGTAGTCGACGTTCACATGACACCACTAGAGGAGAGACAACATACATCTCATCAAAATATCGAACGAAGACCAAATTCACATGACTACTAATAACAAGACTTCTCCCATATCCTCAGGAACAAAAGTAACTACTCACAAGACATAATATTGTTCATGATCAGAGGGGTATTAATATGCATAATGGATCAGAACATATGACCTTCCACCAAATAAACCAACTAGCATCAACTACAAGGAGTAATCAACACTACTAGCAACCCACACGTACCAATCTGAGGTTTGGGTACAAAGATTGGATACAAGAGATGAACTAGGGTTTGAGAGGAGATGGTGCTGGTGAAGATGTTGATGAAGATAGCCCTCCCCAAGATGGGAGAGTTGTTGGTGATGACGGCGGTGACGATTTCCCCCTCCCGGAGGGAAGTATCCCCGGCAGAACAGCTCTGTCGGAGCCCTAGATTGGTTTCCGCCTCGGTTCCGCCTCGAGACGGCGGCGTCTGGTCCCGAAAGCCTCCTTCTAATTTTTTCCAGGTCAAAACGCTTTATATAGGAGAAGATGGGCACCGTGGGCCTGCCGGCTGGCCCTCGAGGCAGGGGGCGTGCCCTGGGAAGTGGGGCGCGCCCCCACCCTCGAGGCTAGCCGGTGGCCCCTCCCGTGGGTTTCTTTCGCCAGATATTTTTTATATTCATCGAAACGATATTCTATGGAGTTTTAGGGCTTTTGGAGTTGTGTAGAATAGGTTTCCAGAGTTTGCTCCTTTTTCAGCCCAGAATTCCAGCTGCCGGCATTCTCCCTCTTCATGTAAACCTTGCAAAATAAGAGAGAAAAGGCATAAGTATTGTGACAAAACATGTATGAACATCCCATAATGCAATGAATATCAACTTATAAGCATGATGCAAAATGGACGTATCAGGGAGTCGCCGTAAACCGGCTCTCCCAGTTATGTCTAGCCCTAAGATTCTCTCTTTCTTACTTGTCCCTCTTTGGGGAGCCCTGCCCCTCCTTATATAAGTTGAAGGGGTGGGTTACATGTAGAGTCCAACTTGGGCTTAAGACTTAACTATTATGACTTCTCTTCACGAGCTTCTCAACGTCTTGGGCTTCATAATGTCTCGGGCTTCATAACCCTTGGCCACCGAGTTATCACTGTGTGCCGGTTTATGATGGTCTACCAGTTTATGATTGTCTGCCGGTTTATGATTGTCTGCTAGTTTATGATTGTCTGCCGGGTTATCATCTGACTTATCTGTGAGCTGATACATCTCCAACGTATCTACTTTTCCAAACACTTTTGCCCTTGTTTTGGACTCTAACTTGCATGATTTGAATGGAACTAACCCGGACTGACGCTGTTTTCAGCAGAACTGCCTTGGTGTTGTTTTTGTGCAGAAATAAAAAGTTCTCGGAATCGCCTAAAAATCAACGAAGATTTATTTCAGAAAATATAAAAAATACTGGCAAGAAGATCCACACATGGGGGCCCACGGGCCGTCCTCGAGGGTGGGGGGCGCGCCCCCCTTCCCAGGTTGCGCCCCCTGCCTCGAGGGCAGCCCGGTGCCCCACCGACGTACCCCCAGGTCCTATATATTCCGTTTCGTGGAGAAAAAAAATCAAGGAGAAAGAATTATCGTGTTTCACGAGACGGAGCCGCCGCCAAGCCCTAATCTCTCTCGGGAGGGCTGATCTAGAGTCCGTTCGGGGCTCCGGAGAGTGGAGATCGTCGCCATCGTCATCATCAACCTTCCTCCATCATAAATTCCATGATGCTCACCGCCGTGCGTGAGTAATTCCATCGTAGGCTTGCTGGACGGTGATGGGTTGGATGGGATCTATCATGTAATCGAGTTAGTTTTGTTAGGGTTTGATCTCCTAGTATCCACTATGTTTCTGAGATTGATGTTGCTATGACTTTGCTATGCTTAATGCTTGTCACTAGGGCCCGAGTGCCATGCTTTCATATCTGAACCTATTATGTTTCCATGAATATATGTGTGTTCTTGATCCTATCTTGCAAGTCTATAGTCACCTACTATGTGTTATGATCCGGCAACCCCGAAGTGACAATAATCAGGACTACTCTCGGTGATGACCATAGTTTGAGGAGTTCATGTATTCACTATGTGTTAATGCTTTGGTCCGGTACTCTATTAAAAGGAGGCCTTAATATCCCTTAGTTTCCAATAGGACCCCACTGCCATGGGAGGGTAGGACAAAATATGTCATGCAAGTTCTTTTCCATAAGCACGTATGACTATATTCGAAATACATGCCTACATTGCATTGATGAACTGGAGCTAGTTCTGTGTCACCCTTGGTTATAACTTCTACATGATGAATTGCATCCGACGTGATTTCCCATCACCGATCCAATGCCTACGAGCTTTACATATATTGCTAGTTGCTATTTACATTTCCGTTGCTATTATCACAAAAACTACAAAAACATTATCTTTACTTTTATTGCTGCTACCACCACTATCATATTACTGTGCTACTAAACTATCTTGCTGCAGATACTAAGTTTCCAGGTGTGGCTGAATTGACAACTCAGTTGCTAATACTTAAGAGTATTCTTTGGCTCCCCTTGTGTCGAATCAACAAATTTGGGTTTAATACTTTACCCTCGAAAACTGTTGCGATCCCCTACACTTGTGGGTTATCAAGACTATTTTCTGGCACCGTTGCTGGGGAGCATAGCTCTATTCTTTAAGTCACTTGGGATCTATATCTGCTTATCACTATGAAGAATTTGAAGGACTCAAAAACCAAGATCTTACCCTCAACTACGAGGGGAGGTAAGGAACTGCCATCTAGCTCTGCGCTTAATTCTCCTTATGTTATGAGTAAACTTGCGACACCTACTCCTGCTATTGAATCTGATATGTCATATTTTCTTGATGATGCTACTTCTGCTATGTACGATGAAACTATATCTATGTGTGATACTGTGCCACCAGGTGAATTTCTAGATGAACAAATTGCTAAGGTTTGGGAGAGTGCAAATGTTGATGATATTTATGAAAGTGATGATGAAACTACTCCCAATAGATATGAATTGCCTGTTGTGCCTGAGGGTTATATTATGGATGAAGAAACTGCTAGAGACATTCTCGCTTGCAATGATAGATATGATCTTAAGAAATTATTAGCTAAGTTGAAATAAAAGTCCTTGAATGCTAGAATGAAACATGACCCTGCTTTTGCTACTTCACCTATATGTGTCACTGATAAGGATTATGAGTTCTCTGTTGATCCTGAGTTAATTACTTTGGTTGAATCTGATCCTTTCCATGGCTATGAGTCTGAAACTGTTGTGGCACATCTTACCAAGTTGAATGATATAGCTACCCTGTTTACCAATGATGAAAAGATTCGCTATTACTATATCCTTAAGCTATTTCCGTTCCCGTTAAAGGGTGATGCTAAGACTTGGTTTAATTCTCCTGATCCTGGTTGTGTGCGTAGTCCCCATGATATGATGTATTACTTTTCTGCTAAATATTTTCCCACTCATAAGAAACAAGCCGCCTTACGGGAAATATATAACTTTGCTCAAACTGAAGAAGAGAGTCTCCCACAAGCTTGGGGGAGGCTTCTCCAGTTACTTAATGTTTTGCCTGATCATCCTCTTGAGATGCATGATATACTTGATGTCTTTTATAATGGACTAACCGATGCTTCCAGAGACCACCTGGATAGTTGTGCTGGTTGTGTTTTCAGGGAAAGAATAGTTGAAAAAGCTGAATTACTATTGAATAATATGCTGGCCAATGAAAATAACTGGACACTTCCTGAACCAGCCCCTAAGCCAACTCCGAAGAATAGAGGTGTTCTATTTCTCAGTCCTGAAGATATGCAAGAGGCAAAGAAATCTATGAAAGAAAAAGGTATTAATGCTGAAGATGTTAATAATTTACCGCCTATTGAAGAAATACATGGTCTTAATAACCCGACACGGGTAGTGAAGGTAAATTCTCTTTATAGATTTGATGAAAGTGATATTCCTCATTATAAGTCTGCTAGCCAATGCTTAGATGAGTTTGTTAATTTTATTGTGAAACAAGAAAACTTCAATGCATATGTTGGTAGACAATTACAACACAATGCTCATATGAATGAACGCTTGAGTGATTATCTGTCTAGTGCTAAAGATGAACTTAAGCTCATTAGTATACATGCTTCTATGGTTACCACTCAAGTAGAACAAGTACTTAAGGCTCAGAATGATTTGCTCAATGAATTAAATAGTAAGAATAATGACTATGCTGTTAGAGTTGCAACTAGAGGTGGTAAAATGACTTAGGAACCTCTGTATCCTGAAGGCCACCCTAAGAGAATTGAGCAAGATTCTCAAAGAGCTAATATAGATGCACCTAGTTCTTCTAAGAAAAAAAAAGAAAAAGTGATAGAAATTTGCATGCTGCTAGTGAACCTGTAGCTCACCCACCTGAGAATCCAAATGATATATCTGTTTCTGATGCTGAGACACTATCTGGTAATGAACATGAACCTAGTGATAATGTTAATAATGATGTTCATGCTGATGCTCAACCTAGCAATGATAATGATGTAGAGATTGAACCTGCGGTTGATCTTGATAACCCACAATCAAAGAATCAACGTTATGATAAGAGAGACTTTGTTGCTAGGAAGCACGACAGGGAAAGAGAACCATGGGTTCAGAAACCCATGCCTTTTCCTCCGAAACCATCCAAGAAAAAGGATGGTGAGGACTTTGAGCGCTTTGCTGAAATGATTAGACCTATCTTTTTGCGTATGCGTTTGACTGATGTGCTTAAAACAAATACTTATGCCAAGTATATGAAAGACATTATTACCAACAAAAGAAAGATACCTGATGTAGAAATCTCCACCATGCTTGCCAATTACACTTTTGAGGGTGGAATGCCTAAGAAATTAGGAGATCCAGGAGTACCTACTATACCTTGCTCCCTTAAGAGAAACTATGTTAAAACTGTTTTGTGTGATCTTGGAGCCGGTGTTAGTGTTATGCCTCTCTCTTTATATCATAGACTTGACTTGAGTAAGTTGACACCTACTGAAATATCCTTGCAAATGGCTGATAAATAAACTGCTATACCTGTCGGTATTTGTGAGGATGTGCCTGTTGTAGTTGCAAATGTTACTATTTTAACGGACTTCGTTATACTTGATATTCCCGAGGATGATAGTATGTCTATTATTCTTAGAAGACCCTTTTTGAATACTGCAGGAGCTGTTATTGATTGCAACAAAGGCAATGTCACTTTTCATGTCAATGGTAATGAGCATACAATACACTTTCCGAGGAAACAACCTCATGTCTTCAGTATCAATTATATTGGAAAAACTTCAACTATCACTATTGGAGGTTTTGAGTTTCCTATTCCTACTATCAAGAAGGCATATGACATACTTATTGTTGGGGACATACATATCCCCATTGAGGTAACATAGTGTTATTAAAAAATTCTCTGATTTCATGTTACTCGGAAAGAGTTTATTAACAAGACCTGATCAACCTTGTTAATGGATTCCTTTTGATGAACATGGGATGGGTGAATCTAGATAGCACAAACCTTTTGTACCCTCCTTTTACTTTCTGCTAATTAGGTTAAAAAAAGCAAAAATAGCATTATCTGTCTGTTTCCAGACTTATCCATGCAATAAAAAATTATCCCGAAAATAAAAGTTCTCCAAATGCCATGAAAATGGAATATGATTTTTTGTAGAATATTTAAGAAAATATGGCACTGAACACACATCGAGGGGAGCCATCACGTGGCCTCGAGGGCACAGGGCGCGCCCCCTTCACAGGTGGTGCCCCCTGCCTCGAGGGCGCCACGTGGCCCCCCTCCACTTATCCTTTCACCCATTCCCTTCTTCTTCCTCTCAAAAAAATCCCCAGCCAGCTCAAACCCGAGTTCTAGCTCGTTTTGCTGCCATTTTCGATCTCCTTGCACAAAGTACCATTCACCAAACTGTTTGAAGAGATTGTTCCTTGGTATGTGACTCCTCCATTGGTCCAATTAGGTTTTGTTCTAGTGCTTTATTTGTCGCAAATTTCTGCTGCTGTGGTGACCTTGTTCTTGAGCTTGCATGTCAATTTTTCTTGGTCCCAAGTAGTTCTAATGCATGATATAGCCTCTAGGCACTTGTAGGAGTTGTTGCTATCAATTTTGTTGAGTTTGGTTAACTTTTATTCCGAGTTACTAAAAATCTCATAAATTTTCAGAAAAAGAAAATGTTAAAAAGAATATTGAGGGGCTCTTCTAGCAAGAGCTCAGAGGAGAAAAAGAAAGAAGAAAATAAGAAGCCCAAGTATCATCCTCCTCGCATGGCGGAGGTTCGACCGTGCGAATGGCCTTGTAATAATTTTATGATGTTCGCCGGTATTTATGAAGACTTTTATTGGATGGTGAATAATGCAGGCCTCACCGACTTCCTCAACGACCAAAAAGAGCAGTATCTCTTACTCACCAATATCTTTACGCAAAGCTTTCATTTTCATTCTAGAAAAACACCACCTACGGTGGAGTTTCGCTTATATGATGTGGTTAAGGAGATATCATTTTTAGATTTTTGTGAAATATGAAAAGTACCCTTTGGAGGTAGACTAGAAGAACCACGTCATGAAGATGTCAAGGGGTTTATTGATATGATAGCCGTAGGTGAAACTAGACAAGTTTCAGGGGCAAGAATCACCAGTATACACTTCCCTGTTTTGCACTACTTTGCTTTATTTGCTAGTAGGTGTTTAATTGGTCGCGGGTACAATGGGAATCTTAGTGCCCCTGATATTATCATTTTATGCCATGCCTTGTTTCGTGACACAACTTTTAGCTTGGGCGCCATCGTTGCCAAACGATTGAGTCTGAACCGCTCAAAGGGGCCCGTCTTTGGAGGCATCTTTGCTTCTCGCCTTGCTGAACATTTTAATATACCTATTAGGCATCATGAGAAGGAAGAAAAATTGCTTGCCCCTGTTTATCTAGACTACAAGAGCATGGTAGCTCATGACTTTCTTGTTAAAGACAAAAATATGCAGCTACTTTATAAATTGAGGTTTGATGAAATATACTGTGAAATTGTTACCTTGCCTGCACCATCTCTGTTTGATCTGTCCACAGGCAAGTACCTCATTACATCAGACGCCTTCTACCAGTACCAAGGTCAGGCACAAGCTTCAGAGCCTGAGCCAGAACCACCGTTTGATCCTTCTCGTCAATCTGTTTATGGGTGGGATCTGGACGAGCTCGCCAACCAGTGGCATCCAGAGGACACATCTCAGTACACTGGAGGGAGTGGCTTCGATCCATGGCCATAGACCAACTTAGGCCAAAAGCGTAAGCTTGGGGGAGTACGTGTTTCTCACCGACTTATTTTCATGTCCACACTTATTCTAATTGTCGGTGCTCACACTCTTTCACTGTACCATCCATGCTTAGTTTAAATTTCTTTTTCTTAGTCTTTTTCTTGTGTCCTAGAAAAACCGAGAAAAACAAAAAAAATATTAGTTGTAGCTTCTACCCAACTTATTTTCTTTGCTTGCAGTAGTAACTAAAAATGAAAACCCAAAAAGATTTCCCGTTCTTCTTTTGCTTGTTGGGAGCTTTCCCGTGTAAATAGTTTCTTTTCTTTTCTTTAGGGGTTAAGAGTAGATGACCATGATTAAAATGCTTAGTGGCTCTCATATGCTTTGTTGTTGATTTAACTTTGAGCCATATTACCTTGTCTTCTCCCTTGTATCAAATGCGTGCAGATTCCAGCTTATTCCAATGCACGTGCACTATTATTAATTTTCACACTGTTCGGTCGTGCGAGTGAAAGGCAATAAGGATGATATATGATGAACTAATTGAGATGAGAAAAGCTGGTATGAACTCGACCTCTCTTGTTTTTGTAAATATGATTGCTCGTCGTTCTTGATTCAGCTTGTTATGAATGAAACATGCTTGCAATGACAATTAGAGATCATAGCTGCTTATGCCATGCTTAATTAGCCGAGAGTTTATAATGGTTTATCTTGCGTGCCAACATGATATTAAAATGGTTGTGATGTGGTATGATGGGTGGTATCCTCCTCTGAACGATTTAAGTGACTTGACTTGGCACATGTTCACGCATGTAGTTGAAACAAATCAACATAGCCTTCACGATATTTATGTTCATGGTGATTTATATCCTACTCATGCTTGCATTCATTGTTGATTAATTTTAATGCATGTTCATGACCGTTGTTGCTCTCTAGCTGGTCGCTTCCCAGTCTCCTTCTAGCCTTCACCTGTACTAAGCGGGAATACTGCTTGTGCATCCACTTCCGTAAACCCCAAAGTTATTACATATGAGTCCACCATACCTTCCTATATGCGGTATTTACCTGCCGTTCCAAGTAAATTTGTATGTGCCAAACTCTAAACCTTCAAATGAAATTCTATTTTGTATGCTCGAATAGCTCATGTGTCAACTAGGGCTGTCTATATCTTCCATGCTAGGTGGGTTATTCTCACGATGAGTGGACTCCGCTCATCATTCACGAGAAAATGGCTGGTAATCGGGATGCCCAGTCTCATGCTCTAAATCATAATAATTAAACAAAACTCCCCCAGGGCTGTTGCTTGTTTGGACGGTAACCCGTGGATTCGGCTGGCCATGGAGTGTGTGTTGGGGAACGTAGTATTTTAAAATTTTCCTACGATCACGCAAGATCTATCTACCAGATGCATAGCAACGAGAGGGAAGAGTGTGTCTACGTACCCTCGTAGACCGGAAGCGGAAGCGTCAAGTGACGCGGTTGATGTAGTCGAACTTCTTCGCGTTCCAACCGATCAAGCACCGAACGTACGTCACCTCCACGTTCAGCACACGTTCAACTTGATGACGTACCACGAGCTCTTGATCCCGTTGAGCTTCACGGGAGAGTTTCGTCAGCACGACGGCGTGGTGACGGATATGATGTATCTACCGGTGCAGGGCTTCGCCTAAGCACTGCGACGGTATGACCGAGGTGTGTTTCTGTTGAGGGGGGCACCGCACACGGCTAGAACAATTCAACTTGTGTGTCTTTGGGTGCCCCCCTACCCCTGTATATAAAGGAGCAAGGGGGGAGGCCGGCCGGCCCTCCTATGGTGCGGCTAGGGCTGCAATCCTACTAGGAATAGGATTGCAATCCTATTCCTAGTAGGAATCTACCAAAGAAGGAAAAGGGGGGAAGGAAAGAGAGGGAGAGGGAGAGGGAAAGAGGGGCCGCACCCCCTCCCCTAGTCCTATTCGGACTCCTCCTAGGGAGGGGGCGCGCCACCTCCTGGCTGCTGCCCTCTCTCTCCCCTATGGCCCACCAGGGCCCATCATTCCCCCGGGGGGTTCCGGTAACCCCCCTGGCACTCCGGTAAATTCCGAAACTTTCCAGAACAGTTCCTGTGTCCGAATATAGTCGTCCAATATATCAATCTTTATGTCTCGGACATTCCGAGACTCCTCGTCATGTCCGTGATCTCATCCGGGACTCCGAACTACCATCGGTACATCAAAACTCATAAACTCATAATACCGATCGTCATCAAACGTTAAGCGTGCGGACCCTACGGGTTCGAGAACTATGTAGACATGACCGAGACTCATCTCCGGTCAATAACCAATAGCGGAACCTAGATGCTCATATTGGCTCCTACATATTCTACGAAGATCTTTATCGGTCAAACCGCATAACAACATACGTTGTTCCTTTTGTCCTCGGTATGTTACTTGCCCGAGATTCGATCGTCGGTATCTCTATACCTAGTTCAATCTCGTTACCGGCAAGTCTCTTTACTCGTTCCGTAATACATCATCTCGTGACTAACTCATTAGTCATTTGCTTGCAAGGCTTATTATGATGTGCATTACCGAGAGGGCCCAGAGATACCTCTCCGACACTCGGAGTGACAAATCCTAATCTTGATCTATGCCAACACCACGAATACTTTCGGAAACACCTGTAGAGCATCTTTATGATCACCCAGTTACGTTGTGACGTTTGATAGCACACAAGGTGATCCTACGGTACTCGGGAGTTGCATAATCTCATAGTCATAGGAACATGTATAAGTCATGAAGAAAGCAATAGCAGTAAAACTAAACGATCATAGTGCTATGCTAACGGATGGGTCTAGTCCATCACATCATTCTCCTAATGATGTGATCCCGTTGATCAAATGACAACTCATGTCTATGGCTTGGAAACGTAGCCATCTTTTGATCAATGAGCTAGTCTAGTAGAGGCATACTAGGGACATACTATTTTGTCTATGTATTCACACATGTATCAAGTTTCCGGTTAATACAATTCTAGCATGAATAAAAGACATTTATCATGATATAAGGAAATACAAATAACATCTTTATTATTGCCTCTAGGGCATATTTCCTTCAGTGTGCTTGTTGGTGGTTGGGGGAGTATAAACTTTTACCATTCTGTTTGGGAACCGCCTATAATGTGCGTAGCATGGGAGATATCGAGATTCTTAGTTGTGATGTTGACAATGAAAGTATACCTCTCAAAATTTTATTCAATATCTATTTAAAAATTGAGCTCTGGCACCTCTACAAATCTCTGCTTCCCTCTGCGAAGGGCCTATCTATTTACTTTTATGCAGAGTCATCATCCTCTTATCAAAAAGCACCAGTAGGAGAGCACCTCTGTCGTTGCATGTATTACTGTTAATCTGCATTGAGTATGATCATGACTGGATCTCTTTTACCATGAATTATAATGTCTAGTCAATCCTTGATCTTTAAAGGTGCTCTGCATTTTTGTTTTGCGGTCTCAGAAAGGGCTAGCGAGATACCATCCTGTTATATCATATCGTGATTGTTTTGAGAAGTGTTGTCATCCGAGGTTTATTATTATTGCTCGCCAGTTGATTATGCCATTGATGTGAGTAGTCTTGAGACCTGAAAGTTATTGTGAATTTGGTTAGTTCATGATCTTGTTGAAAACCTGAATGCTAGCTTACATATTTAAAACAACAAGAGCAAACAGAGTTTGTCAAAGTTTTTCTTTATCACTTTCAGTTTATCAACTGAATTGCTTGAGGACAAGCAAAGGTTTAAGCTTGAGGGAGTTGATACGTCTCCAACGTATCTACTTTTCCAAACACTTTTGCCCTTGTTTTGGACCTAACTTGCATGATTTGAATGGAACTAACCCGGACTGACGCTGTTTTCAGCAGAACTGCCATGGTGTTGTTTTTGTGCAGAAATAAAAAGTTCTCGGAATCACCTGAAAATCAACGGAGATATATTTCAGAAAATATAAAAAATACTTGCAAGAAGATCCACACATGGGGGCCCACGGGCCGTCCTCGAGGGTGGGGGGCGCGCCCCCCTTCCCAGGGTGTGCCCCCCTGCCTCGAGGGCAGCCCGGTGCCCCACCGACGTACCCCCAGGTCCTATATATTCCGTTTCGTGGAGAAAAAATCAAGGAGAAAGAATTATCGCGTTTCACGAGACGAGGCCGCTGCCAAGCCCTATTCTCTCTCGGGAGGGCTGATCTGGAGTCCGTTTGGGGCTCCGGAGAGTGGAGATCGTCGCCATCGTCATCATCAACCTTCCTCCATCACCAATTCCATGATGCTCACCACCGTGCGTGAGTAATTCCATCGTAGGCTTGCTGGACGGTGATGGGTTGGATGGGATCTATCATGTAATCAAGTTAGTTTTGTTAGGGTTTGATCCCTAGTATCCACTATGTTCTGAGATTGATGTTGCTATGACTTTGCTATGCTTAATGCTTGTCACTAGGGCCCGAGTGCCATGATTTCAGATCTGAACCTATTGTGTTCTTGATCCTATCTTGCAAGTCTATAGTCACCTACTATGTGTTATGATCCGGCAACCCCGAAGTGACAATAATCGGGACCACTCCCAGTGATGACCATAGTTTGAGGAGTTCATGTATTCACTATGTGTTAATGCTTTGGCTCGGTACTCTATTAAAAGGAGGCCTTAATATCCCTTAGTTTCCAATAGGACCCCGCTGCCACGGGAGGCTAGGACAAAAGATGTCATGCAAGTTCTTTTCCATAAGCACGCATGACTATATTCGAAATACATGCCTACATTGCATTGATGAACTGGAGCTAGTTCTGTGTCACCCTAGGTTATAACTTCTACATGATGAATTGCATCCGACGTAATTTCCCATCACCGATCCAATGCCTACGAGCTTTACCTATATTGCTAGTTGCTATTTACTTTTCCGTTGCTATTATCACAAAAACTACAAAAATATTATCTTTACTTTTATTGCTGCTAGCACCACTATCATATTACTGTGCTACTAAACTATGTTGCTGCAGATACTAAGTTTCCAGGTGTGGCTGAATTGACAACTCAGTTGCTAATACTTAAGAGTATTCTTTGGCTCCCCTTGTGTCAAATCAACAAATTTGGGTTTAATACTTTACCCTCGAAAACTGTTGCGATCCCCTACACTTGTGGGTTATCATGAGCCGGTTTACCATCTGGTTTATCATCTGTCTTAACTATCAGCCAGGTTATAACTCCAGCCGGGTCATACTGCGGGGTATATCCCCGACATTAACCCCCAGTTTAATTTGGATTTATCCATGTTGAACTGATCCTGATCATCCTTAAGTCCTTGTCATTTCCTTCTTCTAGAAAATCCGGGTCAATAGGCCAGCTTCATAATCAATTTGCTGACATTGGCTTGTCACAGAGAAATTTTGTGAAGAATAACTCCTTTGACTCAGCTCCCAATGCTTAATAAAAAATATTGGTCTTTGAAATACTCATCTGTTCTTCAGCCGGTTTAAGAATGTAGAACTTGCCGGTTTATCATTGCAAAAATCACCGGGTTATAAAAACTGATGATCCCGGGTCATGACTGTTTATGGACGCTGGGTTATGATTGTTGCCAACGCTGGGTCACACAGTTAATCTTCCTGATTTGCCCGAAACTGAGAATTTGAAGATGTTCCTCCTTTATATGCATATTACCTGTAGCCCCGAAGTCTTAATAAGAGAACATAGTGATAGCTTAAGACTTGTTTCAATATAACTGTTGCAACCTTTAAGAAATCCAGATTGTTCATCTCAGTCACTAGTAAAAACCGAATACTCCATATTATGTAGCCCCCAAGCGCCTGGTTCTCATGCTTACAGCAACCTGGGACTTGTAATTGCCTGATGCTCAAAAAACTTCAACCAGTGTAGCCCCCAAGGGCCGGGTCATTATGCAATAATAAGCATGGACTTTATAAATATGATCATGTAGACTTGAACAGCAAGGTGTAGCCCCCAAGGGCCGACTCAGTAAGAATACTGAGCTGGGACTTTATATATAATTCATTGAAAATAACATTATGTAATGTAACTCCCATCATGGGGCTTGAACCCACGTTCACAAGGTTAAGAGCTTTGTGCTTTACCGACTGAGCAGTGAACCCTTTGATATAATGGATTAATAATTGTGTACCTTGAATTGTTGACAGGAGCAATTGGCAGCCCCCAAGGGCCGGCTCATTATGATGTGATGAGTCAGGTCTTCAATAAGGCCAGTAAAAAATGACTTTGCATTAGCCCCCAAGTGTCATGGTGCATGCTGGCAGTGACACGAGACTTGCATATTTTATGTAATCTCAACTTGAATAATGTAGCCCCCAAGTGCCGGGTCGTAAGCCTGCAGCGACTCGGGACTATTCCTTCAGTTGTAGAATAAATCATACCCATTGATAAAATAATATCCATTGCGCTGAAGCGACTTTGAAAACCTAAATCATAATGTTGGTTATTGATAACCATAATAAAAATCCAGCCTTGTTGGCTATGTAAAGATTTGAATAATATAACCCGGTTTGAAAACCGGTTCCAGTGATATTTGATCACAACCAGGCCGGGTTAATAAACATCGGTCATTATTTTATCTCATACTGGCGACTTATAGTCGAAAGCCAGGCCAGTTTAATAAACACTGGTCATTATCTTATCTCATACTAGCGACTTACAGTCAAAAGCCAGTCCGGTTAATAAACACCGGTCATTATAACTGATCATGTACTGACAACTTGTAGTTGAAAGCCAAGCCGGGTTAATGAACACCGGTTTACTTGATGGTGGTGACTTGTAATTAACCACTAGGCCGAATCGATAGATATCGGATGAATACTAAAATCTCATTAAAGGATTAAAAACTTGGCAAACAAAAGCATATGCAAAACTTGTAGTCGAGGCTTTTTACGAGCTGCGAGGCTCCAAATTCGAGGCTTTTCATGGGCTGCCAGGCCGCTGAGTTAAACCATATTACAAAGCCTATTAAGATGGTCCTCAATCCTTAACCAATCATTGTTTTAACGTTGACAAGTTCAGGGTCTGTTATAAGATTGACTTGTCAATCGTTCGACGGGTCATACCAGGTTTACCTGGGCGGAGTGACTTACTTGATGTAGGCAGGTTAAACCGGGGTTTTAGGTGTATACACCAGGCTTCCAAGCCATGGCTTGATAGCCTATTACAAGGGCCTTAAAAGCTCTTTGTCGCTGTGCGATAATAGCCCCCAAGTAACATTGTGAGCTATGCTCAGCGGGTGCCTATGTTTGAGTTGTGCTATGCATCAAACCCTCTTTTGCCCCTTTTGATGATATTAGCTTGATAGCCGAATTACCGAAGTAACCAGAGTTGTACTCTTATGATAATATTGGCTTGATAGCCGGATCAAGAGGGTAGTCAGAACTCCGCTTTATAAACAAAAACCCCCAAGTGATATATTTCTGAGCTATGCTCGCCGGGTGCCTATGTTTGAGTTGTGCTATGCAACAAACCCTCTTTGGTCCTTTTAATTTCTCCTGAGAACTCGAACTTTGCGAGAGATATTTCCTCATGAACTGCATGTTTAAACTGGATATCGAGAGCTTAAAAGCTTTGTGGGAGACATCTTTCCCTTGAACCGGATCTTAAACTGGAATCTTCATTTTCAGCCAGAATCTTTCTAACGGCCTTTTAAACTCGAACTTACGAGAAATTAATTCTTTTTGAACCGGAGATTCTTAAACCGGATTTGCGAGCTTCAGTGCTTTGTAGGAGACAGATTTCCCTTGAACCGGATTGTAAACCGGATATTTTGAGAGCTTCGGTAAGACTAATGTCCCTTGAACCGGATTTTAAACCAGATTCCTTTCTGATGTCCCGGAAACTTCTTCATTGAGCTGGGATTTTGTAATTGTTATATACTTTTTAAGCCGGAAATTTTCTGACGGCCTTTAAATTTTCATCAATATAGCAGTTGCCTATGGGACCGGGGTATCTTTCCCTCCATCGTCCCGGGGTCTTTAAATTTGCTGAAACTAGCAAGATTTTGCTGAGTCATGTCATCGTAGCCCCCGAGTCTTAAGACTACTCAAGGAGTTGTCTTGAGACTCTCCATATTTGATCATAGCATAAGGTGTCCATCATTATTGTTAACAGTGCGATATGAATCCATAGAAAATTGAGGTGACTGTAGCGGGTTATCAATGATCCCGTATGAGCCGTGTCAGCAACTCGGCCAATGGTTCCTTCCAACTGGCGATTTGAAGTTAACCAAACTATAGTGGTTGCGACTTGTGCGCCTGCCCATTGAGCCACCCAGTGCAGACGGCGGTTGATAGTATCTGATAATTTGCCTCCAGAATTGTTGGAAGAAAACCGGGCTACCCAAGCAGCGACTGGCTTTATACTCAATAAACAGCTAATGCAGACAGGTGCGGCCCAGTATGTTGATGTAGACCAGGCCGTAAGAGACGGATGGCAAAGACGACCGCAGCTTCAGAGGCAGCTCGGACAGATGAGTCGACCGGGGCATTGTAAGCTGGCGCAGACGAGAGAGTTAATTCGCAGGGACGGTCCCGGCGAGTTGAAGTAGTCCGGGCTGCAAGAGCGGCGGTTTGCGCAGATCCATTTACCGGGTAATGAGGCACAAACGAACACCGGGTGCAATGTTTCCAGTACGTGCTCCTTATCCGTGCTATAAACCATATTTGTAGTGAACCATTGTCCAGCGTACAAAAAATACAGCAGGGCGGAGTAGTTGTTTGTCGAAGGAAATCAACATGTACTTAACAAAATATGTAGAATAAATATCACCTGATTTTTAGGCGACAAATGATCATTATATGGCGCTCGTAGATAAACAAGAACTTTTGTGTTGATCCTTTCAAGGGCCTTGCCAGAGTTCGTTGTAGTTTGTATAATCTTCACTCCAAGAAATTGGGGCATACTTATCCTCAGGAACGCCTCATATATCCTCTGATATGATCATTTTTTAAAACCAGCCCCCACTTATTTTTACACGGGCCAGTGACCCGGCATGGAGGTGCTCAGAGGCCGAGGCGACTCACGCATGTCGGGGCGTCTCCAGGTAACAGGGCCCGACGCAATACAGGGCGATGCGAGATGCGGTAGTAGCGATTCACGCACAACTGTGTGTGGATATAATGCGGGTCCCAGTGTGAGCAGAGCCAACGGCGGATTATGGTAGCAATGGTGACTTGAAGGCAGAGGTGGAGGCCTGCTAAAGCGGCTGGCAGATCATGGTGCATCCGCCGCGGCGGATCAACAACGGCGGGTCAAGACCGAGCGGGCTCAAAAGCGAAGCGGGTCTGCGGCCGGTCTGTTGGGCGGCTGCAACACATAGGCGGAGACTGATGTGGTGACTCGGCGAGGCGCAATGGCGGTTTAGCGTGGAAAATCTGGCGTCGGCGGTTTATGATGAAAGGCGGGCGCGGCGACGCGAGGGAGTACCCAAGATCATCTTGTTGGGGAACGTAGCATAATTCAAAAATTTTCTACGTCTTCACCAAGATCCAACTATGGAGACATCTAGCAACGAGCAAGTAAGAGTGCATCTACATACCGTTATGAAGATTGCGCGCGGAAGCTTTCAACGAAGCAAGGATGAAGTAGTCGTACTCTTCACGTTCTTCGTCACCGATGATCTAGCGCCGAACGGACGGCACCTCTGCGTTCAACACACGTACGGTGCCGCAACATCACCTCCTTCTTGATCCAGCAAGGGGGGAGGGGAAGTCGTCAGAGATCCGGCAGCACGACGGCGTGATGACGGATGCAGTGGAGATCGCAGCAGGGCTTCGCCGGGCGCCCTGCGTGGGAGTTGTGAGGTGTGACGGGAGGGGGAGAGGCGCCAGGGCTTGGGTGCGGCTGCCCTCTCCCCCCCACATATATATAGGGGGCCAGGGGGGCGCCAGCCCCTTGCAGATCCAATCTGCAAGGGGGGGCGGCGGCCAGGGAGGAGTCCTCCTCCCCCAAGGCAAGTGGTGGCCCCCCTCCCCTTAGGGTTTTAACCCTAGGCGCATGGGGAGGTGGGCCACTAGTGGTGCGCCAGCCCAGAGGGGCTGGACACTTCCCCTTGCGGCCTAGGGGCCCCACCGGGATGGGTGGCCCCACCCGGTGGACCCCCGGGGCCCCTCCGGTGGTCCCGGGACGCTCCCGGTGACCCCCGGAGATCACCCGTTGGCCGAAACTGGACTTCCCATATATCAATCTTTACCTCCGGACTATTCCGGAACTCCTCGTGACGTCCGGGATCTCATCCGGGACTCCGAACAACTTTCGGGTTTCCACGTGCATTTATCTCTACGACCCTAGCGTTACCGAACCTTAAGTGTGTAGACCCTACGGGTTCGGGAGACACGTAGACATGACCGAGACTACTCTCCGGTCAATAACCAACAGCGGGATCTGGATACCCATGTTGGTTCCCACGTGTTCCTCGATGATCTTCATCGGATGAACCACTGTGTCAAGGATTCACTTAATCCCGTATGTTATTCCCTTTGTCCATCGGTACGGTACTTGCCCGAGATTCGATCGTCGGTATTCCCGATACCTTGTTCAATCTCGTTATGGCAAGTCTCTTTACTTGATCTGTAATCCATCATCCCGTGACTAACTACTTAGTCACATTGAGCTCATTACGATGATGTCTTACCGAGTGGGCCCAGAGGTACCTCTCCGTCATACGGAGTGACAATATCCCAGTCTCGGTTCGTACCAACTCAACAGACACTTTCGGAGATACCCGATGCGTACCTTTATAGCCACCCAGTTACGTTGTGACGGTTGGCACACCCAAAGTATTCCTACGGTATCCGGGAGTTGTACAACCTCATGGTCTAAGGAATAAATACTTGACACCGAAAAGCTTATGCATTACGTACTATACGATCTCGTGTTATGCTCAAGTTTGGGTCTTATCCATCACATCATTCTCCTAATGATGTGATCCCGTTATCACTGACATCTCATGTCCATGGTCAGGAAACCGTGACCATCTGTTGATAAACGAGCTGGTAACTAGAGGCCTACCAGGGACTCATTGTGATCTATCTCCAACAGTCTCCCATTTTTTACCAAGAGAAGAAGAGGACAGAAGACCACAACTTGAAGGAAGACACGAACGTGAGCCAACGGATCTAGCCACGACCCACACGCGGACGTCTCCGCGGACTCGCGCTTCGCTGTTGACTCGCCTCGGCCTCTGCCGCAAGCTGCTCGCGGTAACCGCCGCACCAAGCTGCTCTTTGCCCACGTCTCACGGCCGCAAGCCGCCACTACCGTCACGTTTGCCTCGTCAGTCGCAGCTGCACCAAGCCAGCCCCGCCTTCACCTCCAAACTGCATTCGTCGACCCGCCGCTGCCGCTATGTGTTAAGTCGTTGCAGCTTCACGCTGTCGCCAAGTCGCCTCGCCCGTCATGTTGAGCCGCCCCTGTACGTTGAGCCACCGGTGGTTATATTGAATTACTAGTCTTCCTAAGCCGCTTCTATCGTATTGAATGGATAGTCCGTCATCCGAGAAAATCAGGTGATATCATCCAAGTTTGTTTCATTACCACATATTATTTTTATCAAAGAACAGTTTATCTTTGCCTTGGTCTGTAGTACTTGTTTATGCAGGACAATTATTCATTGCAAAGACGCGCCGTGGTGATGCACCCGCCCTCGGGTCGACTTGCGTCCGTTTCAAGCTGGTCAAGTTGTGCCTCCGCCATCTCAAACGCGCTGCCGCTGTAGTTTCTGAGCCGCGGCCATGGTGATGCCTCTGTTTCTCTACTGTGTTGAGACATCGGGGCCGTGTTAAGCCGCCCGGGTTATATTGAGTCGCCAGTCGGCCTAAACAACCTCTGTTGCATTGAAATGGATCATCAGCATTCATCCGACAAAAACAAAATCACGTGCTATCCCTCCTATATATTTTATCAGGGCATTTTAATTCCTTTAAGCACCATTACACTGCCTTATTGGTATTTTTATATACAGGTAAAATTATTGTTATACTGCGGGTATAAAGAACGCACTAGCAACGTTCTACAACGGCGTTTTCCTCCGTGTCACATTACTTGATGAACGGACGGCCAGTTCACGCGTCCACACCGGTTTACAACGTGGAGGACAACTTGCCCGTCTGCAGCGGCCTATAATATCGCGGCCGACTCATCTGTCTGCTCCTACGGTGGACTCACCCATGATTGATTACCGCTTCACCATGGTGATCATCAACTCCGCGATGGATAACTACTGGCCTGGCATATCAGGTGAAATCCATCCAGTATATTTTTATATTACATATTGCTTTCTTTAAAAAAGAGCAATTACTCTGGCTTGCAAAGTTCTCCAATGCAGGATAAGTTGTCTACTACAAAAGGGACAATTATATCACTAAGCTCTTGAATGACTCGTACTGGTTTGTATTACGGTCAATTATGGAGAATTTCAAACCAACTCCTCGAGTCTCCTTGAGTTTCTGCTATTATCTTGGATGCACTGAGGACGTTCTGGAACAAAAATTACCAATTAAGGAGAATCTGCTGCAGCATGCAAAGCTAATGAAGGGTGCCATGAACCGGATCACGGGTGGTAGTCATCAAGAATTCTTTCTTGGCCGGTTCACTATTTTTGCCAGATCATCTTTATAGTCACCTCGTTATCACGATTGGTTCGACATCCACAAAAATACCAGGACAATGATTTATTATAAAGGTGGTGCCATGCCGTGCCTATGAAGCTTGCATTAGCGTCATCATGCTTCGATGTCCGTGCCCGCTTACTGCTCAACAGGGTGCGCAAGCCGTTGCCCTTGCGGTTCGGTCTACATCAACATGACATGATTAACTCGCCCGTCTACACCGGCTTATAACGCCGCGGCCAACTCATTTATCTTTGCTACCTCTGATGCTGCGGTCGTGTTTACCGTTCGTCTCTTGTGGCCTGGTCTACATCAACATACCGGGCCGCACCTGTGTGCATGAGCTGTTTATTGAGTATGAGCAAGTCACAGCTTGGGTAGCCTGGTTTTCTTTCAACAAAATGGAGGCAAAATTATCATATACTATCAACCGTCGTCTGCACTGGGTGGTTCAATGGGCAGGCGCACAAGTCGCCGCCACTACAGTTTGGTTAACTTCAAATCGCCAGTTGGAAGGAACCATTGGCCGAGTTGCTGACATGGCTCGTACGGGGTCATCTATAACCCGCTGCAATCACCTCAACCTTTTCAGGATTCACATCATGCTATGAACACCAATGATATACACCTTCTGCTATGGTCAAATACAGAGAATCTCAAGACAACTCCTCGATTTGTCTTAAGACTCGGGGGCTACGATGACATAACTCAGCAAATCTTGCCAGTTTCAGCAAATTTAAGAACCCCAGGACGATGGAGGGAAAGATAAACCGGTCCAAGAGGCAAGTGCTATATTGAGGAAATTTAAAGGCCGTCACAAAATTTCCGGCATAAAAAGTATATTACAAATACAAAATCCCGGCTCAATGAAGAAGTTTTTGGGTCATCATAAAGGAATCCGGTTTAAAATCCAGTTCAAAAGACATCAGTCTTACTAAAGCTCTCAAATATCCGGTTTACAATCCTGTTCAAGGGAAATCTGTCTCCTACAAAGCTCTGAAGCTCTCAAATCCGGTTTAAGAATCTCTGGTTTAAAAAGAATTAATCTCTCACAAGTTCGAGTTTAAAGGCCGTCAGAAAAATTCCGGCTGAAAATGAAGATTCCGATTTATGATCCGGTTCAAGGGAAAGATGTCTCCCACGAAGCTTTTAAGCTCTCAATATTCGGTTTAAGAATTTTCGCTTCAAAAGAATAATCTCTCGCAAGTTCGAGTTCTCAGGAAAAATTAAAGGGACCAAAGAGAGTTTGTTGCACAGCACAGCTCAAACATAGGCACCCACTGAGCACAACTAAAAATATTACTTGGGGGCTCTTTTTTGCACAACAACAAAGAGTTTTAATGACCCTTGTAATAGGCTATCAAGCCAGGCTTGGAAGCCAGGTGTATTCACCTAAAACCCCGGGTTAACCTACCTTCATCAAGTAAGTCACTCCGCCCAGGTAATCCTGGTATGACTCGCCGAACATTTGGCAAGTCAATCTTATACATACCCTGAACTTGTCAAAGTTAAAACGATGATTGGTTAATGTGTGGTCCATCTTAAAAGGCTTTGCAAAATGGTTCAACTCAGTGGTCTGGCAGCCCATGAAAAGCCTCGATTTTGGGCCTGGCAGCCCATGAAAAGCCTCGCGTCTTCCCATGCTTTTATTTGACAAATTTTCTCTTGCGTTGAGGTTTACAACATTTTATGATAAAATGGTGTTTATTAACCTGGCCTGGCATTGGACAATAAGTCGCCAGTATATGATGGTAAATAATAAACCGGTGTATATTAATCCGGCCTAGCTTTCGACTATAAGTCGCCAATATGAGATAAGATAATGACCGGTGTTTATTAACACGGCCTGGCTTTCGACTATAAGTTGCCAGTATGAGATAAGATAATGACCGGTGTTTACTAACCAGCCTGGTTTTGTTTATAAACCGGCAATCTATGATAATTACCAATGTTCAAATTTTGGGTTATCACCCTTACTACACTGGCTTGGTAAAACCAACAGTGTGATCAAATATCACTGGAACCGGTTTTCAAACCGGGTAGTATTATTCAAATCTTTAAATAGCCAACATGGCTGGATTTTTATTATGGTTATCAATTTCCAATATTATGATTGAGGTTTTCAAAATCGCTTCAGCACAATGGATATTATTTTGTCAATGGGTATGATTTATTCTACAAAGGAATAGTCCCGAGTCGCTGCAGGCTTACGACCCGGCACTTGGGGGCTACATTATTCAAATTGATATTACATCAAATACACAAGTCCCATGTCACTGCCAACATGCACCATGGCACTTGGGGGCTAATGCAAAGTAATTTTTTGCTCACCTGATTGAAGACCCGACTCATCACATTGTAATGAGCCGGCCCTTGGGGGCTACACGTTGCTGTTCAAGTCTACATGATCATATTTATAAAGCCCCTGCTCATTATTGCATAATGACCCGGCCCTTGGGGGCTGCGCTGGTTGAAGTTTTTAACGAGCATAAGGCAATTTCAAGTCCCAAGTTTCTACAAGCATGACAACCCGGCACTTGGGGGCTACATATGTGGAATACTCAATTTATGACTCATGACTGATATGAATAAATCGGATGCTTTCAAATTTGTGATATTTATATTGAAGCAAGTCTTAAGCTGTTGCTACGCTACCTTCTTAAGACTTGGGGGCTACAAGTGATAGGCATATAAGAGGTATATTTTCAAGCTTGATGTTAATTACAATCATGACCCAGTGACTATAACAATCATGACCCGGAATTATCAGTTTATAACCCGACAATGGTGATAATCATAAACCCGCATCTTCAAGCCGGCTGGATATCAGTTGAATATTTCAAAGACCAATATTTTTGTCAAGTCATAGCGTTGAAGGCCGACTCAAATGGATTCTTGATTTACAATATTTCTTATGCAAGCAAGTTGATTATGAAGCTGGTCTATAGACCAGGATTTTCTAGAAGAAGGAAAGGACAAGGACTTAAGAATGGTCAGGTGCCGTTTTACAAGAATTCTTAACCCGAAGCACAACCTGTCAAATTTGTTCTTGTGTTTATTTTGCAACATAAGTTTACCATGGATAAATCCAAGCTAAACTGGGGGCTAATGTTGGGGATATACCTCGCGATATGACCCGACCAAAAATATAACACGGCCGGACTTGGCGGTTAATTTAAGAGTCGGTTTACACTTGGCGATTCACTGGCGACCCGCCCTAACCAGACGGTTTACAACCAACCTGCCTGAACATTATGACTCACTAGTAACCTGGTGGGCGGTGGACGGATGACAAGGCCCAAGGCCCAGAAGGCGGGTTCATGTTATGGTGGGCCGGTTTATGAGGAAAGCACAAGGAATATTCTCCTACAAAAGGAAGCAAGACTAGGACTCCACTTGTAATAGAGTAATCCTAATCCTACTAGGACTAGTCATGTAAACCGCCCCTTCAACATATATAAGGAGGGGCAGGGCTCCCCAAAGAGGAGAGAGAGAAGAAGAAATAATCTATAGGGTTAGACACGATAAGGGGAGCTGGCCAATGCGATGACTCCATGAGGGTCATAATGAGATCTAGCCTCAAACAGCATGTAGGGCTATTACCGGATGATGTTTCCCGGGGCCCGAAGCTGTCTAAATCCTTGTCTTGTGTTGCGTCTCTCGATTCCGTTCAACCCCTCTCAAGCTACCACATAGATGCGTTGGCCTCGCGACCAAGTCCTCACACTAAGGACATCTGCCGTGACAATTCCACGACAAAAGATATAAGTGAAGCACATAGAGTATTCTAATAAATTCCAATTCATTTTTATCTCTTTCAAAAGGTGTGTCCAGAAAGGATGATTGTGGTAAACTAAAAAGCAAAGACTCAAATCATACATGACGCTCCAAGCAAAACACATATCATGTGATGAATAAAAATATAGTCTCAAGTAAAGTTACCGATAGACGAAGGCGAAAGAGGGGATGCCTTCCCGGGGCATCCCCAAGCTTAGGCTTTTGGTTATCCTTGAATTTTACCTTAGGGTGCCCTGGGCACCCCCAAGCTTAGGCTCTTGCCACTCTTTGTTCCATTGCCCATCAAATCTTACCAAAAACTTGAAAACTTCACAACACAAAACTTAGCCAAAAATCTCGTGAGCTCTGTTAGTATAAGAAAACAAACCACTACTCAAAGGTACTGTGATGAACTCATTCTTCGTTTAAATTGGTGTTAAAACTACTGTATTCCAACTTCTCTATGATTCATACCCCCCGATAGTACTCATAGATTCATCAAAATAAGCAAACAACACGCAAACAACAGAATATGTCAAAAACAGAACAATCTATAGTAATCTGTAACTTTCGAATACTTATGTAACTCTAAAAAAATTGAAATAAATTGGTGGACGTGAGGAATTTGTCTATTAATCATCTGCAAAAATAATCAACTAAAAAGCACTCTCCAGTAAAAAATGACAGCTAATCTCGTGAGCGCTAAAGTTTTTGTTTTTTACAGCATTATCACATAAACTTCACACAGGTCTTCCCAAAGGTTCTACTTGGCACAAACACTAATTAAAACACAAAACCACATCTAAACAGAAGCTATATGCAATATTTATTACTAAACAGAAGCAAAAACAAATAAAATAAAATTGGGTTGCCTCCCAACAGGCGCTATCGTTTAACGCCCCTAGCTAGGCACGATACAAGAGTAGATCTAGGTATTGCCGTCTTTGGTAGGCAATCCATAAGTGGCTCTCATAATAGATTCATATGGTAATTTGATTTTATTTCTAGGAAAGTGTTCCATGCCTTTCCTTAACGGAAATTGGAATCTAATATTTCCTTCCTTCATATCAATAATTGCACCAATCGTTCTATGGAAAGGTCTGCCAAGAATAATAGGACATATAGGATTGCAATCTATATCAAGAACGATGAAATTTACGGGCACATAATTCCTATTTGCAACAATAAGAACATCATTAATTCTTCCCACAGGTTTCTTAATGGTAGAATCCGCAAGATGCAAATTTAAAGAACAATCATCAAGTTCATGGAAACCTAACATATCACACAAAGCTTTTGGAATTGTGGAAACACTTGCACCCAAATCACACAAAGCAAAGCATTCATGATCTTTAATCTTAATTTTAATACTCCCTCCGTCCCAAAATAAGTGTCTTAACTTTGTACTAGCTCTAGTACAAATTTGTACTAAGCTCAAGACACTTATTTTGGGAGGGAGGGAGTAGTAGGTTCCCACTCATTATAAAGCTTTCTAGGGATAGAAACTTCTAATTCAAGTTTTTCTTCATACGATTGCATTAAATCATCAACTATGTGTTTGGTAAAAGATTTATTTTGACTATAAGCATGATGAGAATTTAGCACGGATTGCAACAAGGAAATACAATCTATTAAAGAGCAATCTTCATAATTAAATCTCTTGAAATCCAAAATAGTGGGTTCATTGCTATGTAAAGTTTTGACCTCTTCAATCCCACTTTTAACAATTTTAGCATCAAGATACGAAAACTCCGAATCATTGGGACGCCTTTTAACTAAAGTACACTCATATTCAGTCCCATCTTTATCAAGATTCATACTAGAAAACAAGGATTTAATAGGAGATACATCAATCACTTTCAGATCTTCATCCTTATTTTCATGAAAACAAGAAGAACACGCTTTCATAAAGCATTCTCTTTTAGCACGCATCCTAGCGGTTCTTTCTTTGCACTCATCAATGGAAATTCTCATGGCTTTGAGAGACTCATGGATATCATGCTTAGGTGGAATAGATCTAAGTTTCGAGGAATCAACATCAAGAGTAATTCTATCCACGTTTCTAGCCAACTCATCAATCTTAAGCAATTTTTCTTCAAGCAAAGCATTGAAATTCTTTTGCGAATTCATAAACTCTTTCACACTAGTCTCAAATTCAGAGGGCATCTTACTAAAATTTCCATAAGAGTTATTGTAGGAATTACCATAATTGTTAGAGGGATTACTAGGAAAAGGTCTAGCATTAAAGTTTCCTCTATAAGCATTGTTACGAATATTATTCCTACCAACAAAATTCACATCCAAAGATTCGTTATTATTTTCAATCAACGTGGATAAAGTCATATCATTAGGATCGGAAGAAGCACTCTTAGTAGCAAATAATTTCATAAGTTCACCCATCTTTCCACTCAAAACACTAATCTGTTCAATGGCATGCACTTTTTTACTAGTAGATCTTTTGGTGTGCCATTGAGAGTAGTTAACCATAATATTATCTAGCAGTTTGGTAGCTTCTCCTAAGGTGATTTCCATGAAAGTGCCCCCCGCGGCCGAATCTAAAAGATTTCTAGAAGAAAACTTCAAGCCGGCATAATTTTTTTGTATAATCATCCATAAGTTCAAACCATGTGTAGGGAAATTACGTATCATTAATTTCATTCTCTCCCAAGCTTGTGCAACATGCTCATGATCTAGTTGCTTAAAATTCATAATATCGTTTCTAAGAGAGATAATCTTAGCGGGAGGAAAATACTTAGAGATAAAGGCATCTTTGCACTTATTCCATGAATCAATACTATTTCTAGGCAAAGAGGAGAACCAAGTTTTAGCACGATCTCTAAGTGAAAATGGAAATAACTTCAAGTTAACAATATCATTATCCGCATCCCTCTTCTTTTGCATATCGCACGAATCAACAAAGTTGTTTAGATGGGTAGCGTCATCTTCACTAGGAAGGCCAGAAAATTGATATTTCATGACAAGATTCAACAGAGCAGCATTGATCTCACAAGATTCAGCATCTAAGATAGGAGCAATCGGAGTGCTAATAAAATCATTATTGTTGGTATTGGAAAAGTCACACAATTTGGTATTATCTTGAGCCGTAGTGACAAGCAAGCAATCCAACACACAAGCAAACAAGAGGCAAGCAAACGGTAAAACACACGGAAAAAGAAGGGCGAATAAAACGGCAAGGGTGAATTGGGGGAGAGGAAAACGAGAGGCAAATAATGTAGTGCGAGGGATAAGGGTTTGTGATAGGTACTTGGTATATGACTTTTGCGTAGACCTCCTCGGCAACGACACCAGAAATTCTTCTTGCTACTTCTCGAGCTTACATTGTATTCCCTCGAAGAGGAAAGGGTGATGCAACACAGTAGCATAAGTATTTCCCACAGTTTTTGAGAACCAAGGTATCAATCTAGTAGGAGACCACGCGCGAGTCCCTCGCACCTGCACAAAAAAATAAGAACCTCGCATCCAACGCGATAAAAGGGGTTGTCAATCCCTTCTCGGTCACTTACGAGAGTGAGATCTGATAGATATGATAAGATAATATTTTTGGTATTTTTGGTGTAGGACCAGAAAGTAAATAAAGCAAATAAAAAATGGCGACAGAAATTGGCTAGTTGACGGGAAAGTAATATGATAAACATAGACCCTGGGGCCATAGGTTTCACTCATGGCTTCTCTCATGATAGCAGAATTCTACGGTGGGTGAACAAATTACTGTCGAGCAATTGATAGAAAAGCGCATAGTTATGAGAATATCTAGGCATGATTATTGTATATAGGCATCACGTCTGTAACAAGTAGACCGAAACGATTCTGCATCTACTACTATTACTCCACACATCGACCACTATCCAGCATGCATCTAGAGTATTAAGTTCATAAGAACAGAGTAACGCCTTAAGCAAGATGACATGCTGTAGAGGGATAAACTCAAGCAATATGATATGAACCCCATCTTTTTATCCTCGATGGCAACAATACTATACATGCCTTGCTGCCCCTGCTATCACTGAGAAAGGACACCGCAAGATTGAAATCAAAGCCAAGCACTTCTCCCATTGCAAGAACTATAGATCTAGTAGGCCAAACCAAACCAATAATTCGAAGAGACTTGCAAGGATATTATAAGCATACATAAAGGCTTCAATAAAAGAATCCAATATTGTTCATAGACAATCTTGATCATAAACCCACAATTCATCGGATCTCGACAAACACACCGCAAAAAGATTACATCGAATAGATCTCCTCGAAGATCGAGAAGAACTTTGTATTGAGATCCAAAGAGAGATAAGAAGCCATCTAGCTAATAACTATGGACCCACTCCATGATCGATGCCCCCTCCGGCGGAGCTCCGGAACAGGCCCCAAGATGGGATCTCACGGGAACAGAAGGTTACAGCGGTGGAATTAGGGTTTCATGGTGCTCCTCAATGTTTTCAGGGTATGAGGGTATATATAGGAGGAAAAAGTACGTCGATGGAGCAACGTGGAGCCCACGAGGGTGGGGGGCACGCCTGCCCCCCTGGGCGCGCCCTGCCCCATTGTGGGCACCATGTTTCTTCTCTGTCTTGTACTCCAAGTCTCCCGCGAAGATATCGTTCCAAAAATAACTCTCCCGAAGGTTTCATTCCGTTTGGACTCCGTTTGATATTCCTTTTCTGTGAAACACTGAAATAGGTAAAAAAACAGCAATTTGCACTGGGCCTTGGGTTAGTAGGTTAGTCCCAAAAATAATATAAAAGTGTATAATAAAGCCCATTAAACATCCAAAACAGAATAGTAATATCATGGAACAATCAAAAATTATATATACGTTGGAGACGTATCACACACCGAGATCACTAAGTTGATCTAGGTTTTCAATCTCGGTGCAACCGATTTGAACTTTTCGGTCACACCGAGTTGAAGTAACCACTTGCGATTCTGCATCTCGGTGCCACCGAGTTGTTCCACTCGGTCACACCGACATGGTCAGGTTATATATACTGTCGGGTCAAATTTTGGAAAACTTTCCAAAACCTCTCGCCCGCGCGGGATCTGCTCTACCGTCTCGGGTCTCCGGATTGTCTCCTCGCCACCAGCGACCTCCCGTCGCTGGTCTCCGCCATCGTCAATGGGATTCTGCCCCGCTGTTGCAGCCGTAGCGAGGTCACCGCCAAGTTAGGGTATGAGCTCGATCTCTATGCAATCCTTTTCTCCGATTCTAAGCACAAAAAGATATTGCCATGATTCTTGCCATGATTGAAATCATCCTGTCCAGCAGAAACTCCGTATAGATTAGTTTTGATTCGAAAATTTAGGGTTAGGTCTCCGCCGAACTCATCTCTGACTGACCCAGTTGTAGAAATCGGTCTCACCGATTTGGCTTAGGCCATTGCACTTGCACTTTTTGGTCTGACCGAAATTTGCAATTCGGTGCGACTGAGTTCAACTCTCTGTGAAACCCTAGCAATCTCGGTGCCACCGAACTGTGACTCGGTCTGACCGAGTTCACTAGTTTAGGTTCCAAAATTGCTTCGGCATCACCGAGTTTAACAAATCGGTAGCTCCGAAATGCTTTCTGTGGAGAACTAAAACTAAGTTTTTGAGTCATCTGTTTTGCAAAAACTTTGCACTTTGTGATGCATATCCACTATACCTCATCTACATCTATTCACAGGGTTTGCTGTCAGTGTAATTATCAAGATGTCTGACCAGAGTGACAGCCAGAAAATGTATGAGGAGCAAGTTAACATGAGTGAGAGCACTAGTCCCTCTAGCAGTTCTGATGAGGGTAGCAGGAGCACTCCAAGTAATCTTCCAAAGGCTTCTACAAAGACAAGGAAGAAGAAAACTTCTGACAGTGAGGATGAGGATTTTGTGGCTGATGAGGCCACTTCAAAGAAGCAAGCTGTGAAAGAATCAACTAGGGTTGTCAAGCCTGGTTTGAACAAGAAGGCCCCTGCCAAAAGAGCTCCAATGTCAAAGGCCAGAGCATCAACTCAAGAAACAATGGTGTTCACTCTTGAAACAAGAGGTGATGAGCCAGCAGGAACAAAGAAGAGGGCTAGGAAAACCACAGCCAGAGTGATTGGCAAGCCATCTATGAGAGATGAAGAAGAAGAAGAAGAGGATGCTACACCAGCATCTAAATCTCAGAAGCTGATGGGGGATGCCATTAAGTCAGGGGTTGCTCCTTCAAAGCCCAAGACTGCCCCCAAAGCTGCTGCTCAAGCCACCAAATCTGCACCCAAGAGAAGCACTAGGAACATTCCATCTGCAGAAAAGATCAAGGCCCCAGTGCCTGAGATTGATGAAGATGCTGAGGTCCAGGTGCTCAGAAAATTGAAGCCCAAGATCCCTGATCATGATGATAATCATATTGTTGCTAAGGACATGAAGTTGAGGAAGGATGCAAGTCTCAAACGATGGAGACAATCTGATCCATATGCTGTGAGTAGAAGGACTGCTGTGGATTACAGGTTCCACACCAAAGAACAACAAGATTTCTATGAGACCATTCTGCTTGACAAGAAGCCAATGGTATGTGACATGAGATGGGTTGATTGGGAATACATCAAGGAAAATGAAGATCACTTCCCAGGTGTACATGAAAACTTCAAGGCTTGTGGTGTTGACAAGTTTGTGGGTCAGAAGCTGACAAAATGGAATGATGAACTCATCATGCAATTCTACTCCACATCTCATTTCTATCCAGATGGTAGAATTGTATGGATGTCTGAAGGTACAAGGTACCAGTTAACTGTTGATGAGTGGGCCAAGTTGATAAAAGCCCCTGAAGAGCATGATGATGACTTGGATGTTTATGCCAAGAATAAGAAAGACCACAACTCCATGGCAAACATGTATTAAGAGATCCATGATACAGCTTTGGAGACACATAAGCTTGGATCTGTACATTACTTGTTGTCTGGTCTAGCTACAATCAACACTATATTGAGGCATACATTGTTGCCCAAATCTGGAGATCACAAGATGATCAGAGGCCATTCAATCAACTTGCTGCACATATTTGATGTGCCACAGAAATTCAAAGTGATGAGTCTGATTGTAGAGACAATCAAGAGGACAGCTGCTGACCAGAAGAGATCTTGTGGGTATGCTCCACACATCCAGGAGCTCATTAACTCCAAGATGGGCACATGCACATACTTGTTGGATAAGGAGCATCTACCCCTATATCCAGAATTTGAAGACAACACAGTTGTGATGGATGAGAATGAACCTTCATCAGTGCAAGCACAAGAAAAGAGAGAAAAAGTTAGAGCTGAGAAAGCAACAAAGATGCCAAGTGTTGAAGATGCATCTCAAGTGTCCCTCAAGTCAAAACAAGATCAATTGGCATATCTGATTCAAGCAACTTTGAGGATTGAGAAGGGCTTGGCCACCCTGACTCAAAATCAAGAGAGCTTGGAGAGGATCATTGAAACAAAGTTCTATGATCTTGATCTGAAGGTGGCTGAGATACAGACTGCAGTTGAGCAGCTCCAGGAGGAAGCAGAGGAGAGGAAAGGGCAGGCTACCACGGATGCCTTTCAGAGAGTGCCTAGAGGTCAGAGATCTGCTGCAGTGCACATACCTGACACTAGAGCTACTACATCAGCTCCAGCAGCCACAACTTTAGTGCCACCACCAGTTGCCACTCCACCAGCACCAACAACATCTACAGATGCCTTCGTCCTTGGATCCCTCTCAACACCACCTCCCGAAGACCAAGCCTAGATATACACATATCACTATGCATATTTGAACTTTTTGGTAACTTATTGCCAAAGGGGGAGAAATATGTATAGATCATAGGCATCGAGAGAGAGTGTTTTGCTTCTTCGTCTCTCTTGTTTTTGGTTGAACTTTATCCTGTGCTTGGTTTATACTCTATGACCTTGTGTGAGATACTTGTTTGATCATGTGTTTGATCATAACATACTTTAATGCTTACTTGCATGATATTATCTTTTATATCCCTATATGATCATTCACTTTGCTTGGTGATGAGTGCATGCTTTAGTTTATATCATTTTGATCGCTCCACCAAGATGTATGTGACATGGAAGATTAACTCATGATCCTAATTGATTGTGCATTTGCATTCAAACGCAAATTATAAATAATGCACAAATTTAGGGGGAGCACTTGCTTATCACATACTTCTCAAAGCGACAATGCATTTAAATCTTATTATCATTTGTCGAAGCTTTGATCTATGTGTTGTCATCAATTACCAAAAAGGGGGAAATTGAAAGTGCAACTATCCCTAGGTGGTTTTGGTAATTCCTAACAACATATAGCTCATTGAACTAATGCTCTTTCAAGATGATCATTTTAGAAAGTTCAATGATTGGCATGGCATGGATTAGGAATGTGGACCCCTCAAAATGCTAAGGACACATATTGGCTCAAGATCAAGACTCTACATTTTCTATTTTAGTGATCCAAGATCACATTGAGTCCATAGGAAAGCCAATACTATTAAAAGGGGATGAGGTGTTGCTTAATGGGTTGCTTGCTTAAAATTCTTAGTGATATGCTCAAAAAGCCTCAACCACTTTCTCACATCCACATATGTCCCAAACCCAAAGTCAAACTCGGCCCCACCGAAACTTTCTATCCGGCGCCACCGAGTTCTCTTGACATAGCCACTGCCACAAACCCTAGTCACTTCGGTCTCACCGATAGGGATCTCGATCTCACTGAGATGGGATTGAAAACTCTCTATTTCCCTTTGTAACGTTTCGGTCTACCCGAGATGAGGTCCCACCGAGTTCGCAATGCAAACTCTTTGTTTCCCTTTCGTAACGTTTCGGTCCAACCGAAACGAGCGAATCGGTCCCGCCGAGTTTGCCTGACCAACTCTCTGGTTAGATTATTACCAAAATCGGTCCTACCAAGTTTGTGTAATCGGTGTCACCGAGATTACATTATGCCCTAACCCTAATGAAATCGGTCCTACCGAGTTGATCATATCGGTCTCACCGAAATGCCTAACGGTCACATTATGAACTAAATCGGTCTGACTAAGTTCTCTGATTCGGTCCCACCGAGTTTGGTAAATTGTGTGTAACTGTTAGATTTTGTGTGGAGACTATATATACCCCTCCACCCACTCTTCATTCGTGGAGAAAGCCATCAGAACAAGCCTACACTTCCAACATATTTTTTTTGAGAGAGAACCACCTACACTTGTGTTGAGGTCAAGATATTCCATTCCAACCACATAAATCTTGATCTCTAGCCTCCTCCAAGTTGCTTTCCACTCAAATCATCTTTCCACCAAATCCAATCCTATGAAAGAGAGTTGAGTGTTGGGGAGACTATCATTTGAAGCACAAGAGCAAGGAGTTCATCATCAACACACCGTCTATTACCTTTTGGAGAGTTGTGTCTCCTAGATTGGTTAGGTGTCACTTGGGAGCCTCCGTCAAGATTGTGGAGTTGAACCAAAGAGTTTGTACGAGCAACGAGATCGCCTACTTCGTGAAGATCTACCCTAGTGAGGCAAGTCCTTCGTGGGCGATGACCATGGTGGGATAGACAAGGTTGCTTCTTCATGGACCCATCGTGGGTGGAGCCCTTCGTGGACTCGCGTAGCCGTTACCCTTCGTAGGTTGAAGTCTCCATCAACGTGGATGTACGATAGCACCACCTATCGGAACCATGGATAAAAAATCTCTGTGTCTACATTTCATTTGCTCCCTCAAACTCCTCCCTTTACCTTCATATGCAATTGCTTTACATTCCGTTGCGATGAGTTATATCCGAAGAACATGCGGTGTTCCCATGTTTGGTTTTGGTAATTGATGACAATCTCTATGGAATAATGGTTGCCTTGAGTTATATCTGAAGGATTTGTCCATAGGCTTTTCTTGGAGTCCATTTGTTGGTTTCAAGGAGAGTTTGTGATGACCAAGGTGCTATTAAGGAATTATCCAAAGATTGGTCTTGTGAGTGTTGAGCTTATTGCAAGCATGTCTTGAAGAAGAAGAGTGTGTGATCATTCATGTTTACCTTCAAGATATCATCCAAATGAAGAGAGTTGGAAAGTTTCTTGGTTGATCAAGACTAAGTCAAAGAGTGAATCAAGTTGATCAACACACAAAGCGTAGAACATGTACCGAGAGGGATCAAGTGATCCCATGGTAAGGTAAGCATTGTCCTTTACGCTTTGTGTACTAACCCATGGTCTACGTGAGAGTTCTATGTGGGGTTAGGTATGTTTCCATGGGCTTGCGTCAAGAGGAAGTTATTATAAAACCCATGGAGGATGAAATCAAGTGGTGATCGTCATCAAGTTTGCGGTGTGCAAGTTCAAGTGGAGCATCACGAAGAGATCAAGTGCTTGAAGCTTGCTGTCCATTGTTGTGATAATGGACTTGTGAAGATGTGCCGAAGAGTGGCTCACCCATAGTGGAGTATGGGGGAGCAATCTACTAGTCTTAACCGAACCAACGCCATCAAGAAAGGTGGTCCAGCTTGAGGGAGTCAAGATCATCATCATCCAGCTCGAGTGGACTATGTAGAGGGGCTCTCGATGAGTAGCTTGATCATATCGTTCGTAGAGAGCTCAAACCATTGCATCCTTACATCATATTTATTGGTTCTTGTTTGGTTTTTATCCTTGTGAGTTTTGGAGCTTATGGTCATCTTGATGACAAGCTCGAGTTCATCGGAAACGGAGTTCACTCATGCATCTTCTATGATGTTTTCGATGCTGGAGGTTATGCCAGTTCTTCTCTGATGAAAGGTTCACTCCTCCATATCCTATGCATACCTCCCCTGCCTCTTCTTACTATAACCAAACAAGCTTGAGTTTGCTTAATTCGGAGCTCATATGAAGAAGTTATGGCAGTTTTGGTTTTCTCCCTGAAGTAGTACCGCCGTCGGCAGCAGTAGTACCGCTCCAGTACCGCCTCGATTTTGGGTCTTGCATTTCTCGTGTCGGGTTTCGCGGTAGTTGAGCGGTAGTACAACTTATAAGCGGTACTACCTCTCCCCTCGAGCGGTAGTACCTCTTATAAGCGGTACTATATCTCCCCTCGAGCGGTAGTACCTCTTATAAGCGGTACTACCTCTCCCCTCGGGCGGTAGTACCTCTTATAAGCGGTACTACCTCTTCCCGAGCGGTACCACCTCTCTGGTAGAACTTCAGCTCATGTTTTTCTCTCTTGTTGGGCTGTTTTGACCGTGCTAAGCAGTAGTACCGCTCCTCCAGTGGTAGTACCGCTCGTGGAGCGGTAGTACCGCTCGTGTGCGGCTGAGCACATAACGGTTGGATTAGGGAGGCCCTATAAAAGGGGTCTTCTTCCCCAATGAACCTCATCTCTTGAGCTTGTGTTCTTCCCCCATTGTTGACCTTCTTCGAGCTTGCTATCTCTCAATCCCTCCATGGATTCTTGCTAGTTTTTGGGGTAAAATAGAGAGGATATCTAGATTCACATTTCCACCAATCACTTTCTCCTCTAGGTGAGGGGAACCCCTTGGATCTAGATCTTGGAGTTCTTGGTGTTCTCCTTCTTGTTCTTCCTCTCTTTTCCCTCCCTAGCATTAGTTGCTTTGGTGGGATTTGAGAGAGAAGGACTTGGGCACTCCGTCAGCCCTTGCCATTGCATTTGGTGCATCGATTTGAGTTCTCCACGGTGATATGTGGAAGTTACAAGTTGAGAAGCTTATTACTCTTGGGTGCTTGGTACCCTTGAGCTTGTTCCTCTTGGCTGCTTGGGTGCCCTAGACAGTTGAGGTCACCGCGGAGCCATATTCCATTGTGGTGAAGCTTCGTGGTGTCGTTGGGAGCCTCCAATTAAGTTGTCGAGGTAGCCCCAACCTTGCTGGTGTTTGGAGATCAATCATTGTGGTGTAAAGCTCCGGGCAAGCGTCCGGATCTCCATTTAGGTTGTGGAGATCGCCCCGAGAAATTTGTACGGCTTTGGTGACCGCTAAGGGAGTCCTGGACTAAGGGGTCTTCGGGCGTCCGGCCTGTCATCTATGGGCCGGACTGATGGGCTGTGAAGACATGAAGGCCGAAGATCGTACCCGTGTCCGGATGGGACTCTCCTTGGCGTGGAAGGCAAGCTTGGCGTCCAATTATGAAGATTCCTTCTTATGTAACTGACTCTATGTAACCCTAGATCCCCCCAGTGTCTATATAAACCGGAGGGAGTAATCCGGATGGCAGACACACATTACCATAGTCATACAGGCTAGGCTTCTAGGGTTTAGCCATTACGATCTCGTGGTAGATCAACTGTTGTAATACTCATATTCATCAAGATCAATCAAGCAGGAAGTAGGGTATTACCTCCATAGAGAGGGCCCGAACCTGGGTAAACATCCTGTCCCCAGTCTCCTGTAACTATCGACCTTAGACGCACAATTCGGGACCCGCTACCCGAGATCCGTCGGTTTTGACACCGACATTGGTGCTTTCATTGAGAGTTCCACTGTGCCATCGACGAAAGGATCAATGGCCCCTTCAATCGTCGATAGTGACGCCGTCCAGGGAGAAACCTTCCTCCCCGGATAGATCTTCGTATTTGGCGGCTTCGTACTGCGGGCCAACTCGCTTGGCCATCTGGAGCAGATCGACAGCTATGCCCCTGGCCATCAAGTCAGATTCGGAAGCTTGAACTACGTCATGGACATCCATGGAGACTTGATCTTCAACGCATTTGAGACCGCGGCGATCGCTCCCCCTTGCCCCGATGAACATGATTTAAATCTGTCATCGGACCACATCCGGGAGATGGATCCTATCGCTTCAATGGCCTTAAGTCCAGTGCAGATTGTGCCATCCGAGGCCACATAGTCCGTGACGTTGGAGCCGCACACAGACTCGACACCTTGCAATATTTGCATAACAGAACTCCGGACTCGTCTCCGGCTAAGGGTTCTGAACCACATGCGCCTACCGACACCAAGCTGGATCGGTTATCGATTTTCGAATTCGGCGCCTCAGACATCTTCCAACACTCGCCCCTGGGCAACGTGCTAAACTCACTAAAAAACCTATCCTTGGCGGGGGAATCGCAGCCGAACTATGTCTGGTTCGAACTAGGGGCTGACGATGGAGAATTTCGCTTCCCACCTGCCACCCACTTCATAACCACTCTCAAGGACTTAACCAACATGCCTGATTATGGCTTCGAAGACATCGACGGTATAGACGACGATGCCAACAAGGAGCAAGGCCAAAACCCACCATTCACGGGACGTAGGATGGCCACCTCTTGGTACGACATGTGCATGGTTGATACACCTAAAAAAGCCAGCCACGATGACAAAGAAGATCCAGTCGAGAATAAGCCTCCCGAGACACAGTCTAAACACCGGCGCCCTAAACATCGCTCTAAGTCACATCGCAACAACGCTGGCACCGGAGAAAACAACACTCCGGACGACGCTGAAGACAATGAAGACCCTGTTGGAGCAAGATCTGAGCAGGAGGAACAAGAAAACGGGCAAGCCAGCCCCGATGTACAGGCCCTGCCCAGCGAGAATTCGGAGGATGACAACTACCTTCCGCTCTCCGAAGATGTGGTAAGCCTCGGCGACGAAGACTTCATCGTACCCGAAGAACTCCTCGAGCAGGAGCGCTTCAAGCGCAGGCTGATAGCCACTGCAAGGAGCCTGAAAAAGAAGCAGCAGCAGCTTCAAGCTGTCCAAGTCCTACTCAATGATAGATGGACCAAAGTCCTGACTGCCGAAGAATACAACCTTAATGGCCCAGTCAAAAGCTACCCGAAGCATAGATCGCTACCTCAGTTCGATGACGAAGCGTTGGAGCCCGCACCATCATCGCACAATGCGGAAGGTCGTCGACAATCCTGTTCGGATGAAGATGCAACTCAAGCCGAACACCAGACCACCCTACCTTGCTGTAAAGGCAGGAATAACATAGCTCACGGTCGTACAAACGACCTTTGACGAGACTAGGACAGTAGAGCAGGACACGCAAGATCAATCTACGAATCGCGAGGGCATGCCTTGACAAGCGATGATGGCTACCTATTCGGACGTGACAAACCCAGCCACGCCCGAGCTGAAAGCCGCAAATGGACTCCTTCGGAGTTGCGTCGCAGTGTGGCCCTACACAGAGGCGCCGCACACCCTCTTTGCTTCACTGACAAAGTAATCGACCATGAATTCCCCGAAGGATTCAAACCCGTCAATATTGAATCATATGACGGAACGACCAACCCCGCGGTATGGATAGAAGATCTTATCCTCCACATCCATATGGCCCGTGGAGACGACCTCCACGCCATTAAATATCTCCCACTAAAGCTAAAACGGCCAGCTCGGCACTGGTTGAACAACCTGCCTGAAAATTCCATAGGCAGCTGGGTAGACTTGGAAGAAGCTTTCTTGGACAACTTCCAAGGAACATATGTCCGGCCACCGGATGCCGATGACCTAAGTCACATCGTCCAGCAACCTGGAGAGTCAGCTAGGAAGCTCTGGACTCGGTTCTTAGTAAAAAAGAACCAAATCATCGACTGTCCGGAAGCGGAAGCCCTCGCAGCCTTCAGGCACAGTGTCCGGGACGAATGGCTTGCACGCCACCTCGGCCAAGAAGGACCTAAATCCATGAAAGCCATTACTGCTCTAATGACCTGCTTTTGCGCGGGAGAAGACAGCTGGCTCGCTCGTAGAAGCAACAATGCTAGCGACCCGTGCACTTCTGAAATCTGAGACGGCAACGGCAAGCCACGATGAAGTAAACACAACAGTCGCAATGATAATGAAAGATCACGCGACATAGCAGTCAACGCCGGATTCAGCAATCCTAAACTCGATCAATGGAAGAAGCCACTGAAGGCGAACCGAGACGAACCATCCAACCTAGACAGGATATTAGACCGACCCCTGCCAGATTCACGGCCACCCCAACAAACCAGCTAATCATACTAACAGAAACTGCTGGGTCTTTAAGCAGGCTGGCAAGCTCAACGCCGAACACAAGGGGAGGAGGCCACCAGGCGATAGGGACGATGAAGAGGTTCACCAACAAAGTACCGGGAGTTAGAAGCAATTTTCACCCGAGAATTGACTACTCCCGGAGCGAAAATAGCAGTCCGGCTTCCGCCGCCCACCTCGCACACCTGCAAAATTTGTACCATGCATACACCACTACGCACTCAAAATACCATGGGCATTGACGGAAGCACACTACGGACAAGCCTGCAAGCACTCCCGTAACACTTTTATCTATTTTGTTTTTTATCTTCCTTCACTATCTCTTAAAAACAGGTGACGAACAGGACAAACATCTAAAACCGACTCTATCAGAGTTCGGATCCATACACTCACCTAAGGGGCTACTTCCATCAAGGATTCCCCTCGTCGAGGACAGGCGACACAGACGTGCGATAGGAGGTCCAAAGTAACTTTTGTAGACCACACTCTTTATTTCGAGCCTGTACTATGCCTCTTCCTCCGCCTACAACCCCGAACATGTCAAATAGCCGGGGTTGTGGACTTTATATATATAAAGTGATCATTGGCATATCGCTCAGGTCCCAGAAAACAGTATTCGAATTAATCCTCCATGTTGTTTCGCCAATGAATATGGCTCCTACGGTTGTTTCACAAATAAACATTGGCATAACTTGCCAGGGGCTCGGTACGGAAACAAATGAGTTGCCAGCAGTAGCCCGAACAGCTCTATAACGTACTTCGGCGTCGCTAGTTTGGCCTTATATGCATCAGCTTCGAATCGTTGTCTTTGGTCAATAGTTGGGTTGCCCGGCTCCTGTGCTTGCTACCCTACGTTCCGCTCCATCGGCTAGGGTAGTAAAGGGAGAACTACTGCGATTTTGCTTCCGGTTCATCTGGTCAAGCACCTCAGTAGAGAAAGCCGAAAACTGACTGTCATGATGCGGCGAGAGCTAGTCAACCACTTGACGACTTATTGGAATCTTTAGCGATTCCCCGTGTCACACGATGGATCTTTTTCAGATCAAATATGTAAGGCATCATATTTTAATACGCCGCATACATACCAGGGGCTATGTCGTAGCCCCACCATAAAACTCCTATGGCTAAGTGAAAGTGTTAACGGCCTATAGTCTGACTGCCTGGTTTCGCCGCATTATCACCTCCTTCATGGACCATGACGTTGGATAAAGAGTGATTAAATGCTTTTCCGAACACCCCCGTACTTCCTACGAGGGTGCTGAAGCCGACGACTGGAAAACTTCAGATTATATTAAAACGGCCGCACAGGAGGAATTCAAGCTTTCGAGCAAAAGATAAAAATAGATTAACTATGAAATTGTCTTTACAATTCTCATACACCTCATTCGAACATTACGTCTTTTGAGCATTGACCCTCTATTAAGCCGGCGGCCTCTAGGACGTCTTCAAAATAATGCTCCAGCCCAGGACGGTCCTGCCCTTGGGTGGACGCTTCGCCACAACATCGATGGCCTTCATCTTCCCCCAGAATGTATTGACTCGGGCGAAAGCCATCCGTGCACCCTCAATGCACGTCGACCTCTTCACAGCGTTGATACGCGGCACCGCGTCAACAAGCCTTTGGACCAAACTGAAGTAGCTATTCGGAACATGCTCAGTTGGCCACAATTGGACTATGACGTTCTTCATGGCAACGCCGGATATCCTATGAAGTTCAGCCCATTGGGACATCTGTGCATTCAGCAAAAGAGGGCGCTTTGATGCGCCAAACTGTGACCAGAAAAGCGTCTTCGTTGCGTACCCCTCTTGCGCTTGGTAATACTACGCCGCATCGGAAGAACTCTTCGGCAAGTCTAAAAACTCGTCCGGGGAACTCCACACTCGGTCAAGCTAAGCATAGTTCGGATCGCCGAACTTAGTCTGTAGCAGAAAGGGCTTACCAGCCGCAATCTCCCTAGCTTGCCGGATTTCCTCACGGGGCAGCTTTGGATTCCGACCACGCTTCTTTCGCCTCTCCTAAGGCCTTGTCAAGTTCAGCCGCTTTGGCTCCATTCTCCTTCTCTAGAAGTTTGCAACGGCCAGTAGCATTTTTCAGTTCGAGCGCCATCGCGGATACCTCCTCCTCGCCTTGGTGCCGTGCAGCTTGTTCGGCTTTTAACTCAGCCGATGCCTTTTCGGCAGCCGCACTGCTACACTGGGCCCGCTCCTTAGCCCGGGCCAGCTCCGCTCGAAGAACTTCAACGACAGCAACACCAGCTGCAGCCATGCATATTCCAGCATATAACCTTTTGGTAGGATGCTCATACCACAAAAACGTATGAGGATTACCCCGAATACATACCTTGCGACTCGTCAAGACGCATATTTATTAACGCAAGATCGTCCCCCCGCCATATCCAGCTTCCGCTGGAGCTCGGCAGTATCCATAGTCTGGGAAGTGGCCGAGGGGGAAACAACCTATGTTCAAGTTCATCAGGTTAGTCCTTGAATGATTCTTTTTGATCCTCCGTCTGCTTCCCATTGGAAGCCAACCGGAGTCTCAGGGGCTACTACCACTACACAGGTGCATCTTTGCAAACAAAACATAATTGAAAACATTATGTCACAAACCTCGAAGCCTTTTAGCAGGCTCATGAAGGCTTCATTCAATCCGCTCTCCGCGGACAAAATCTTCTCGACCACTGTACCCATCAGGGTACGCTGTTCCCCCGAGACATATACTTTCCACAACGTGTCTCGCAATATATCCGTAGCCTACGGGTCTCCGGAAGCCGCTCTAGGAGCACAACTATCCTTTGAAGGAATCAGTCCACCTATCGTGGAATTAGCATGGCAGATGTCCGGTTTAGAGGACTTAGGTGTGGATCCATCGCGCGGGTTAGCTTGAAGAGGTTAAAGCACAAAAAGAACACAAAGGATTTATACTAGTTCGGCCCCTTCGATGAAGGTAAAAGCCTACGTCTAGTTTGGTTTGGTATTGCTTGGGCGTCGATGAACAGGTATCGGATTGCTTGCCTGAGTCTCGACGGGTTGTTGCTTGTCTTGAACCGTTGCCGGGTCATCCCTTTATATAGGAGGCGACGCCCGGTCCGGTTTACAGAGTCCCGAGGCCGGTTCATAATCATGTCTGCCTCGGTCTCTATTCTTCCTACCTTATTCCTCAAGTTACATGATATGACGGTTCATAAACCGTAAGCTTTACATATGGGCCCTAAGCCTCCACGGGCCGTAACCTCTAACTCATAACCTACTGGGCTTATGATAACACAACTACATTAATGTAATCCGGATCTTCCTAGCCGGTTTATACCTGCTAGTAATATCCCTGACATTAGGCCCCAGATTGATTTGAACTTGTTCATGTCATTCTTCTAAGTCTCTGCATAAATTTCCTCTCTGTAGCTTCTCTGGTTTGTAAACCGGCTATGACGTCATCTCCGGAAATCATCTCAATCTGTCATGACATCACATCTGCATTTATTGCTCACCGCTGCTTGTTACCTTTGTTAAAGGCTATCCTGAAAATCATGGCAACAACGGAATCTTTTATCCAATCTCTGTCCTCCTTGATTCCCGCGCTTGTCATTTCACCTCACCAGCTTTATAAATACCGCTTAGCCTGTTCTTTTTCTTCCTTCTGCACTTCTTCTTCCTCCGTCGCCCGAAGCTCCGCCGCCGTCTTAGAGCCCTTCGCCGTTGTCAGGCCAGGCCGCTGCATCACCCTGAAACGTGTCCAGAGTACTCCGTCGCCTTCTCCTTCTTTCTCAGGTACTCCTTTCTTCTCACTGCAGATCTTAATCTAGGGTTCCTCCATAGCCTCCGCCATGGCACCTAGAAGCTTCGCTGTTCATCCCTGTGGGTTATGTTTGCCGTAGATTCAAACCTTGGATTTGTTTCGAAAGCGCTCTTGCTCCGTAGTTTGAACCTTAAATTCGAACCTCAGATTCAAACCTTAAATTAAACCTTAGATTCATTTGGTCTGTAGAAACCCTTCGTGGTTCTTCCTGTATAAGCAGAGCATATATTTCATCTTTTTCTCACGTCTCAGATCCATTTTTCCTTTAGCATTCTGTAGAAACCTGTTTCTTCATCTTGTACATCTGTAAGCTATTCACCGGTTTAACCAATCATATACTCCTCTTGCAAAGAATTAGTCATAGGCCCGACGGTTTAGCCTCTTCTTTTTTGTTATCATAAACCGGTAGCGATTCGTTTCACATCTGCTTCCGGGTTGCCAATGCCATTAGCCCCTTGTCTAAACCGTCGATATAATTTTGATGATATGCTCCGGTTCATGCTTCAGTACTTAGTAATCCGGATTTTGCACTGTACTTTTCAGCATTTCCTTTTGCCCAGATGGCTGCCAAGCAGTTTGTTTGTTGCAACTGGGCTCCTTCCCGCATTACCGAAGAGGACTTAACTAAGGCCGCTCCAATTGGTCTTCTGGGCCCCCAAGCAGTTCTGAAGTGGCGGGCCCCAGGAGATGAGTGTCCCCCTACTCCTAAAGAAGGAGAAATCATCGTTTTCTTTGATCACGTGGCCCGGGGTTTTAGCCCTCCCGGTTCAAAATTCTTCCGGGACGTACTGGCCGCTTTTCAGCTCCATCCTCAAGATATAGGTCCGAATTCTATATCAAACGTCTACAATTTTCAAGTCTTCTCGGAAGTATACCTTCAAGAAGAACCATCAGTGGATTTGTTCCGAGACTTTTTCCACTTAAATCGGCGGACAGAGTTTACCGCCGGACTGCATCAAGAGTTGGGCGGTGTTAGTATTCAGAAGAGAAGAGATGTGACCTTCCCTCATGCTGCTCTCCATACACACCACAAGGAATGTAACCAATCATGGTTCTATTGCAAAGACACCTCGCCTGAAGGGGAAAACCCACTGCCGGGTTACCGTGCACATCGTCTGCCTGAGGATCATCCCTTGCCGCAGCGTCTTAGTTCTCCAGAGCGGGCCCGGTTTGCCCCTCAACTTGCCAAGCTTAGGGCCTTTATGGCCAACGGTTTATCCGGAGTCGATTTCGTTCGTTGCTGGCTTGCCTGGAGCATCCTTCCACTGAGCCAGCGCTCCGGTCTGATGTGCGAGTATACCGAAAAAACGGATGAACCTCAACGCCACATTGACATAATGCTTCCTGAGAAAGAAGTTACTGAATCCGCAAATAAAATGCTCAACATCTCTCTGGAAGAGTGCAGTCAGACCGGATTGGCTCCATTCTATGAAAACAACAAACTGCCAGCAGTAAGTTTTTTCTGACCTCTTCTGTTTGTTTCTAATCCGTCCATATCAATTGTCTTCTATTTATCTTTCATCTTCTGCACAGGCCAACGATCCCTTTTGGAAAAGAAAACCTCAAGACAAGTCAGGCAAACAGCCACGTCGGAAGACGTGTGTTGTCAAGAAGAAAAAGGCGGCCGCTGCCTCCGGTTCACATCCTGAGGAAGATGATCCGGATTCTGAGGTATGAATTGATCCTGATATGTTTTAATCTCTCTTTATCCAAATTTATGTTTAACAGTATCTTTCCACAGGATTTGGCTGAAGGAAGTAAAGCGGTAGAAGTTGAGGTAATCTCTCTTTCTTCAGACTCTGAACCGCCGGTGCCCAAAATTCGTCGGGCATCCCGGAAGTACCCTTTTTCTCATCCTTACACTCAACTAGACCCCAAATTTCTTTTGAAGAAGCAGCAGCATGAAGCACGCCGGACTACGCGCCATAGTGGCCATGTAGTAGAATCCTCCGGAATATCTCTTACTCCGGCTCGCAGGCGCCGCTCTGAGGTTTTACTTTTTCCAACTCTTCTCCATCCAAAGGCCGGACTTATACGTAAACCGCTTAAACCGTCTGATCCTAACTATCAGGAGACACATTTGTCATCTTTTGGTGAATCGACTGCCACATAGGTTCCTGTACTGAAGACCGTGCCTGGGTATGTCCCTTTCAACATCCGGTTTATATTTGTATTTGTTCCTTGATGATTCTCATTGTTCCTTCAATTTCCTTCAGCAAGCCCAAGGCTAGCAAGAAGGCGAAGGCCACCAAAGCGGCTGCCGAGACTGCTACCGCTGATCCGGCGGCTGATCCGGATGAAGTCATCCCTCCAGAGAGCGATCCTGCAACTCAGTTTGATGATCCTGCTCCCATGGACCATGATAACATTGTTGCCCCGGAAGATATGAATGTGGAAAATGTCATTGAACCGGCGAGTCCTGTCCGGGTTAGCCCTCCTCGGACTAACCCGGCTCCTGTTAGCCCGGCCCCTACTGCTGCCCCTTCTTAGCCAACCACTGCCTCTTCTCCAGATGTTCAGATACCGGGACAGGTTTTACCGCTCCTGCTGAACCTATCATCTTAGCCAAGCATACTGCTAAAGAGGAGAAGCTTCAACAAGAGAAGGGCAAGTGGAGCACGGACTTGTCCAACTATGCCGAATTGAGTGCCCAGGAACTTTATTCCGGGTATTTGAACCGACTTCATACCAGCCATGATTATGAATTGGGCTTGGTTAATATGATGAAGGATAAGTACGAGGTAACTTCCTTCACTTGTCTTTGTTCTGTATTCTTTGTACTTCTGTCTTTATGCCATAGTAGCCCCCAAGTTCCGGTTTAGCTTCATTGTAGGTGAACCGGTACTTCCAAATGTATGAAAAATGAACTTACATTAGCCCCCAAGTGCCAGTGGCATATCTTGTTTTATGTGCCTGGGACTTGTCTGAATTTCCCTTTTAATACTTCAACTGCCCATTAGCCCCCAAGTGTCAAGTGGATAACTTGTTTATATGCTTGAGACTTGTCTGAATTTCTATTTTACTCCACTTGATTTCCTTGTAGGCTGACTTGACCCGGAGGGCTGCAGAAATAACTGACCTCCGGAATAGACTTGCTGCCACTGAAACTGCTTCTGCCAAAGCCAAGGATGAGCTGGCGCTGAACTTGACCAATACTAAAAAATTGAAAAAAGAGTTTGAAGCGGAGCGATCAGCCTGGGAGGTGCAGAGGAACGCTCTTGAGAAAAGGGCAAAGGATGCTGAAGAGGCCCTTAATCCGGTGACGCAAGAGCTGACCGGCTTAAGGCAACAAATAGAACTTATGACCTCTGCCATCTTTGGTGAGCACTTAATTTGCATATGCTTTCATCTCTGCAATCTTTATTCTGCTCCGGTTTAACTGTAATAATCATATGTAGGGTGATGCATAACCCATCTTGGAGATGACATCCGGAAGAAACTCAAGGCCTCTTATACTCTGGTTGAGCAGCTGTATTCCGGCGCTGAAAGGATTATAAGTGCTATGTCCCATCAAAAAGCGGCCCCCACTACTATCCAAGGTAATTTGGAAAAACTTTCTATACTGCATGTACGCTTGGAAGAAGTGAAGAAATCCGCTGCACGGGCTGGCTCTCTTGTAGCTCTGACTAGGGCCAAGGCTTGGGTTCCGGACTTTGATCCGGAGGAAGCTATGAACGGGTACCCTAGTAACAAGGAAGATGGATCTGCCTTCTCTGGCAAGGACCTTCGTGCTTTAACCAAGGAAATGCGCCCTCTTGCCAGCAAGCTTCCTGATGAAGCGGACCTGACCAGGTATCATCCGGCATATGACTTAGAGAATGAATGGGTGGAACGGCCGGTTTATGACACCGAGAATCTAATCCCACCAGTGCGCGCCCATACTTTCGCCCCAGATGTTGATCCGTCCGATCTCATTACTAAGGAGATGTACTTCCGTGCACTATCCAAAATCGACTGGCGCGTTCCTGATTTTCAGCCGCTTCAAGAAGACAAAGGAGTTCCAGAACGAGCTGATCCTCAGCCTTCGCAGCAGGAAGAAGAAGCATAAGCCGCTCAATTTAACTCTTAGCTACTGTAATCCATTGCTGGAAAACTTTAATCCGTTCAGGCCTGCAAGTGCCTTGTAATAGGATAGTTCGAAACATCTTCTGTCTTAATCCGGATGCCACAGCTTTTACTTGGCATCTGCCAATTTTAATCCCTTGTCTGTTATGGTTGATCCTTTATATTACCTGTATCTACATAGAAAACGCTAAGAAAATGTCCTGGCGGTTTACCACCGGACCGATTATATTGCTCTCATAGACATATATATTGAACGAGTATCTGCTTTATACCCAAAAATACTTTCATACCTTTAATTAAGTATGCTTGACATCCTTAATCCGGTAGGCATTGTAGATTCTGACGAGGCTCTTGGTCCTCTTGGTGTTTGCCCAATGATTGTTCCGGGTTATAATAACCACCGGTTTAAATCATGCTGGTGTTCTATGACCCAGACTTTTGTAAATACGTGGTCAACTTTGAAGTTGCCCAGTTCCGGATCAAAAAACCATAGAAAACTTTGAGAAATCACAAAACACAAAACACTGTTGCAAATAAGACCATGTAGTCGAGGCTTTTTGCGAGCTGCCAGGCTCCATATTTGCCAATCAATGGATGCGACCCAAAGGGCTATGATTCATTTTCCAATCAATGGGTCCAATCCAAGGAGCAATGATTTCTTTTGCCAATCAATGGATGTAATCCAAGGAGCAAGAACATTTTTCTTTTGCCAATCAATGGATGTAATCCAAGGAGCAAGAACATTTTCTTTTGCCAATCAATGGATGTAATCCAAGGAGCAAGAACATTTTCTTTTGCCAATCAACGGATGTAATCCAAGGGGCAAGAACATTTTCTTTTGCCAATTAACGGATATAATCCAAGGGGCAAGAACATTTTCTTTTGCCAATCAACGGATATAATCCAAGGGGCAAGAACATTTTCTTTTGCCAATCAATGGATATAATCCAAGGGGAAAGAACATTTTCTTTTGCCAATCAATGGATATAATCCAAGGGGCAAGAACATATTTTGCCAATCAATGGATATAATCCAAAGGGCACTGATGCGAAGACAATCGTATTACCGGACCAGAAGGGATTAAGCGAGGATTCGAATGTGATCCGTAGCCCCCTAGTGATCATGGAGGTAGGGTTCCTATGAAGGAGTTGCTCTTGAAAGGCAAGTCCTGTTTGGTCCCTTATAGAATTGTCCTGCATAGCAAAATAGACTGATCAAAGCATCTGTGTTAACTCTCATAAGACACTTATTTAGAAGAAAAAAGGCTGATCCCCTGGTTTACCAGGGGTGCCGGTTTATTTATTAATCATAATATATACAGGATACATGAAGCGGAGCTCCTGGCTCAAGTGTAATAAGGCCGCAGAAGGGCAATGTTCAACGGCCTCTTCGTCTCTTCCTCTGCTGTCCGTGAGTCTTTGTATTCTCGAACGTTCACCAGGTAGTATGAACTGTTGTGTAGGTTCTTGTTGACCACAAAGGGTCCTTCCCAAGGTGGGGATAACTTGTGCATATCTGTCTGGTCCTGGATGAGCCGGAGTACTAAGTCCCCCTCCTGGAAAGTCCCGGTTTTAACCCGACGGCTGTGATATCTGCGCAGGTCCTGCTGATAAATTGCAGATCGTGCTGCTGCTATGTCACGCTCTTCATCCAACCGGTCTAAGCTGTCCTGTCTTGCTTGCTCATTGGCTGCTTCAACATAAGCTGCCACCCGTGGTGAGTCGTGCCGGATATCACTTGGAAGAACCGCTTCAGCACCGTACACCATGAAGAATGGTGTGTATCCTGTGGACCTGTTTGGCGTAGTATTGATGCTCCAGAGGACAGAAGGTAACTCCTCAACCCAGCACCCTGGTGTTCTTTGCAAGGGAGTCATAAGCCGGGGCTTGATGCCTCGTAAAATCTCTTGATTGGCCCTTTCATCTTGACCATTGGATTGAGGGTGAGCTACATAAGACACATCTAGGCGAATATGCTCCCTTTGACAAAACTCTTCCATCTCTCCTTTAGATAGATTGGTGCCATTATCAGTGATAATGCTGTGTGGAAAGCCAAACCGGAAAATTACCTTCTTGATGAATTTAACCGCTGTTGCCGCATCACACTTACTGACAGGCTCTGCCTCAATCCACTTTGTAAATTTATCCACTGCCACCAATAGGTGAGTTTTTTTATCTTGGGATCGTTTAAAAGGCCCAACCATATCAAGCCCCCAACTCGCAAATGGCTAATTAATTGGAATCATCTGCAGCTCCTGTGCCGGAACAAGAGCACGTCGTGAAAATTTCTGACAAGCGTCGCATTTCCGGACTAGATCCTCTGCATCAGCATGGGCTGTCAACTAGTAGAACCCATGACGGAAAGCTTTAGCTACCAAGGACTTTGAACCGGCGTGATGACCACAATCCCCTTCATGAATCTCTCAAGAATGTCACAGCCTTCTTCTGATGATACACACCGCTGAAACGCTCCAGAGACGCTGCGGTGATGAAGTTCTCCGTTAACAATTGTCATGGACTTGGATCGCCGGGTTATCTGCCTAGCTTCAATCTCATCATCTGGCAACTCTCCTCGGCTCAGGTACGCCAAGTAAGGGAGTTTCCAATCCGGAATAACATGAAGTGCAGCAACCAGCTGCGCTTCCGGATCAGGAATAGCCAAATCCTCCTCCGATGGTACCTGAACTGATGGACTGTGTAGCTCATCCAAGAAAGTATTCGGCGGCACCGGTTTACGCTGAGAACCCAGCCGGCTTAGAGCATCAGCCGCTTCATTTTTCCGCCGGTCTATGTGATCCACCTGATATCCCTTGAAACATCCTGCAACTGCTTCAACTTCTCGCCTGTAAGCTGCCATGAGAGGGTCTTTAGAGTCCCATTTGCCAGACACTTGTTGTGCCACTAAATCTGAATCACCAAAGCACTTGACCCGGCTCAAGTTCATCTCTTTAGCCATCCGCAGGCCATGAAGCAGTGCCTCTTATTCAGCCGCATTGTTAGTGCAAGGAAACATTAGTCGGAGGACATAACAAAATTTGTCACCTCGTGGGGAAGTTAACACAACTCCAGCCCATGAGCCTTCTAATTGCCTTGAACCGTCGAAGTGAATAGTCCAGTATGTATGATCCGGCTTCTCCTCTGGTGCTTGCAATTCTGTCCAATCTTTGATGAAGTCTACCAATGCTTGGGATTTGATAGCAGTACGTGGTACATACTTCAATCCATGTGGGCTAAGCTCAATGGCCCACTTTGCTACTCTGCCAGTGGCTTCTCTGTTCTGGATTATATCCCCCAACGGAGCTGAACTAACAACAATGATTGGGTGGCCTTGGAAGTAGTGCTTCAGCTTCCGGTTTGCCATAAACATGCCATACACCAGCTTCTGCCAGTGTGGGTACCTTTGTTTTGATTCAATTAGAACCTCACTAACGTAATAAACCGGGCGCTGAACCGGATATTCCTTGCCTACTTCTTTGCTCTCCACCACGATTACCATGCTAACTGCACGGGCATTGGCGGCCACGTATAACAGCAGTGGTTCCTTATCAACAGGGGCAGCAAGGACCGGTGGTTCTGCTAATTGCCGCTTCAAGTCCTGAAACGCGGCATTTGCAGCATCGCTCCATATAAACCGATATGTCTTCTTCAACGTCTGATAAAGCGGAATTGCCTTCTCTCCCAAACGGCTGATGAATTGGCTTAACGCTGTAATCCGGCCAGCGATGCGCTGGATATCATTAATACAAGCTGGTTTAGTCAAGGATGTGATCGCCTTGATCTTCTCTAGATTGGCCTCTATTCCTCTGTTTGATACCAAGAATCCGAGGAGCTTGCCAGCCGGAACACCAAAAACGCACTTCTCCGGATTAAGCATCATCTTATAGACCCGGAGGTTATCAAAGGTTTCCTTTAGGTCCTCTATCAGCGTCTCCTCCTTTCTTGATTTTACAACAATGTCATCCACATAAGCATGGACATTTTTCCCTATCTGCCCCTTAAGACAGTTCTGTACGCAACGCTGGTAAGTTGCTTGGGCACTCTTGAGTCCAAAAGGCATAGATACATAGCAAAAGGCTCCAAAGGGAGTTATTGAAGCTGTCTTCTCCTGGTCCCTAATCGCCATCTTGATCTGATGATACCCTGAATGTGCATCCAAAAACTTTAGCCGCTCACATCCCGCCGTGGCATCAATGATCTGATCAATACGGGGGAGAGCAAAAGGATCGGTTGGACAAGCCTTGTTTAAATCTGTGTAATCCACACACATCCTCCACTTTCCATTTTTCTTTAACACCAGAACCGGATTAGCCAACCACTCCGGATGGAACACCTCAACTATGAACCCTGCGGCCAAACGCCTGGCCACTTCTTCACCTATAGCCTTGCGCCTTTCTTCATTGAAGCGGCGCAAATACTGCTTGACCGGTTTGAACTTCGGATCAATATTAAGACTGTGCTCAGCGAGTTCCCTCGGTATACCTGGCATGTCAGAAGGTTTCCATGCAAAGATATCCCGGTTCTCACGGATGAACTCGATGAGCGCACTTTCCTATTTGTGGTCAAGGTTAGCGCTGATAGTGAACTGCTTGGATGAGTCTCCTGGTGCAAAGTCAACTTGCTTGGTTTCCTCTGCCGATTTAAACTTCAACGCCGGATCATGCTCTGTAGTTGGCTTTTTTAACGGGGACATATCTGCCGGATCAACATTATCTTTATAGAACAACTCCTCTGTAGCACATACCGCCTCTGCATAGGCTGCGTCTCCTTCTTCGCACTCCAATGCAATCTTGCGACTTCCGTGAACCGTGATAGTTCCCTTGTGACCCGGCATCTTGAGCTATAGATAAACATAACACGGTCTAGCAATGAATTTGGCGTAAACCAGCCTTCCAAACAGAGCATGATATGGGCTCCGGATCTTTACCACCTCAAACGTTAATGTCTCTGACCTGGAGTCCTGTTCATCTCCAAAGGTGACCTCCAGATCCATTTTCCCAACTAGGTAAGCCGATTTACCTGGTACTACTCCATGGAACACCGTGTTGGACTGTCTCAATTTCTTGTCCATCAACCCCATACGACAGGAAGTCTCATAATATAGGATGTTGATACTACTGCCACCATCCATGAGCACCTTTGTGAATTTGTAACCACCCACCTGTGGTGCCACCACTAAGGCCAACTGGCCCGGATTATCAATCCGCGGTGGGTGATCCTCTCTGCTCCACACAGTAGGTTGTTCCGACCAACACAGGAAACGCGGTGTTGCCGGTTCAACTGTGTTTACCGCCCGCTTTAGGATTTTCTGATCCCTTTTGCACAAACTCGTAGTAAAAACAAGGTACTGTCCACTACTTAGCTCCTTCGGATTACTCTAATATCCGGATTGCTGCTGCTGTTGACGCTGCTGATTGCCTTGGTTATTGTAGCCACCCTGACCATCCTGGTAGTTGCCTTGGTTGTTATAACCGCCCTGACCACCCTGACCATGCTACTGGTGGTTGCCTTGATTGTAGTTATTGTTGCCGCCATGATATCCTGATCCGGACCCATTACCATGGTGACCGGACCTTGAAAACCGGAACTCGAGCCGCCGCCCGGTGGTCCATTGTCATTCTTGGCTTGTCTCATGGCCTCTACCATGATCCGGCATTGCCCCCATGTATGTTTAGCTGGGTGTTCCTCTGTGCTATGTTTTGGGCAAGGCTCGTTCAATTGTCGATCCAGATTGATGGATCCTTCCCCGTTCCATGGAGGTGGCCTACCCTTGCGGTGCTGAAAATTTCCTTGAACATTGGTATTGGCCACAAAATCAGAGCTGCCCTCTGCCTTTCGCTTACCATTAGAACTTGTTCCTGCCGGATTAACCTGTGCCGGTTTACCAGCCTTGTTCGCTTTCCCGGATTTGTCTCCATCTGCTTCTGGGTATTTAGTGTTATCAGAGTCCCCATACTTCACCAGAGGGCTCATGAGTGTCCCCATGTCGTTACAATCCCGCTTGAGCCGTCCCAACTTTAGCTTCAGAGACTCAAACCGGCAATTGTTTTCTAGTGTCACTATTGTCGTACTGGGATTGATACTATTGGAAGAGTGCAGGATTTCTGACACTCGCCGCACCCAGGTGCTCGTCGGCTCCTGCTCTCCTTGAACGCATGCCGCCAGGTCCACTATTGACATCGGTTGCTTGCACGTGTCTTTGAAATTTTTGATAAACTGCCGACGCAGCTCACCACATGATCCAATGGAGTTAGGTGGTAAGCCCTTTAACCATGTCCGGGGTGTACCCTCAAGCATCATGGTAAAATACTTTGTGCATGCCGCTTCATCCACATCTAGCATCTCCATAGCCATCTCGTAACTCTCAATCCAAGCCTCTAGAGCCAGGTCTGCCGTATAGTTAGGCACCTTGCGCGGACCTTTGAAGTCCTTGGGTAACCTTGTTGGGGAACGTAGCAGAATTCAAAAAATTTCTACGCTTCACCAAGATCAATCTAAGGAGTTCATCTAGCAACGAGCATAAAGGAGTGCATCTACATACCCTTTGTAGATCGCGTGCGGAAGCGTTCGAAGGAACATGGATGATGGAGTCGTACTCGTCGCGATCCTCGTCACCGATGATCCCAGCGCCGAACGGACGGCACCTCCGCGTTCAACACACGTACGGTACAGCGACGTCTCCTCCTTCTTGATCCAGCAAGGGGGGAGGAGAGGTTGACGGAGAACCAGCAGCACAACGGCATGGTGGTGGATGCAACGGGAAAAGCTGCAGGGCTTCGCCGAGACCCTGCGGGAGGAGTTTGAGGTGTGACGGGGGGGAGAGGTGCTAGAGGCTTGGGGTGCGGCTGCCCTCTCTCCCCCCACTATATATAGGGGGCCAGGGGGGCGCCGGCCCTAGGAGATCCAATCTCCTAGGGGGGCGGCGGCCAGGGGGGTATCTTGCCCCCCAAGGCAAAGGGAGGCGCCCCCACCCCTAGGGTTTCAACCCTAGGCGCATGGGGGAGGCCCATGTGGGGTGCGCCAGCCCACTAGGGGCTGTCCTCCTTCCCCCTACGGCCCATGGGGCCCTCCGGGATGGGTGGCCCCACCCGGTGGACCCCCGGAACCCTTCCGGTGGTCCCGGTACACTACCGATGACCCCCGGAACGCTCCCGGTGGCCGAAACTGGACTTCCTATATATAATTCTTTACCTCCGGACCATTCCGGAACTCCTCGTGACGTCCGGGATCTCATCCGGGACTCCGAATAACATTCGGATTTCCGTGTGCATATATCTTTACAACCCTAGCGTCACAGAACCTTAAGTGTGTAGACCCTATGGGTTCGGGAGACACGCAGACATGACTGAGACGACTCTCCGGTCAATAACCAACAGCGGGATCTGGATACCCATGTTAGTTCCCACGTGTTCCTTGATGATCTCATCGGATGAACCACCGTGTCAAGGATTCACTTAATCCCGTATGTAATTCCCTTTGTCTATCGGTACGGTACTTGCCCGAGATTCGATCGTTGGTATGCCCGATACCTTGTTCAATCTCGTCATGGCAAGTCTCTTTACTCGTTCCGTAATCCATCATCCCGTGACTAACTCCTTAGTCACATTGAGCTCATTATAATGATGTCTTACCGAGTGGGCCCAGAGATACCTCTCCGTCATACGGAGTGACAAATCCCAGTCTCGGTTCGTACCAACTCAACAAACACTTTCGAAGATACCCGTTGTGTACCTTTACATTCACCCTGTTACGTTGTGACGTTTGGCACACCCAAAGTATTTCTACGGTATCCAGGAGTTGCACAACCTCATGGTCTAACGAATAGATACTTGACACTGGAAAAGCTTAAGCATTACGAACTACACGATCTCGTGCTAGGCTTAGGTTTTGGTCTTGTCCATCACATCATTCTCCTAATGATGTGATCCCGTTATCAATGACATCTAATGTCCATGGTCAGGAAATCGTGACCATCTGTTGATCAACGAGCAAGTAACTAGAGGCTTACCAGGGACACGTTGTGGTCTATGCACTCACACATGTATCGCTGTTTCCGTACAATACAATTCAAGCATGAATAACAAACAATTATCATGAACAAGGACATATAATAATAATCCTTTTATTATTGCCTCTAGGGTATATTTCCAACAGTCTCCCACTTGCACTAGAGTCAATAATCTAGTTACATTGTGATGAATCGAACACCCATAGAGTTCTAGTGTTGATCATGTTTTGCCCGTCGAAGAGGTTTAGTCAATGGATCTGCGACATTTAGATCCGTATGCACTTTACAAATATCTATATCTCCATCTTGAACATAATTCCGGATGGAGTTGAAATGGCACTTGATGTGCTTGGTCTTCTTGTGAAACCTGGGCTCCTTGGCAATGGCAATAGCTCCAGTGTTGTCACAGAAGAGAGTCATCGGGCTTGACGCGCTTGGAATGACTCCTAGGTCGATGATGAACTCCTTCATCCAGAATCCTTCTTGGGCTGCTTCACAAGCAGCTATGTACTCCACTTCACATGTAGAATGTGCCACGACGCTCTGCTTGCAACTAAACCAGCTGACTGCTCCTCCATTCAAAATATACACGTATCCGGTTTGTGACTTGGAGTCATCCAGATCTGTGTCGAAGCTAGCATCGACGTAACCCTTTACGACGAGCTCTTCGTCACCTCCATAAACAAGAAACATATCCTTAGTCCTTTTCAGGTACTTCAGGATGTTCTTGACCGCTGTCCAGTGTTCCATACCGGGATCACTTTGGTACCTCCGTACCAAACTTATGGCAAGGTTCACATCAGGTCTGGTACACAGCATGGCATACATGATAGAACTTATGGCTGAGGCATAGGGAATGACACTCATCTTTTCTCTATCTTCTGCTGTGGTCGGGGACTGAGCCGTGCTCAATCTCATACCTTGCAAAACAGGCAAGAACCCCTTCTTGGACTGATCCATATTGAACTTCTTCAATATCTTGTCAAGGTATGTGCTTTGTGAAAGACCAATGAGGCGTCTTGATCTATCTCTATAGATTTTGATGCCTAATATGTAAGCAGCTTCTCCAAGGTCCTTCATTGAAAAACTCTTATTCAAATAGGCCTTTATGCTCTCCAAGAATTCTATATCATTTCCCATCAGCAGTATGTCATCCACATATAATATGAGAAATGCTACAGAGCTCCCACTCACTTTCTTGTAAATACAGGCTTCTCCCCAAGTCTGTATAAAGCCAAACGCTTTGATCACATCATTAAAGCGAATATTCCAACTCCGAGATGCTTGCACCAGCCCGTAGATCGAGCGCTGGAGCTTGCATACTATGTTAGCATTCCCTAGATCGACAAAACCTTCCGGCTGCATCATATACAGTTCTTCCTTGAGGAAGCCATTAAGGAATGCTGTTTTGACGTCCATTTGCCATATCTCATAATCATAGAATGCGGCAATTGCTAACATGATTCGGACGGACTTTAGCATCGCTACGGGAGAGAAAGTCTCATTGTAGTCAATCCCTTGAACTTGTCGATAACCCTTAGCGACAAGCCGAGCCTTATAGATGGTCACATTACCATCCGCGTCTGTCTTCTTCTTGAATATCCATTTATTTTCTATGGCGTGCCTATCAACGGGCAAGTCCACCAAAGTCCATACTTTGTTTTCATACATGGATTCTATCTCGGATTTCATGGCTCCAAGCCATTTATTGGAATCCGGGCCCGCCATCGCTTCTTCATAGTTCGAAGGTTCACCGTTGTCCAACAACATGATTTCCAGGACAGGGTTGCCGTACCATTCTGGCGCGGAACGTGTCCTTGTGGACCTTCGAAGTTCAGTAGTAACTTGATCTGTATCTTCATGATCATCATCATTAACTTCCTCCCTTATCGGTGCAGGCACTTCGGGAACAACTTCCCGCGCTGCGCTACTTTCCGGTTCGGGAAGGGTGACTGTCACCTCATCAAGTTCTACTTTCCTCCCACTTACTTCTTTCGAGAGAAACTCTTTCTCCAGAAAGGATCCATTCTTGGCAACAAAAATCTTGCCTTCAGATCTTAGGTAGAAGGTGTACCCAATTGTTTCCTTTGGGTATTCTATGAAGACGCATTTTTCCGATTTGGGTTCGAGCTTTTCAGGTTGAAGTTTCTTGACATAAGCATCGCAACCCCATACTTTCAGAAACGACAGCTTAGGTTTCTTGCGAAACCAAAGTTCATACGGTGTCATCTCGACGGATTTTGACGGAGCCCTATTTAAAGTGAATGCGGCAGTCTTTAAAGCAAATCCCCAAATAGATAGCGGTAAGTCGGTGAGAGACATCATAGATCACACCATGTCCAACAAAGTACGATTTCGACGTTCGGACACACCATTACGCTGAGGTGTTCCTGGCGGTGTCAATTGTGAAACAATTCCACAGTTACTTAGGTGCGTGGCAAATTTACGACTCAAATATTCACCCCCATGATCTGATCGTAAGAACTTTATTTTTCTGTCACGTTGATTCTCAACCTCATTCTGAAATTCCTTGAACTTTTCAAAGGTCTCAGACTTGTGCTTCATCAAGTAGACACACCCATATCTACTCAAGTCATCTGTGAGGGTGAGAACATAACGATAGCCTCCGCGAGCTTCAACACTCATTGGACCGCACACATCGCTATGTATGATTTCCAATAAGTTGGTTGCTCGCTCCATTGTTCCGGAGAACGGAGTCTTGGTCATCTTGCCCAAAAGGCATGGTTCGCACGTGTCAAATGATTCATAATCAAGAGACTCTAGAAGTCCATCTGCATGGAGCTTCTTCATACGCCTGACACCAATATGACCAAGGCGGCAATGCCACAAGTATGTGGGACTATTATTATCAACTTTACATCTTTTGGCATCAACACTATGAATATGTGTATCATCACGTTCGAGATTCATCAAAAATAAACCATTGACCAGCGGGGCATGACCATAAAACATATCTCTCATATAAATAGAACAACCATTATTCTCGGATTTAAATGAGTAGCCATCTCGCATCAAACGAGATCCAGATACAATGTTCATGCTCAAAGCTGGTACTAAATAACAATTATTAAGGTTTAAAACTAATCCCGAGGGTAGATGTAGAGGCAGCGTGCCGACGGCGATCACATCGACCTTGGAACCATTCCCGACGCGCATCGTCACCTCGTCCTTCGCGAGTCTACGCTTATTCCGCAGCTCCTGCTTTGAGTTACAAATGTGAGCAACTACACCGGTATCAAATACCCAGGAGCTACTACGAGCGCTGGTAAGGTACACATCAATAACATCTATATCATATATACCTTTGACGTTGCCGGCCTTCTTGTCTGCTAAGTATTTGGGGCAGTTCCGCTTGCAGTGACCCGTTCCCTTTCAATGAAAACACTCAGTTTCAGGCTTGGGTCCATTTTTTGGCTTCTTCCCGGCAACTGGCTTACCGGGCGCGACAACTCCTTTGCCGTCCTTCTTGAAGCTTCTTACCCTTGCCTTTCTTGAACTTAGTGGTTTTATTGACCATCAACACTTGATGTTCTTTCTTGATATCCACCTCCGCTGATTTCAGCATTGAATACACCTCGAGAATGGACCTCTCCATCCCCTGCATATTGAAATTTAACATGAAGCTCTTGTAGCTAGGTGGGAGCGACTGAAGGATTCTGTCAACGACCGCTTCGTCTGGGAGATTCATTCCCAATTGAGACAAGCGGTTGTGCAACCCAAACAACTTGAGTATGTGCTTGCTGACAAAACTATTCTCCTCCATCTTACAACTGTAGAATGCGTCGGAGACGTCATATCTCTCGACTCGGGCATGACCTTGGAAAACCATTTTCAGCTCTTGGAACATCTCATATGCTCCGTGGTGCTCAAAACGCTTTTGGAGCCCCGACTCTAAGCTGTAAAGCATGCCGCACTGAACCAGGGAGTAATCATCACAACACGACTGCCAGGCGTTCATAACGTCTTGGGTCGCCGGGAGAACGGGTGCATCACCTAGCGGTGCTTCAAGGACATATGATCTCTTGGCAGCTATGAGGATAATCCTCAGGTTACGGACCCAGTCCGTATAGTTGCTACCATCATTTTTCAGCTTGGTTTTCTCTAGGAACGCGTTGAAGTTGAGGGCAACTTGAGCGTGGGCCATTTGATCTACAAGACATATTGTAAAGATTTTTAGACTAAGTTCATGACAATTAAGTTCATCTAATCAAATTTTAATGAACTCCCACTCAGATTGACATCTCTCTAGTCATCTAAGTGATACATGATCCGAATCGACTAGCCCGTGTCCGATCATCACGTGAGACGGACTAGTCATCAACGGTGAACATCTTCATGTTGATCGTATCTTCTATACGACTCATGTTCGACCTTTCGGTCTTCCGTGTTCCGAGGCCATGTCTGTACATGCTAGGCTCGTCAAGTGAACCCTAAGTGTATTGCGTGTGTAAATCTGGCTTACACCCGTTGTATGCGAACGTTAGAGCCTATCACACCCGATCATCACGTGGTGTTTCGGAACAACGATCCTTAGCAACGGTGCACAGTTAGGGGGAACACAATTCTTGAGATTTTTAGTGAAAGATCATCTTATTTACTACCGTCGTTCTAAGTAAACAAGATGCATAAACATGATAAACATCACTTGCAATCAAATAAAGTGACATGATATGGCCAATATCATTTTGCTCCTTTGATCTTCATCTTCAGGGCACCATGATCATCTTTGTCACCGGCATGACACCATGATCTCCATCATCATGATCTCCATCATTGTGTCTTCATGAAGTCGTCTCGCCAACTATTACTTCTACCACTATGGCTAACGTTTAGCAATAAAGTAAAGTAATTACATGGCGTTATTCACTTACACGCAGGTCATACAATAAATAAGACAACTCCTATGGCTCCTGCCGGTTTTCATTGTCATCGACATGCAAGTCGTGATTCCCTATTACAAGAACATGATCAATCTCATACATCACATATATCATTCATCACATCTTCTTGGCCATATCACATCACATAGCACGTGCTGCAAAAACAAGTTAGACGTCCTCTAATTGTTGTTGCAAGTTTTACGTGGCTTCTATAGGTTTCTAGCAAGAATGTTTCTTACCTACGCCAAAACCACAACGTGATATGTCAATTTCTATTTACCCTTCATAAAGACCCTTTTCATCGAATCCGATCCGACTAAAGAAGGAGAGACAGACACCCGCCAGCCACCTTTATGCAACTAGTGCATGTCAGTCGGTGGAACCTGTCTCACGTAAGCGTACGTGTAAGGTCGGTCCGGGCCGCTTCATCCCACGATGCCGCTGAATCAAGATTGTACTAGTGGCGGCAAGATAATTGAACAAAATCAACGTCCAGAACTTGTTTGTGTTCTACTCGTGCAAGATGCTACGCAAAGGCCTAGCTCATATGCCACTGTTGGGGAATGTAGCCGAATTCAAAAAAATTCTACGCTTCACCAAGATCAATCTAAGGAGTTCATCTAGCAACGAGCATAAAGGAGTGCATCTACATACCCTTTGTAGATCGCGTGCGGAAGCGTTCGAAGGAACATGGATGATGGAGTCGTACTCGTCGCGATCCTCGTCACCGATGATCCCAGCGCCGAACGGACGGCACCTCCGCGTTCAACACACGTATGGTACAGCGACGTCTCCTCCTTCTTGATCCAGCAAGGGGGAAGGACAGGTTGACGGAGATCCAGCAGCACAACGGCGTGGTGGTGGATGCAACGGGAAAAGCTGCAGGGCTTCGCCGAGACCCTGCGGGAGGAGTTTGAGGTGTGACGGGGGG
>LR738713.1:24459463-24538385 GCA_902687465.1 Secale cereale
GGGGGAGAGGCGCCAGAGGCTTGGAGTGCGGCTGCCCTCACTCCCCCACTATATATAGGGGGCGAGGGGGGCGCCGGCCCTAGGAGATCCAATCTCCTAGGGGGGTGGCGGCCAGGGGGGTATCTTGCCCCCCAAGGCAAAGGGAGGCGCCCCCACTCCTAGGGTTTCAACCCTAGGCGCATGGGGAGAGGCCCATGTGGGGTGCGCCAGCCCACTAGGGGCTGGCCCCCTTCCCCCTATGGCCCACGGGCCCCTCCGGGATGGGTGGCCCCATCCGGTGGACCCCCGGAACCCTTCCGGTGGTCCCGCTACACTACCGGTGACCGAAACTGGACTTCCTATATATAATTCTTTACCTCCGGACCATTCCGGAACTCCTCGTGACGTCCGGAATCTCATCCGGGACTCCGAACAACATTCGGATTTCCGTGTGCATATATCTCTACAATCCTAGCGTCACCGAACCTTAAGTGTGTAGACCCTACGGGTTCGGGAGACACGCAGACATGACCGAGACGACTCTTCGGTCAATAACCAACAGCGGGATGTGGATACCCATGTTGGTTCCCACGTGTTCCTCGATGATCTCATCGGATGAACCACTGTGTCAAGGATTCACTTAATCCCGTATGAAATTCCCTTTGTCTATCGATACGGTCTTGCCCGAGATTCGATCGTCGGTATGCCCGATACCTTGTTCAATCTTGTCATGGCAAGTCTCTTTACTCATTCCGTAATCCATCATCCCGTGACTAACTCCTTAGTCACATTGAGCTCATTATGATGATGTCTTACCGAGTGGGCCCAGAGATACCTCTCCGTCATACGGAGTGACAAATCCCAGTCTCGGTTCGTACCAACTCAACAAACACTTTCGGAGATACCCGTTGCGTACCTTTATAGTCACCCTGTTACGTTGTGATGTTTGTCACACCCAAAGTATTCCTACGGTACCCGGGAGTTGCACAACCTCATGGTCTAAGGAACAGATACTTGACACTGGAAAAGCTTAAGCATTACGAACTACACGATCTCGTGCTAGGCTTAGGTTTGGGTCTTGTCCATCACATCATTCTCCTAATGATGTGATCCCGTTATCAATGACATCTAATGTCCATGGTCAGGAAACCGTGACCATCTGTTGATCAACGAGCAAGTAACTAGAGGCTTACCAGGGACACGTTGTGGTTCAACGTGATTATCTTGCCTGTGACGGTGACGTCTCCGCTCGCTGCTGGACAGTTCCGGTTCATCCCAACGCCTAGTGTAACTCCTGCTGTGGCGGGGTGTTGAATGAATTCTCTCCCTGCTGTAAGAGTACGCCTGCTGCTGTGTCAACGCTGTGTCCAGCAATTCCTTGACCCTGCGCGCTTCCATCGCCACGGGGGATGTCCCCTCAATGGGTAAAGCGGCCAGTCGTGAAGCGGCAGTGACAATGTTATCCAATGGGTTTGAATAATGGCCAGGAGGTGTGGGGATGTGCGGCGTGGGCACAACCTGATGATTTTGCTCCGCGGTCGGCTGTTGAACCGGCGCGCCTGCTCCTGCGACTCCTCTCCAGTTTACTTCTAGGTTATTGCTGGCTCCCGCTCCTGGTGTGCCAAAGAGATTCATCGCCTCATAGACCGGCGGTAGACGAGTCTGATACCTTATGTTCCTTACCTCCTGCGCAGAGGCCTGATCAATCCTGAGCCGGAAAGCTTGGGAATCCAGCTCTGCTTGCCTTGTCACCATCATGACTTTCTCTGCATCCAGATCCTGTTTGGCTTGCTCAATCCGGCCCTTCAGCTGGAGGATCTCCGCATCATGCTGCGCCTTGTTGGCAGGAGCTACTTCTGCTATTCCGTGTGCTGTCAACTCCTCGACCAAGGTGGATAGAGCGTCAGAGGGTGAGGGGGTTTGGTTGCTCGTCCCTGCACCAGCCACCTCTGCTGTAAACGCCCCAGTCACCGTGGGCTGCTGCATAGGCTGTGATCCGGCCATGAAGACAGCCACCCGGTTTGGCGGATTGAAGGGGTCCGGAATACTGTCACCATCGGGCATACCCCCGGATCGGCCGTCCCGCAACTGATACAAAGATTTGGTCTCTCCGGATGAAGATTCATCGTCAGAGTAGACAACTGTCTCGCCACCAGAATCCGATCCGTCCTCGGCTTGGACGCCATGCACTGCTCCAACGAAAACACGCTTCATGGCGGGCTGAATCCGGGCCGATCTTGCACGCTGAGCCGGCTCGACGATGTTGGGGAAGATGTCCGGCTCAGGTCCCGGTTCACCAATCTTGCCGATGAAGATGTGGATGCCGCCGAAGGGGACTCGGTACCCGTATTCGATTGAATCGGCCTCGGGGCCCCAGCCTGCATCGTTGATGTAGATCCGGCCGCCGCGACTCTTGGTCATCCGGCCAACCGCGTAACCCTTGAGTCCGTCAAAGCTGCCCTTCAAGAACTCGAAACCATCGTGCGATAGCCCCACGGTGGGCGCCAACTGTCGTGGAATTAGCACGTCAGATGTCCGGTTTAGAGGACTTAGGTGTGGACCATTGCGCGGGTTAGCTTGAAGAGGTTAAAGCACACAAAGAACACAACGGATTTATACTAGTTCGGCCCCTTCGATGAAGGTAAAAGCCTACGTCTAGTTTGGTTTGGTATTGCTTGGGCGTCGATGAACATGGAGCGGATTGCTTACCTGAGTCTCGACGGGTTGTTGCTTGTCTTGAACCGTTGCCGGGTCGTCCCTTTATATAGGAGGCGACGCCCGGTCTGGTTTACAGAGTCTCGAGGCCGGTTCATAATCGTGTCCGCCTCGGTCTCTATTCTTCCTACCTTATTCCTCAAGTTACATGATATGACGGTTCATAAACCGTAAGGTTTACATATGGGCCCTAAGCCTCCACGGGCCGTAACCTCTAACTCATAACCTACCGGGCTTATGATAACACAACTACATTAATGTAATCCGGATCTTCCTAGCCGGTTTATACCTGCTAGTAATATCCCTGACACCACCCGTCTCCGGAATCACCTTCGGCTATGAGCCAAACAGTCAGGGGCCTTTATTATCAACCCCGGAATACCGGATGGCTGGAGATCCACCTTCGGATACTGCCTCTTTTATCACCCGCCTAGCTTGTTGATCAAGAAAAACCCTTCGCGACGATACTTCAGAGTCGTCCGCCCTATTAGGCGAGGAGGTTGGGGGAGGCGTCTTGCTCTCCATCATTGCTACTTCTCGAGCTTGCGTTGTATTCCCTCTAAGAGGAAAGGGTGATGCAGCACAGTAGCGTAAGTATTTCCCTCAGTTTTTGAGAACCAAGGTATCAATCCAGTAGGAGACCACGGGTGAGTCCCTCGCACCTGCACAAGCAAATAAGAACTTCGCAGCCAACGCGATAAGGGGTTGTCGATCCCTTTACGGTCACTTACGAAAGTGATATCTAATAGAGATGATAGTTTATATTTTTGGTATTTTTGTTTATAAGAACATAAAGTAAAAGCGGAAAAAGTAAAGTGGATGTAGATTGATATGTTGAGAATAGACCCGGGGGCCATAGTGTTCTCTAGTGGCTTCTCTCATGAAAGCGATATTCTACGGCGGGTAAACAAATTACTGTCGAGCAATTGATAGAAAAGCAAATAATTATGAGAATATCTAGGCATGTTGTAACACGCCAAAAATTTAGCAATGTTTTATTTAACAAAATTTTGCCAGTAAATTAATATTTTTGCCTTTTGCTATATGTCCCTTGGTTTTCAGAATCTTTCTGGTTATGTTATGTTGAAATTTTGCCCATAATGAAAACTTTCCAGCTAATATTAGATTCTCTTCTGTATCCTTTAAAAACTTTGCTCATATCAACAGCATTAATTATATATTGGTCTCCATAATTTACTTCTCTATATATATGGTTAAACCTAGTTTTAAGGCCTCTTTTGAGCTGCAACCTCTTGATAAATTTATTTATAAATTCAACCAAAAATTGGAGATGTCTAGCAGTGCTACTAGATCACTTTTATGCAAGAATATAAGTATTTCAGTTAATATTTTGAGCTCCACAACATGATTGCCAATCTGGTTCAGTAGGCCATATTGCACTACAACCACTTTAAATATTCCTTTGATGCTTCCACCAAAATTATGGGGTGTTCATAGCAGTATGTTATTCATCTTTATGCAAAAACCCATCTTGGTCCTTTGGAAAATTTGAGTGAAACAACCTGTTTTCCATTCTGGTTCAGTTTGGTGTTTTGCATTGCAACCCTAGTCTATTTTGCCCCATTGCCTTTGAGCTTCCTCATGCTGATAGTCTCTCTTACAAAACCCTTAAGTCTAGAAGTGTGGGCCTATTGGGATAGTTTTGGTTCGTGGAACAGTGCTCTGCATTTTCTCTCCAGAACTGAAACCTTGCAAAACTTGCACTAACAAGTTTTTGCTTTTGACGAACTAACCTCACCACCTTCTTACTCATCTAAGTAGACATCCACCTGGTAAAATTGGCCACCCCAAGAGCTTGCCAGATGCCCCTGGCATTTTGTCAAACACCCTGAGTGCATGACCATATTTGACTTAGCTTCTGGTTCATGTTATGAACTTGATTCCCTGGCTAAACCAACTTGTCCCTTGAGTTTGTCCCAACCTTTAGCCTAACCCTGCTGACCCCCTTGCAGTTTGGAGCTCATCAACCTGCCGTGGCATAACACCGAGCACATTGCGTGCGTGCTTTGGGTGCGCCCAGAGCGCGCGTTTTGCACGTGCGTGCGGTCGGGCCGCCACGTCGCGCCCCTGGCCCCGAATCACCTGTAGAGCCTCACCCGACCCTATCCGCACCCAAGTACACGCCAAGCCACCCCTGGGTCGCCACAGCGCCGCCGTTAGAGCGCTTTTGGCGGCATGCCGGCGAGCATAGTGGCTCTCTGCCACGGTCGGCGCCGCCCAAGCCACGCGCACGCGCCAGCTGCCCCCTGGAGCAGTGCGAGATCATCCGCAGACCTGTCCGCTAGCTTTCGTCGCCGCCACGTCCCCCTGCGGCAACAGAACGGCGGTTGCCGGCGAGCTTATCCACTACCGCCGCTGAACCGCCATGGCTCGCCTATTTAAAGGTGCCCCGCACCTCTCCGCAGCAACAAACCACCCCTAGGCACCCCGCAGAGCAACCCCTTGGCAGCCAATCGCCACTGAGGAGCCTCCTTCTTCATCTCCGGCGAACACGACCGCCGTCTCTGCCCCGAGCAATCCGATACCACCAGGGCCTCCCCCGCCCGTACAGCACCACCGTCGCCTTCCCCTCGACCCCGCGGAGCCGCCCATCACCTCAGGCTCGCTCAGGAACCACTGCATCGCAAAACCCTAAACCCACCAGAAGCTTCCTCCGCCGTAGGGCTCGCCGCCGGCGACTCCCTCCGTCCCCTCCGACCAGTCGACTACCGAAGGGACCGCCTAGGAGTCACGGACCCATTTCCGCACTCGGTGTCCCTCGAGGGGCCTCTGTTCGCCGGCGACGATCACCGGAGCCCCGCTTCCGTTCGGGCAGAGGAAGAGGAGGGGGGGAAAGACTGGTCAAACTTGACCAGTGGACCCCTTGGGCCCACTGTCAGTGACCCAGCGTTGCCACCGCGCATTTTTAAGTGGAGGCGTAAAACACGAAGTACGTATCCCCTAGCTCGAAAGCGTATTCTCAGCTGAATCGTTTTCTTTTCTGTTTTAGTTTAAAAATCAGAATTTGACCAAACTTTGACTGGCTTTAACTTTTAAACCACAGCTCCAAATGACTTGATTCTTTTTCTGTTGTTTCCCAAATAGTGTCTAGTTTATTTTCATATTTATATGAAAATTTTCCAGACAACGTTTTGGGGGTGTTCTAAGTCTATGTATTGATTCCCTTTTAATTCTTTTAGGATTTTTGAAGAGGGAGAAAACTTCCAAAACTCTTGAAATGCTTTTCTCCTCCCCTCTACTTGAAGGCAAGCATCTTGAACCCCTTTTGATACATGTTGTGTGCTTTAACCCAAGAACTCCATGGGCATGACAAAATAGAGCATCATTATTTCATGTGAAAAGCATACTGTTGCATATCATCATGTGGTGAATAATCCTTTTCAGTCATGTATGTGATATTGGTGACAGCCACCACTCCTCATGCCACATATGCCTGGTGATAGTTCAGATGAAGTCCGAAGAAAGGTTGTGTTTCGGTGAACCGACCGCGTGACTGACATCTCGTTGTGACGAGGATGTGCAGTGAGGTAGCATGTAGCATGAGGGGTGTGACCCTGTCAGGGGGCTGTGAGAGCATTTTGGCACTAACCACGCAGAGAGTACATAACCTCCTGAGTCGACCATAGATCGAGTTTTGCTCCGGTAACCCCCATACTTGTTTCGTACTACCACGTATCCCTGCTACAGTAAGGGTGCGGTTCAGTAAAATTGTCGACCCCTGTTCTATCACACACCATACAGAGAGGCCATGATGGAAGATACCGGCTGCATCCGGTAGGCAGGCCACCTGGTCCGGGGGCATGGGTGTTTCGGTTGTAGCCGAAGGGGATAGCTTCCCCAGTTTTCGCGCGTGTTATAAATTGTGGTGATCCCATGCTAGTCGAGGTTGAAGCCTCCCCACTTAGAGTTTGGCTTAACTAGTGTCGTGGGTGATTCCAGACACCGGTAAGTTGAGCTGGTGTGTGCAGCCAGGTGCGTCCTCAAATTAAAAGACCGTAGGCGGAATTAGTCCAGAGGGGCTATAGGGAATCCGTCATCCGTGGGTAAAGAGTACACCTTCTGCAAAGATATAAGACCTATTCGAATAGCCGTGTCCATGGTTAGGGACTACAGTCTGGGATGGGTCGAGTGTCGGTCTTAGTCGGTCTTCGGAGGAGAAATCTATTTAAACCAGAATATTAATTATGACCTGTGACAGGTAGTGATTGTGATTCATCATTATTATGGACTAACCTATCATCTTATTTGAGGCAAGGAGTATCCTTGGGACGGTTCTACCTCCTGGATATTCACTATTATTTATTTTGCCTTATAAGCCCTTTCTGTGATGTCGCTCAAACGTCCGACGGTGGCATTTCTTTTTATAAGCCCTTTCTGTGATGTCGCTCAGACGTCCGACTGTGGCATTTCTTTTTATAAGCCCTTTTTGTGAAGTCGCTCAGACGTCCGACTGTGGCATTACTTTTTATAAGCCCTTTCTGTGATGTCGCTCAGACGTCCGACTGTGGCATTTCTTTTTATAAGCCCTTTCTGTGATGTCGCTCAGACGTCCGACTATGGCATTTCTTTTTATAAGCCCTTTCTGTGATGTCGCTCAAACGTCCGACTGTGGCATTCCTCTTATTTACAAAGCCCTTTCTGTGATGTCGCTTAGACATCCGACTATGGCATTTTATTGCTTTCTTCTCTTTATAAGCCCTTTACGCGGTGTCGCTCAGACGCCCGACTGCGGCATGTTTTCGTCCTCCTTTATTTTATTTTATTTTGTTTATATCTCTCTGAATGCATATGCATAGTCTTATATGTTCATACAAACGAATTGCATGCATCACAAACGGTTATATCAAATTTAACACCGTGATCATAATATATTTGCGAGCATGATTTTATTTCACCCATGCTAAAAATGTTTGCGAGTACATTCAAAGTGCTCACTGGCTTGTCCCTGGCTATTGTCTTGGCCAGATTCCTTGCGTGGGAAGGAACGATGTGATGTCACCCCGGAGCCTACACTTTTGGAGTGAGCAGTCCCGCGAAGATAGGTGTTATCCCGGTCAGCCGTTCCTGTGGGAAATGGAGTCCCATAGTCGCCGACGATCCACAAACCGCTTCCGCCATCATTCACTAAAAACTTGTGTTTTACCCTCAGGCCAGAATGGTCTTGTACTACATATTTTTTCCTTTGCTTGGAGTTTTTGTAACCAGTTGGTGCCTCATCAGCTAACAGTAATCCTGGGGCTGGTGAGCACAAGGTCCGAATTTTGGGAATTTAATACCCCGAAATCCCGGTCCTGACAACCTTGGTATCAGAGCCAGGCTGACCGTTGGCTAATCCTATCTTAGCCAGGTCCAACAACCTAGATTAACCACCCCACCAGACCATATTCCAACCCTAGCCAAGCTTCTCGCGCAAGATACCCACACAGTGGACCGACACCTTTGGCAGTCGGTGCCCAACCTACCAGCCTAGCTTATCGATCACGCGCCAGTAATCGTCACCTAAACAGTTCCTCTCCGCAAGCGTGCAAAGGAAGACTCCGCAAGCGTGCAAAGGAAGACTCCGCAAACGTGTGATGGAAGACTCTGCAAGCGTGCAAGGTAAGACTCCGTCCTTTCCTATAAATAGGGCACGCTAACCCCCAAACCCAACACCACACAGCCTCCGCCCCCATACCGAGCTAAAATGCCAGGACCCATCGTCCACAATGAAACCACAGCAACTAACCTTGGAGGTTTTGTGACCGTGCTCGCAAACCTCACCCGTCGTGCCTTTGCGATGGAAGAGCCCCCAGAATACGTGGTGTACCAAGACTCCATGGGCGGTGAAAGCCGTCAATTCTGGGCCACTGTGCACATCTACGGTAGAGGTCTGTCACCAGAGCGCCCCTACAGGTTCACCGGAAGGACAACTTCCTTTGAGCCGCAAGCTATCCAACTAGCCGCTCGAGAGGCTATAGTTCAACTCAGGCACCTGTCGCCCAAAGTTTACTGTCGCTCATTCTACTACTACCCCAGTCGTAACGGGTGTGGTAGGCCTCCCCGAGTTGCAAGCGGAGACCACAAGACGGATCCTGCATTATTACATCTGGTACGCTATGTTAGTGTACTCGAGGAACTGTTCGATCAAATCACCCTTGATTTGATCGCAGCTCGTGGAGAACTGCTTCGCCAAGCCCCAACTAGAGGACGAGATGAGTCCGGCACCGACAACCCAGTTGTGTTGTTCGGACAACCAATCGAGTCCCCAAGGCTTGCCGCGGTCATTGACCAGAATGCCTTGGTATCTCCAGAAGTGATGTGTCGCTTGTTTGGCGCCCGCTCCAACGGGATTGTGGCCAACAATCCTCGTGAGGGACATCATCACTGCCCCGACCCTGCACCTCCTCAGCCACCGCCAGCCAACCCCTATGATGAAGCTCCCGGAGACGCTTCAGCATCCACAAGGCAAGGCCGCTTGGATATAAACGAGGTTGATTAAATCATCCGAGTAGTACCAAGCCTTATCTTGCCCTCACCCGTGGTCATGTTACCTGTATGCCTATATGTATGTACAGTTTATTTTGCACCCTCATAGCACTCGTACACCGTTGTATCATTATGCGTATGCCTTTTATTCTTTTCCCAGGTGTGACTTCCAAAGCGCCTCGCCGAAAACCCTACAGTAAACACGTCTTTTCACAAGACGTGAGTACCTGTAGCATTGACCCCGACCCCATAAAGCGGAACCGACGATACAGATGCCCTCACCATAACCCTATAAACCAGCCAAGCTACTATATATAGGCCACACCGTAAACTTGCCAAGCATCCCTCACCGGTGCTCCCCTCTCACAGCCATTACCTTCGCCATGCCGATCCCTAGTATTTACCTGAGAACCCCGGAGGCATCCCCGGGTAGTTTCGTGAAGATATTGTGGGATTTTACCTGCAGTACCATGAGTGCTACCCGTCCACCCTAGTATGAGCTGCTCAAATCGAGGATCACACCTTCCACCTCGAAATATTGGGCAGTAGTACACATCCCACCAGCCAACCCAAACCAAGACCCCATGGAGGTTTCCTTCATGGGGAAATCCATGCCAACTCCACAGATGGCCATAGAGGCTGCCTCCTGCGAAGTGATTGCTCGCCTTCGATTCGCGGTGCCCTATGCCAGTGAGCGAGGATATTACTACTTTCCAAGCCGCGCAGCACCCGGAGAAGCAGCATCCTTTTCTGGTGGGCGTATTGAGAGAGATCCGGTTCTAGCCAACCTTTCGCAGTATGTCATCGCGCAAGAGCGTCTGAACCAGCGAATAATGGGTTATCTCCAGAGCCTCGCCGATTTAAATCCTCGGATCGCCATCGGTAGAACCTTGAGGCCCGCACAGGAGAAGCACATTCACCGACTGGTCAACCCACTACCACCGATAGAAGAAGAGTGTCCCCCAGCACCAGAGACCTTTTCCCAGGACCCTGTTCATTTACAGTTTATATTTTAGACGTAACTGCCACGTGAGTGTACCCGTATCTTTTTTTATGAGAACTGTGTGTGTCGCACTGTGTGTTAAATGAATTCTTTCCTGTGTTGTTGCATCTTGTCCATCTGCCTAGCATAGATTTTTCTTTCATCACACAGCACCACAACATCGATAATACAACCCCGGCCGCTCTACTCAGTACACTAAGTTGCTAATCCAGCTGCACCTGCTTCATCAAACACCTCCTTGCATACCACAGTTTCTTGAAAAGAAACTCGTGGGAATTTATTCGAGCACTAAATGCCTACCTCGCACTAACCACCATTAGGCACCCGACACTCTCACCTAATCCCCGTGATCGCCGCTGCCGCGGAGAGCCAGAACCCGAGCCGCCGCATCACGACGATCATCGAGGATCATCGCGCACAAGAGCACCGATACCCCCAGCAATGCCGCCAACCCCACGCTCATGAGGACCATGCACCAGTCCGGCATCACCTCCGCCATTAGAGCCTCGATCCGAGCTCCTGCAAACACAAACGGAGGAGAGGGTAGAAAGGAGAAGAAGAGAGGCCAGAGGTGAGGAAGGAGGAGCAGCACCTCGGCCATTTTATAGCTCGAGATCGGTGTACGGTGGGCAAAGTCCACCAGCGCCGCTCGTCGCTTGACCGCCGATGTTCGGAGGCGAATCCGCGAGCAGTGCCGACAGCACGCTGGCCCGCGAGGTGAGTGCACGCTGCACCGGCAGCTAGCACGCCACGCACTACGACAGTACGGCCTAGATACCCTACGAGCTAGCCGTCGCCGGTGGAGAAAGTGCGGGAAAAGCGCGCGGGAGAGAGGAGAAGAGAGGGCCGAAGGAAGAAGAAGAGGCTGACAATGGGCCCAGGCCCAACCTGTCAGCCAGTGAGAGCACTGTTCTCTCGGGTGCAACCGGCGTATTTGTAAATTTAGAAAAAAACACCATTTCTAAATTTACTATATCCCAGAGTAGAAATATATCGTTTTCCACGATAGTAGATTAATCTTTTCCCGTGACACGCCAGTGTTTAACACTACAGTTTAAACCACTGATTGCTCTTACACTGTAGTAGTTTTTATTTGCATAATTAAAGCAGTAAAATTTTGGTAATATCTTTTGAAGCTGTAGTAGACCTCATAGCAACCCTTAACAAATCTCCAGCACGAGATTTTCTTAAGAGGGGTAGTGTTGTAACACCCCAAAAATTTAGCAATGTTTTATTTAATAAAAATTTGCCAGTAAATTAATATTTTTGCCTTTTGCTATATGTCCCTTGGTTTTCAGAACCTTTCTGGTTATGTTATGTTGAAATTTTGCCCATAGTGAAAACTTTCCAGGTAATATTAGATTCTCTTCTGCATCCTTTAAAAACTTTGCTCATATCAACATGATTAATTATATATTGGTCTCCATAATTTACTTCTCTATATATATGGTTAAACCTAGTTTTAAGGCCTCTTTTGAACTGCAACCTCTTGATAAATTTATTTATAAATTCAACCAAAAATTGGAGATGTCTAGTGGTGCTACTAGATCACTTTTATGCAAGAATATAAGTATTTCAGTTAATATTTTGAGCTCCACAACATGATTGCCAATCTGGTTCAGTAGGCCATATTGCACTACAACCCCTTTAAATATTCCTTTGATGCTTCCACCAAAATTATGGGATGTTCATAGCAGTATGTTATTCATATTTATGCAAAAACCCATCTTGGTCCTTTGGAAAATTTGAGTGAAACAACCTCTTTTCCATTCTGGTTCAGTTTGGTGTTTTGCACTGCAACCCTAGTCTATTTTGCCCCATTTCCTTTGAGCTTACTCATGCTGATAGTCTCTCTTACAAAACCCTTAAGTCCAGAAGAGTGGGCCTATTGGGATAGTTTTGGTTCATGGAACAGTGCTCTGCATTTTCTGTCCAGAACTGAAACCTTGCAAAACTTGCACTAACAAGTTTTTGCTTTTGACGAACTAACCTCACCACCTTCTTACTCATCTAAGGAGACATCCACCTGGTAAAATTGGCCACCCCAAGAGCTTGCTAGATGCCCCTGGCATTTTGTCAAACACCCTGAGTGCATGACCATATTTGACTTAGCTTCTGGTTCATGTTATGAACTTGATTCCCTGGCCAAACCAACTTGTCCCTTGAGTTTGTCCCAACCTTTAGCCTAACCCTGTTGACCCCCGTGCACTTTGGAGCTCATCAGCCTGCCGTGGCATAACGCCGAGCATGTTGCGTGCGTGCTCTGGGCGCGCCCAGAGCGCGCGTTTTGCACGTGAGTGCGCTCGGGCCGCCGCGTCGCGCCCCTGGACCCGACTCACATGCAGAGCCTCACCCGACCCTATCCGCACCTAGGTACACGCCAAGCCACCCCTGGGTCGCCACAGCGCCGCCGTCAGAGCGCTTTTGGCGGCACGCCGGCGAGCACAGTGGCTCTCTGCCACGGACGGCGCCGCCCAAGCCACGCGCACGCGCCAGCTGCCCCCTAGAGTAGTGCGAAATCACCCGCAGACCTGTCCGCTAGCTTTCGTCGCCGCCACGTCCCCCTGCGGCAACAGAACGGCGGTCGCCGGCGAGCTTATCCACTACCGCCGCTGAACCGCCATGGCTCGCCTATTTAAAGGTGCCCCGCACCTCTCCGCAGCAACAGACCACCCCTAGGCACCCCGCAGAGCAACCCCGTGGCAGCCAATCACCCCCGAGGAGCCTCCTTCTTCATCTCCGACGAACACGGCCGCCGTCTCTGCCCCGAGCAGTCCGACACCACCAGGGCCTCCCCCGCCCGTACAGCACCACCGTCGCCTTCCCCTCGACCCTGCGGAGCTGCCCATCACCTCAGGCTCGCTCGGGAACCACTGCATCGCAAAGCCCCAAACCCACCTGAAGCTTCCTCCGCCGCAGGGCTCGCCGCCGGCGACTCCCTCCGTCCCCTGCGACCAGTCGACTACCGAAAGGACCGCCTAGGAGTCACGGACCCATTTCCGCACTCGGTGTCCCTCGAGGGGCCTCCGTTCGCCGACGACGATCACCGGAGCCCCGCTTCCGTTCGGGCAGAGGAAGAGGAGGGGGGGAAAGACTGGTCAAACCTGACCAGTGGACCCCCTGGGCCCACTGTTAGTGACCCAGCGTCGCCACCGCGCATTTTTAAGTGGAGGCGTAAAACACGAAGTACGTATCCCCTAGCTCGAAAGCGTATTCTCAGCCGGATCGTTTTCTTTTCTGTTTTAGTTTAAAAATCAGAATTTGACCAAACTTTGACTGGCTTTAACTTTTAAACTACAGCTCCAAATGACTTGATTCTTTTTCTGTTGTTTCCCAAATAGTGTCTAGTTTATTTTCATATTTATATGAAAATTTTCCAGACAACTTTTTGGGGGTGTTCTAAGTCTATGTATTGATTCCCTTTTAATTCTTTTAGGATTTTTGAAGAGGGAGAAAACTTCCAAAACTCTTTGAATGCTTTTCTCCTCCCCTCTACTTGAAGGCAAGCATCTTGAACCCCTTTTGATACATGTTGTGTGCTTTAACCCAAGAACTCTATGGGCATGACAAAATGGAGCATCATTATTTCATGTGAAAAGCATACTCTTGCATATCATCATGTGGTGAATAATCCTTTTTAGTCATGTATGTGATATTGGTGACAGCCACCACTCCTCATGCCACATATGCCTGGTGATAGTTCGGATGAAGTCCGAAGAAAGGTTGTGTTTCGGTGAACCGACCGCGTGACTGACATCTCGTTGTGACCAGGATGTGAAGTGAGGTAGCATGTAGCATGAGGGGTGTGACCCTGTCAGGGGGCTGTGACAGCATTTTGGCACTAACCACGCAGAGAGTACATAACCTCCTAAGTCGACCATAGATCGAGTTTTGCTCCGGTAACCCCCATACTTGTTTCGTACTACCACGTATCCCTACTATAGGAAGGGTGCGGTTCAGTAAAATTGTCGACCCGTGTTCTATCACACACCATACAGAGAGGCCACGGTGGAAGATACCGCCTGCATCCGGTAGGCAGGCCACATCGTCCGGGGGCATGGGTGTTCCGGTTGTAGCCGAAGGGGATAGCTTCCCCAGTTTCCGCGCGCGTTATAAATTGTGGTGATCCCATGCTAGTCGAGGTTGTAGCCTCCCCACTTAGAGTTTGGCTTAACTAGTGTCGTGGGTGATTCCAGACACCGGTAAGTTGAGCTGGTGTGTGCAGCCAGGTGCGTCCTCAAATTAAAAGTCCGTAGGCGGAATTAGTCCAGAGGGGCTATAGAGAATCCGTCATCCGTGGGTAAAGAGTACACCCTCTGCAGAGATATAAGACCTATTCGAATAGCCGTGTCCATGGTTAGGCACTACAGTCTGGGATGGGTCGAGTGTCGGTCTTCGGAGGAGAAATCTATTTAAACCAGAATATTAATTATGACCCGTGACAGGTAGTGATTGTGATTTATCATTATTATGGACTAACCTCTCATCTTATTTGAGACAAGGAGTATCCTTGGGACGGTTCTACCTCCTGGATATTCACTATTATTTATTTTGCCTTATAAGCCCTTTCTGTGATGTCTCTCAGACGTCCGACTGTGGCATTTCTTTTTATAAGCCCTTTCTGTGATATCGCTCTGACGTCCGACTGTGGCATTTCTTTTTATAAGCCCTTTCTGTGATGTCGCTCAGACGTCCGACTGTGGCATTCCTCTTATTTACAAAGCCCTTTCTGTGATGTCGCTCAGACATCCGACTGTGGCATTTTATTGCGTTCTTCTCTTTATAAGCCCTTTACGCGGTGTCGCTCAGACGCCCGACTGCGGCATGTTTTCGTCCTCCTTTATTTTATTTTATTTTGTTTATATCTCCCTGAATGCATATGCATAGTCTTATATGTTCATACAAACAAATTGCATGCATCACAAATGGTTATATCAAATTTAACACCGTGATCATAAAATATTTGCGAGCATGATTTTATTTCACCCATGCTAAAAATGTTTGCGAGTACATTCAAAGTACTCACTGGCTTGTCCCTGGCTATTGTCTTGGCCAGATTCCTTGCGTGGGAAGGAACGATGTGATTCCACCCCGGAGCCTACACTTTTGGAGTGAGCAGTCCCACGAAGATAGGTGTTATCCCGGTCAGCCGTTCCTGTGGGAAATGGAGTCCCATAGTTGCCAACGATCCACAAACCGCTTCCGCCATCATTCACTAAAAACTTGTGTTGTACCCTCAGGGCAGAATGGTCTTGTACTACATATTTTGTCCTTTGCTTGGAGTTTCTGTAACCAGTTGGTGCCTCATCAGCTAACAGTAATCCTGGGGCTGGTGAGCACAAGGTCCGAATTTTGGGAATTTAATACCCCGAAATCCCGGTCCTGACACATGATCATTGTATACAGGCATCATGTCTAAGACAAGTAGACCGACTCCTGCCTGCATCTACCACTATTACTCCACACATCGACCGCTATCCAGCATGCATCTAGTGTATTGAGTTCATAAGAACAGAGTAACGCCTTAAGCAAGATGACATGATGTAGAGGGATAAACTCAAGCAATATGATATAAACCCCATCTTTTTATCCTCGATGGCAACAATACAATACGTGCCTTGCTACCCCTACTATCACTGGGAAAGGACACCGCAAGATTGAACCCAAAGCGAAGCACTTCTCCCATTGCAAGAACTATAGATCTAGTAGGCCAAATCAAACCAATAATTCAAAGACACTTGCAAGGATATTTTTTTGAACAATCAATGACAGTAGGAGAGCATCCTACTGACTTTTCATATATCAACAAAGTTACATGGTACCTCGGGGTCTCATGCAAGACAGCATGAGGGTCTCAAACCAGCCGTCAAGGCATGATCAAATACCCATCATTTTTGTCAAGCACCCCTATTTTTTGACACAAGTTGCCTTTCTGTTACACAAGTGTTTGCAAGAAGTCACTAATAAACTGTTCTAGGGAGGTCTTAGCCCTATGCGTAAGCAAGCCAAAGTCTCTTTTGAATCTCTCATGCCAAGAGGTCTCCGAAGGGGGGACTACCCTGAACACTTTATTGTTGCGTTCTTTCCATATACTCTAGGCCGCCGTCAGGAAGACCTCCATAAACATGGGCTTTGCCCAGCGCTGCCGCCCGGAGTGCGTGATTTGTAGGCGATCCCCACCGTACGTCCATTCCATCCCCAACCTCCTCCAGCAAGCTCTACTGAAAGTGCATCAAAAGAAAAGGTGTTCAACAGTTTCCTCCTCCCGTCCCGAACACAGCTCACACTCAACCCCATCCGAGACATTGTAGTGTCTCCTTTTGAGCATGTTTTTAGTGTTCACACGGTCAGCCAGCAGCAGCCACGCGAACACCTTAATTTTCATCGTACATCTACTCTTCCAGATCCATCCGAAAGCAACATCCGCCACCACTTCTTTGTAGTAGTTTCCATAGTATTTCCGGGAGGAGTATTGCCCTCCCCACAAGCACACCCATGAGTCCGTTCGATCATCTTCGGGGCTGATTCCTCTCGTAAGGTCTTGTATCGCCAGCACCTCGTCTCGAGCCTGTTGAGAGAGGGGTAGATAAAACCCCTGTTGCATGCTTGTGATGGACATGAAATTTCTGACAGACGCGTCTTCCATCGCAGTGAAGGAGAAAGCCCTCGGGTGCGAGGACTCAAGGGTTTCATCCAGCCACAGGTCCTTCCAGAACAGCGTCGACGAGCCATCGCCCACCACGACCTTGGTAACCCCTCTGTACTTGTCATTCAGTTTCATCACATCTCTCCACCAGAAGGATCCGTAGACATCTGCTGCGTGCGGGACCTGGCGTTCATAATACGTGTCCTAGATCAAAGTGCACCAGGGAGTGTCTCTCTTGTTATAAAAGCAGTACAGGAATTTGAGGAGCAATCCTTCATTTTGAACCTTGATATCTAAAACCCCTAGCCCTCCATGTTTCTTAGGTCTACACACCAGATCCCAGGAGGCCAGAGGATTGCATGTTTCCCCTTGCTCCGTTTTTTGCGCCAGAGACACCTGCGACAGATCTTGTCCAAGTGCTCTATTAGTTTGAGCGGGAATTTAAGCGTGCACATTGGGTAGATCAAGAGGGAGGTGATCAACAAGTTAAGCAGCGTCAGTTTACTCCCATGATTCATCAAACATAGCGAGGAGGAGAGCCTGTGTTCCGTTCTTTCCACAATCGGCATGAGCTCGCTCACCGTGGGCTTGGTTGTCCCCATGGGCAGTCCCAGGTACGTGAACGGCATTGCCCCAATAGAGCATTGGCAAATCTGTGCCAATTCCGCAACCAGAGATTCATCCATATTAAGTGGCACCAGTATAGATTTACTAAAATTTATCTTGAGTCCAATCGAGTCCGCATAGTCAATTAGGATCTTCTTCATGGCCCGCGCCTGGGCCGGACTCGCCGGCATGACTAGGATAGTATCATTGGCGTATTGCACTACCGGATAGTCCATCCTAGTACGCGATGGGATTGGCAGCTCGATCAACTCACGCTGGTACGCGTCATTGATGGCTGCCTGCAGCAGATCGGCCGCAAGCACAAAGATGAGGGGGGAGAGCGGGTCTCCCTGTCGTACCCCACAGTTGCAGTCAAACTGTCGGCCCGGGACCCCGTTCAGAAGCACCGAGGATTTGCCTGAGCCGAAGATGTTTTTGATCCATCCAAGCCATCGATCATCAAAGCCCATGTGTTTCATGATCTCGAGCATAGCAGAGTGATTGATGGTGTCAAAAGCTTTTGTGAAGTCAAGCTTGAGCAAAACTATGGGTTTCTTGGATCGTTGGCATTGATAGATGTACTCGAAGGCCCATGCTAGACAATCTTGGATGGTGCGGGTTCGCAGAAAACCATATTGGTTTTTATGTATGATTTTGAGGACCATTTTCTGCAACCTGTTCGAGAGCACTTTGGTGATGATCTTCAGACAACAGTTTAGCAGAGTAATCGGGCGGAAATCATTAGCCGATTCAGGTGAATTGGTTTTCGGAATTAGGGTAATGAACCCCACATTGATGCTGGTGGTGTCGAGGTTGCCGTGGTAGAAATCTTCACACAGTTTATAGAAATCCTGTTAACAATGTTCCAGCATGTCTTGATGAAGTGCCCGTTGAAACCATCTGGGCCAGGGGCTCTGTCTGCTGGCATGGATTTAACCACTCCATCAATTTCAGCGTTTGTAAAGGGGGCCGACAAGGCTTCTAGGCCATCCACCTTTTTGATAATCGAAGCTAGGTTAAATTTCATGTCCGGGGTAGAAGAATCACCATGCCTTTCTTTGTAAGTATTGAACAGTACCACCTCCTTCGACTTATGATCCGTGACCACCGAGCCATCCTGCAATTTTAAGGAGGAGATAAAGTTTTTCCTATAGCGTTCAGTTGCCGAGGCGTGGAATAGCTTCGTATTTTCTTCACCAAACTTGATATATCTAATCGTACATCGCTCCCTCCAGTACTGATTTTGGTATCGTAGGAGTTTGAGTAGATGGGCTTTGACAATGATCCTGAAGTTTTTTTTGGCACCGTGAGGGGTCTCCGGTCCTCCAGCCCATCTAGTTCCTCGAGAGCCCAATTACAGTTTTGAATGAGGATCGAGAGGCGGGAAATCCCTTTGCTCCAATTTTTGAGGTCATATCTCAGCCTTTTCATCTTTTTGAACACAAGGGCAGAGATGTTTTTGGCATAGCAACTCTTATCCCAAGATGCCTGTACCACTTCAAGAAAACCCGGCTGGTTAGTCCAATAATTTTCTAAACGAAAACTTTTACTCTTGGGTACTGCAGTCTTAATGTTAACCACACACGGGGTGTGGTCAGATACAGGTTTAGCGAGTGGAGTAGCAACTGTATTCGGGTATGATTGAGTCCAATGACACGATGAAAGGAACCAATCCAGCTGTTCAAGCAAGGGATCGTCTTGCATATTGCTCCATGTGTAGGACCGCCCTTTTAGATGGATTTCAATCAGGGCTTGAGCACGTATAATATCATTGAAGATAAATATATCATTGGCATTCCCCCCGGTTTGTTTCTATTGCTGGGCGATCGAATATAATTGTAGTCTCCTACAAGGAGCCAGTATACTGTATCTGGTATCACCAGCTCATACAGCCAGTTAGTAAACAAAATTCGATCATCCCCTCTGCAAGGTCCGTAGATGTTAAACAGCGTCCAGACATGGCCAGCTGCCTTTGAGGTAAAGTTGACGCCTAATGCGAAGAAATCCGAAAAAACCACGCTACCATCAAAGACAGAATATTATGAGCACACATAAAGAGTTCAGAGAAGAACCAAATATTTCTCATAGATAATCTTGATCATAACTCACAATTCATCGGATCTCGACAAACACACCGCAAAAAGAGATTACATCGAATAGATCTCCTCGAAGGCCGAGGAGAACTTTGTCTTGAGATCCAGAGAGAGAGAGAAAAAGCCATCTAGATACTAGCTATGGACCCGAAGGTCTGTGGTAAACTACTCACAACTCATGGTGAGGGCGATGATGATGATGTAGAAGCACTCCCTGATGGATTCCCCCTCCGGTGGTGCTCCGGAACAGGCTCCAAGATGGGATCTCACGGGAACAGAAGGTTACGGCGATGGAACTAGGGTTTTCTGTTCTCCTCTGATGGTTTCGGGGTACGTAGGGTTATATAGGAGGAAGGAGGACACTGGGGGACTCACAAGGGGCCCACGAGGCAGGGGGCACGCCCCCCACCCTCGTGGACACCCCGTGGCCCCTACTCCGTGGTTCTCAAGTCTCCCGTGCGTGATTTTCTCCAATAATATCTCTCCCGAAGGTTTCATTCCGTTTGGACTCCGTTTGATATTCCTTTTCTACAAAACCCTGAAACAGGCAAAAAACAGCAATCTGGACTGTGCCTTTGGGTTAGTAGGTTAGTCCCAAAAATAATATAAAAGTGTATGACAAAGCCCATTAAACATCCAAAACATCATAAATAATAGCATTTTACAATAAAAAATTATAGATACGTTGGAGACGTATCAAGCATCCCCAAGCTTAATTCCTGCTCGTCCTCGAGTAGGTAAATGATAAAAACAGAATTTTTGATGTGGAATGCTAAGCAACATAGTTTTTCAATGTAGTTCTCTTAATTGTGGCATGAATGTTCAGATCTGAAAGATTCAAGATAAAAGTCTATATTGACATAAGAAATAATAATACTTCAAGCATACTAACAAAGCAATCATGTCTTCTCAAAATACTATGGCTAAAGAAAGTTATCCCTACAAAATCATATAGTCTGGCTATGCTCCCTCTTCATCACACAAAATATTCATATCATGCACAAGCCCGATTTCAGCCAATCACTTGTTTTCATACTCTATTCTTTCAATCCTTTCAACTTTCACGCAATACATGAGCGTGAGCCATGGACATAGCACTATGGGTGGAATAGAGAGGTGGTTGTGGAGAAGAGAAGACAAAAAGGAGGGAGATAGTCTCACGTCAACTAGGCGTATCAACGGGCTATGGAGATGCCCATCAATAGATATCAATGTGAGTGAGTAGGGATTGCCATGCAACGGATGCACTAGAGCTAAATATGTATGAGAGCTCAACAAAAGAAACTAGTGGGTGTGCATCCAACTTGCTTGCTCACGAAGACCTGGGGCATGTGAGGAAGCCCATCGTTGGAATATACAAGCCAAGTTCTATAATGAAAATTCCCACTAGTATATAAAAGTGACTAAGCATGAGACTCTCTATCATGAAGAACATGGTGCTACTTTGAAGCACAAGTGTGGAAAAAAGATAGTAGCAATTGTCCCTTTTCTTTTTTTTCTTTTTTTTGGGCCTTTCTTTTTTCTTTGGCCTTTCTTTTTTTTCCTTTTTTTGTGGAGGGGCTTTATAGATTTAGCCTTTCCTCCCATGGGACAATGCTCTAATAATGATGATCATCACACTTTCATTACAACTCGATATTACAACTCGATACTACAACAAAGTATGACTCTATATGAATGCCTCTGGCGGTGTACTGGGATGTGCAATGAAACAAGAGTGACATGTATGAAGAATTATGCATGGTGGCCTTGCCACAAATACGATGTCAACTACATGATCATGCATGGCAATATGACAATATGAAGCGTGTCATATGAACGGAACGGTGGAAAGTTGCATGGCAATATATCTCGGAATGGCTATGGAAATATCATGATAGGTAGGTATGGTGGCTGTTTTGAGGAATAATATGGTGGCTGTTTTGAGGAAGGATATATAGTGGGTTTATGGTACCGGCGAAAGTTGCGCGATACAAGAGAGGCTAGCAATGGTGGAAGGGTGAGAGTGCGTATAATCCATGGACTCAACATTAGTCATAAGAACTCATATACTTATTGCAAAAATCTTCGAGTCATCAAAACATAGCAATCAACGCATGCTCCTAGGGGGGAGGTTGGTAGGAGTTAACCACCGTGCGCCCCCGACCTCCACACAAAGGTTGGCACTCTACAAATACCTCATGCTCTAACTTCGTCACATAGCGGTTCACCATACGTGCATGCTATGGGAATCACTAACCTTAACATAAGTATTTCTCAATTTCATAATAACTCCACTAGCATGACTCTAATACCACTATTCTCATATCTCAAAACAATTATCAAGCATCCAACTGTCACATCCCTAGCTTCTGTCTGCCTAGTGTTAGATTGGTTGTTCCATCATGTCTAAATTTTTCTTAAACTGGAATTGGGGATTGATCAACCCTAGCACCAAAAGAATTCAACTAGGTTCAACCTAAAAATATTTTCATTGATCCAAAATGCCTTTGAAAATGTTCATGATTTTTGAATTGGTCTAGAACCTCTGCCAAAAATGTTGCACACTTTTATAGGGCCATTCTGGATTTTTGACTTAAATCTTAAGTATTAGCATTTGGGCATTTAAATGATATATACTATTTAAAATGTCCAAATATTCATGAACTAAAATGTTTACTGTTGGAAATAATCCAAACAGTAGCCTCAAGCAGTTTCATGAATTTTGAGTTTGTTCTAGTATTTTAGATAAAGCCAAATAGTTACAGAAAAATAGAAAACAGAAACCAAAATGAGAAAACAGAGAGAGAGAACTAACCTGGGCTTACCTCACCTGGCCTTCCCCTGTAGCAGCCCAGGCCCAGCCCACCTGGCCTCAGCCAATCACCCCTACCTCCGCCAGTAGGCAGAGGAGGGACAGCGCACGCGCGCCGCGCGCGCCACGCACCTCCCTGCGTGCCTGCGTCGTCTGCGCCACCGCGACGCCTCGCAACTTCTCCTCGGCGCTGCCTCGACCCCCTGGACACCACTCTTCCCTCCTCTGCTCTCTCCCTCGTCCTCTCCCGCTATGGCCGAAGCCGCCGCCAGCTCGCCGTTGCCGCACGCGTAGCCACCGTCTTCCCCTCGATTCCATGGCGTGTCTAAGAGCTCCGCCACGACGCCCCTGACGTCTCCGTCGACTCACGCGACGCCGGACGACCCGGAACGCCGCCACCGTCGCCTTCTTCAACCTCGGGTCGCCGAGATCCGCATCGCCGCCCCGCTCGCTCAGACGCCTCCCCGCCCCCTTCGTCTGCACCGTTCGATTCACTGTGAGCCACTGCCCTCTCCCCTCCGTATTGTCTCCTCGCGCGCGACCTGTAGCCACTGCCCCGCAAGCACCGAGCGCCGCCGTCCGCCACGGCCGAAGCTTTGCTTCACACCAAGCTCGTCCCGCCTCCTACCGATGCCCGTCGTGCTCCGGGTGCCCCACTGATGCGTCCCCGCCGCTCCGCTACGTTGCTAGCAACCCGCAGCCCTGCGCCCGAGCACCACCGAAACAGGGCCGCCGCTCCGCCCGTCGCTGCCGTCGCTACACCCCACATGGGCGACTGCAACGACCACCGTTGGACGCGCCGCACTGCAAACGTCCCAGCGCACCCACCCGCGCCACCAGCCATGGTCGGAAACGACCGGCCGGTGATCGCCGCCGTGCACTGCTTAGCGTCGGCGATTAGCCGCCGGCTAAACACGTCGTTAGCCACTAACCTACCGACTAAATTACTCCCTTGACCCACTGACTTCTGGGCCCCCTTGCGGGTCAAATCCCAGTCAACACGGGATTAACCCCCGGTTAACTGTGAGCCTATGACAGGTGGGGCCCGCCCTATTAACTAAAATAGTTTAGATTTATTTTATATAGGTTTAGCCCTGAGTCTCTGACAGGTGGGCCCAGTGCCCTGTTAATTTAGGTTAGTGCTAATTTGTAAATTAGTTATCCCTGTGACTCACTGACATGTGGGCCCCGCCCGGCTAATTAAACTAGGTTAGATTTAAATAAGTTAGTTTAGTTAGTTGTGTCACTGACCAGTGGGCCCCACTGGTCAGGTTTGACCTGGACCAGCCCTGTTGACTTGCTGACGTCATGATGACGCAGTGCTGACGCAGTAAATGTTTTCCGGGTTTTTAAATAAATCAGAAATGATTTATTTATTTCAGAAAATAACCAAAACTTCTAAAAATCATATAAAATCAACCGTAGCTCAGATGAAAATAATTTGTATATGAAAATTGATCAGAAAAATCCAAGGAATCTGTTTATGGCATTTTCATGCATGTTAGAACAACTTATGGTTACTGTTTAGGACAATTTGAATAAATGGCATTTGAATAATCACATATGGAGTTTGAATTTGAACCTTTGGTTCAAACCAACTTCATTTAACTTGGTTGCTAGTTGCAATAGGCCAAACCACATCATATTGCCATGTCACATTCATGCATCATATTGTGCATTGCATTGATTGTGTTCTTTCTCTGTTTGTCGGTTTTGTCCCCTCTCAGTAGACGCTGTTCCGACGATGTGATCGATGACACCGATGAAGACTCATTGATATCTTCAGAAGTGCCAGGCAAGCAAACCCCCATTGAGCATCCCGATACAATCCTACTCTCTCGCTCCTGCTCTCTTTTACTGCATTAGGACAACAACGATTGAACTGCTTTTTGCTGCGGTAGTTGAACCCCTTTCCTCTGCATGACCTGTCATTGCCACAGTAAATAGTTGAAACCCACTAGCATGAGTAGGAGTTGTTTGAGCCATGTTGTGCCTACTCATACATGCTTTTCTGGTTATGCCTGCTATTGCTTAGAGTTGAGTCAGGTCTGATTCATCGGGGATGAATTGGAATGTGGTGAACATGTCCTACTGTGTGTGAGCTAAGTGTGTGAACACGTTTTGGTAAAGGTAGCGGTGAGAGGCCATGTAGGAGTACATGGTGGGTTGTCTCACTGGAGCCGTCCTTAAGAACTGAGTTCTGTGTAAGTTGTCCAATGACATAGTTACTACCACACATTGGGTTCCGGTAACTCGACCCCTCTCGACTTATTAATCAACTAGATCTCTGTCCAGGAGTTGCAACTAGTTTCTGGTGTTTGTAGGTAGTGTTAGTAGTCTACCAAGTGGCACACGGTACATGTGGGCTTGGGTCAGACTAGGCACCGTGGCACGGTGTACCAAGCGTAGATCCATCCGAGGAGGTGGGCTTGGGAACCCTGCGCACATCTTTTGGGGCCGTGAGCGACACCCCGGCCGGATCTCCCCACGGATGGAACCCGAATAGGCGATAAACCTGGACGAGAGACTTGTGTGGTTAGTCAGGTCGTGGCCGACACCCTCGCCAGGCTTCCGCTTGAAGGTTGCCGAGATACACGAGATGTACCTGGCGGTAAGTGGCGAGAGCGTGTGTGAAGAAGTACACCCCTGCAGGGTAAACATGATCTATTCGAATAGCCGGGTCCGCGGTTATGGACTTCTTGGATGCTTACGTGGTACATAGACAATCGAAAGTGGATACTCTAAAATACTCAAGACAAGTGTGAGTGCTATGGATGGCCTTCTCGTAGGGAGACGGGAGCGGATCCATAGTGGTGTATTGATTGGTGAATATGTGGACTCGTGTGCGCCACCTCAAAAGAGTTACTTGCAGTCGTAGTTCAGGATAGCCACGAGTCAAAGCTGGCTTGCTGCAGTCAAACTCCACTACCCCTTTGTTGATACTGATGCATATGTAGATAGTTCTGATGTAAGTCTTGTTGAGTACCTTTGTACTCACGTTTGCTGAATTTATGTTTTTGTAGAGAGACCTCAGTCTCGCTAGTGGTTCCGCGTGGACTTCGACATTTAGCTTGTTACCTCAGCTACGATCTTGTGCCCTTAGGAGGGTCTTGTAGATAGTCAGGCTTCTCAGCCTTTTTCCTTTGTAGTTGTCTGTACTCAGACATGTTATGCTTCCGTTGCCTGTATGCTCTGTATGTTGGGTCATGTGACCTCTGATTGTAATAAATGCTATGATGGCTCTTCTGGGCCTTTATCTATATGAGTTGTTGAGTTATGTTGTGATGCCATGTTGTACAGCACATACTTGCATGTTATGCGTACGTGTAATGTGTATTGCTATGTGTGGGATCCGACACCTAGTTGTTTACCTTTGGTAGCCTATCTTACAGGGAAATGTCTCCTAGTGATTCCACTGAGCCTTGGTAGCTTGCTACTGCTCCGGAAAACTTAGGCTGGCCGGCATGTGTCCTTCTTCGTTCCTGTGTCTGTCCCTTAGGGGAAATGTCACGCGTTGCTCCTTTAAGTCCTTGTAGCTTGCTACGACTTGGGTTCATACGTTGATGACCGACACGTTCGTTGCTGGGTCATGTATGCCTGTCCTTGCAATTTAGTGCCACTTTTGGTTTATAACTGGTCATGTCGGCCCGGGTTCTCTGTCATATGGATGCTAGCGACACTATCATATACGTGTGCCAAAATGCGCAAACGGTCCCGGGCCAGGTAAGGTGGCACCCGTGGGAATACCGTGCGTGAGGCCGCAAAGTGATATGGTGTGTTACAGGCTAGACCTATGTGATTTAGGATTGGGGTCCCGACAGCTTTGGTATCAGAGCCTGACTGCCTGTAGGATTAGCAAGCCAAACTGGTCGAAGTCGTGTCTAGAAACTCTTTAGTTATGTAAGGGAATTGTTTGTGGAAGGGAACGTAAGGCTCTTTTTACTCCTTTACCCTATGACCTTCTGATCTGAGTCACCTTCTTCTTTCTACGGGGATTAAGAACTAGGATTCTCATTCTATTTATCAGGATCACGTTATTGTGGATTCAACTCTCAGTTCAGTTTATTCTACTACATCTGTTGCTCATTTGTTGATCTCAGAACCTTGACATTATGATGTTGAGTGGTTATGCTATCTTGTGCATGAGTCTCAAAAGTATTTTCGAGCATATACAGCCGTTATGCTGTCCGAGTCATCCCAGGTTTCTAAATAATCTGATGCATTTGCAAACCATTCCTATCTGTTCTTAATGTCCTTTTAGGCCAGATTAACCACGCTAGTCGGTGTGTTGAAGCACTCCGTTACCTCGACATATATGTTGGACTTATTACTATGACCCTAGGTGTCTTAGAAGATCACCCAGTAATGCAGCAATACTTTGTATCCTCAGTGTGATGATTCTAGCCATTATTCTCGAAAGCATCCCATGATGCCATTTAGTTAGTAGGCATTCTATTTCTGGGTTCTTGAACCCAAGATTCACTCTACTTACTTCATGTTGATAGTATTTGCTCGTCCCTTTAGGATATTAGTAACCTTGTGATAGTCCTCGAGGTCTGTGGTATATCCTTCTTCCAAATACCATGAACCATCATGGCAGAAGTTCTTCTGAACCAAAACATCACAACCTGAGTGCTCTTGAGTAGTACTCCGTTCATATTGTGACTCTGCCAATCCTACCTTACTGCATGGGTTATCCGGAAGAACTATGTTGAAACTAGTTCGACACGCTAATCTATGCATCTACAACTCAGAAAGTTATATGTTCCTCGCGTTGTCGCCCTTCAGTTATTTTCCGACCTTCATCTATCAATTGATATTCAGGAGTAGTTGTGCACTCGTGTTCATCGATGCCTTTTACTCTTGTGGTCCGTCAAGCCATTCTATTCTGGAATGACTATGAGAAACAAACTCCAGTACCTTATCCTTATCCAGGATTTGGTCAACGAAGTTGTACTTCACAGATGAAGAATGCTAATGCGGATTCTAAACTGTTCTATCCTGGAGTATTACCATCTTTATGTCAAGAATGTCGTGAGAATTGCACTATCTCTTATGAATTCTTGATGTAGTAATACCTCTCGCCCTCATTATTCATTCCTCGGTCTCCGTGTCATTATAACCGGAATGCTGACAAGTGAATTGTGATGTGTGAAATCAATACTCCTAGCAACTCTGTTGCTTGGTAGCTAAATGGACGATAATCTCATTCTTAGCATGATGGTTACCGAATCACCATCCTAAGATTGATCGTGCTACCTAGTCCACTTTCCTGGTGCACTCCTTGATTAATGAGTTAGGATTGTATAAATCCCTCACTCTTTTGATCATATCATCTTGCCCTGAAAAGCAAGATTGTTCTCGAGCTTCATAACATATCGGTGGTTCGTGATTTTCCGAATATCTTCTCGGAAGTATTACCAGGTTGTCACCTGACCGCGATGTTGAGTTCGTGATCAAGCTGGTTTCTCTCTAAACCACCTTTTCTCCAAGAATCTGTGTTGGATACCCTGAACTAGTTGGTTAAGCTAAACAACAACTTGGAGAGTTGGAAGATAAAAGCTTAACCCACATAGCTCACCTCAAAGGGATATCTTGTGTGTGTAATGAAGATAGATGATATCTTCTTCAATTGATCTCTGTGATCATTTGTGGACCTATTGTCTTATCTAGATTTTGATTTGAGTGTGGGCTAACGTCAAGTCAAATCAGAACCAACGATATTCGTAATGTTGTCTTACTCATGGTTGTTCCCTTGAGCATATACCATTACATCTTTTGGCCTGACCAATGCTATCACCGTGTTCACTTAATTGTGGAATTCCACCAATATGGAAATCTGGATGAGTTATTGTTGAGCCCATCGGCAACGTCCTTATCCTCTCCGTGATTTGTTGGACAATAAGCTAGTGTTGGAAACTTTGTAAGCAATGCCTTCGTGTTCCGTCATGAAGCTTATGCCTGGAGGGAAGGAGTGACTTCCTCTAATTCATGTGCATTGATGCAAGTTGCCGCCGTGAATTCGGGAAAGCATGTTTTTACCTCCTCTAGAATCATCCCAAATCAGTCATGCATACGTGCAAAGTATTCTATGGTTTGGTAGATTAATTACCTCCACTCCATATGTATTCCGTAGCACACCAAGCCACTGATTGATTTGTTCAAGGAGAAAAGTTCCATCATAAGAGCTAATCATATGACTTATGTAAGGACTTCGATATCCTAGACGATGGTTTCCACCCGAACTCGGTAGTGTTTTATTATAAGACTACTCCGTGGTCATGCTTGTCTTGGACAACGTGTTCACATGTTTGTAGCAGAACCAGCTCATGTTTTGGAGCTTACTACCGCAGACCATTTCCCGAGAATCTCGCAACGCCGTCTCGTCGATTTTTGTTGCAAACATTCATTCCTTCTAGACCCGATGAGTCTGGAATATCCTGACACCAATCAGAACTGAATCTCAGGCAGATATGATGGTTGGTGCATTTTCCAAGAACTATAATATTGGTCTCTCGATTACCGATAAAGTGGATGTCGTGGCCAACCCACCCAGCCGGAAGACCTATTGTTGTAGTATCTTGATTGAAGAAGTTGGCCACCTCCCTATAAGGACTTCGTAGGAATTACTCCCTAGTTGTTCCTTATGGACTTTTTGTGCTCCCGAAGTCCGACCTTTTACTTGATGGCCATGTTGATGCTTTAAGCATTGACCGTGGTACCTAGTACATCAAGGAGAACATTAGAAGCGGAGTGCTAAATGTCTCTCGGTCGATCATCCAGATCTTGCCCCTTGGCCTCGCTAAGGTGGAATCTGAGAAAGTGTTATCTTCCTTTGCATCTGCATCCTCCATCGTTATTCATCATGGTAGTATGTTGTGTTGCCAGGATCCTTGACACGGATATTGGTAAAACCTTGATGAATATGGGAATGCTCAAGTTCTTGAGAGCACGCACAAGCACTAGGTGTTATCATCGACACAAAACGGGATTGCTTCCAGTGCTCTTGGTTATGTTATAACCCCTCAAGAGTAGATTTACTCTCTACTGTTGGGATTCACCCCAGTTACCAGAATCATTCCCAGCATTTGCATTTTGTTCCCAACTTGCACCGCCAATGTGCCAACTTGCCATGGATCCCATCCATTTCCGGTGATAAGCAAAATCAACCTTGGCATTGTCTTTACAAGGTAGTCCACATCATTCATTCTAGCCCGAGAATGTCATTATCTCGAACTCTGTCAAACGATCGATTGTGTTGCCCCAGGCTGGTATAGGGAATTTCAATGATCTCTATATCAAAAGTAATTCTTTTTGCCACTTTAAGGATAGTTCTACGAGTCACCTCCTCTAAGGTGTCCCGTCTGATGACCTCCGTCACCATCTTTTAGGTGTGGAATTATTGCCTACCAAGTGAACCTTCATCATTTGTTTCACTCCATCCCCGTGGATGTGTGTTCCGTGTCTCAGTTTAAGAGATACTTCAATGTCTCACTCCATGAGTTGATCTTGAGTTCCTCGATCTTCAGGAAGATCGATTTCTACAGAGTATGTCTCCGTTATCATCTGGTTAGATGAAGATCTCAAGCAAGGATGACAAGATCAATATGATGAAATAAATCAACATCTCCGAGAGGGAAAATTGGATCGAGAAGATTGTGCTAGCTTGTGTCCCCTTTGAATTCTTACCCTACGCTCGAATCTCGGGACGAGATTCCTGTTTTAGTGGGGGTGAATTGTCACATCCCTAGCTTCTGTCTGCCTAGTGTTAGATTGGTTGTTCCATCATGTCTAATTTTTTCTTAAACTGGAATTGGGGATTGATCAACCCTAGCACCAAAAGAATTCAACTAGGTTCAACCTAAAAATATTTTTATTGATCCAAAATGCCTTTGAAAATGTTCATGATTTTTGAATTGGTCTAGAACCTCTGCCAAAAATGTTGCACACTTTTATAGGGCCATTCTGGATTTTTGACTTAAATCTTAAGTATTTGCATTTGGGCATTTAAATGATATATACTATTTAAAATGTCCAAATATTCATGAACTAAAATGTTTACTATTGGAAATAATCCAAACAGTAGCCTCAAGCAGTTTCATGAATTTTGAGTTTGTTCTAGTATTTTAGATAAAGCCAAATAGTTACAGAAAAATAGAAAACAGAAACCAAAATGAGAAAACAGAGAGAGAGAACTAACCTGGGCTTACCTCACCTGGCCTTCCCCTGTAGCAGCCCAGGCCCAGCCCACCTGGCCTCAGCCAGTCACCCCCTACCTCTGCCAGTAGGCAGAGGAGGGACAGCGCACGCGCGCCGCGCGCGCCACGCACCTCCCTGCGTGCCTGCGTCGTCTGCGCCACCGCGACGCCTCGCAACTTCTCCTCGGCGCTGCCTCGACCCCCTGGACACCACTCTTCCCTCCTCTGCTCTCTCCCTCGTCCTCTCCCGCTATGGCCGAAGCCGCCGCCAGCTCGCCGTTGCCGCACGCGTAGCCACCGTCTTCCCCTCGATTCCATGGCGTGTCTAAGAGCTCCGCCACGACGCCCCTGACGTCTCCGTCGACTCACGCGACGCCGGACTACCCGGAACGCCGCCACCATCGCCTTCTTCAACCTCGGGTCACCGAGATCCGCCTCGCCGCCCCGCTCGCTCAGACGCCTCCCCGCCCCCTTCGTCTGCACCGTTTGATTCACTGTGAGCCACTGCCCTCTCCCCTCCGTATTGTCTCCTCGCGCGCGACCTGTAGCCACTGCCCCGCAAGCACCGAGCGCCGCCGTCCGCCATGGCCGAAGCTCTGCTTCACACCAAGCTCGTCCCGCCTCCTACCGATGCCCGTCGTGCTCCGGGTGCCCCACTGATGCGTCCCCGCCGCTCCGCTACATTGCTAGCAACCCGCAGCCCCGCGCCCGAGCACCACCGAAACAGGGCCGCCGCTCCGCCCGTCGCTGCCGTCGCTACACCCCACATGGGCGGCTGCAACGACCACTGTTGGACGCGCTGCACTGCAGACGTCCCAGCGCACCCACCCGCGCCACCAGCCATGGCCGGAAATGGCCGGCCGGTGATCGCCGCCGTGCACTGCTTAGCGCCGGCGATTAGCCGCCGGCTAAACACGTCGTTAGCCACTAACCTACCGACTAAATTACTCCCTTGACCCACTGACTTCTGGGCCCCCTTGCGGGTCAAATCCCAGTCAACACGGGATTAACCCCCGGTTAACTGTGAGCCTATGACAGGTGGGGCCCGCCCTGTTAACTAAAATAGTTTAGATTTATTTTATATAGGTTTAGCCCTGAGTCTCTGACAGGTGGGCCCAGTGCCCTGTTAATTTAGGTTAGTGCTAATTTGTAAATTAGTTAACCCTGTGACTCACTGACATGTGGGCCCCGCCCGACTAATTAAACTAGGTTAGATTTAAATAAGTTAGTTTAGTTAGTTGTGTCACTGACCAGTGGGCCCCACTGGTCAGGGTTGACCTGGACCAGCCCTGTTGACTTGCTGACGTCATGATGACGCAGTGCTGACGCAGTAAATGTTTTCCGGGTTTTTAAATAAATCAGAAATGATTTATTTATTTCAGAAAATAACCAAAACTTCTAAAAATCATATAAAATCAACCGTAGCTCAGATAAAAATAATTTATATATGAAAATTGATCAGAAAAATCCAAGGAATCTGTTTATGGCATTTGCATGCATGTTAGAACAACTTATGGTTACTCTTTAGGACAATTTGAATAAATGGCATTTGAATAATCACATATGGAGTTTGAATTTGAACCTTTGGTTCAAACCAACTTCATTTAACTTGGTTGCTAGCTGCAATAGGCCAAACCACATCATATTGCCATGTCACATTCATGCATCATATTGTGCATTGCATTGATTGTGTTCTTTCTCTGTTTGTCGGTTTTGTCCCCTCTCAGTAGACGCTGTTCCGACGATGTGATCGATGACACCGATGAAGACTCATTGATATCTTCAGAAGTGCCAGGCAAGCAAACCCCCATTGAGCATCCCGATACAATCCCACTCTCTCGCTCCTGCTCTCTTTTACTGCATTAGGACAACAGCGATTGAACTGCTTTTTGCTGCGGTAGTTGAACCCCTTTCCTCTGCATGACCTGTCATTGCCACAGTAAATAGTTGAAACCCACTAGCATGAGTAGGAGTTGTTTGAGCCATGTTGTGCCTACTCATACATGCTTTCTGGTTATGCCTGCTATTGCTTAGAGTTGAGTCAGGTCTGATTCATCGGGGATGAATTGGAATGTGGTGAACATGTCCTACTGTGTGTGAGCTAAGTGTGTGAACACGTTTTGGTAAAGGTAGCGGTGAGAGGCCATGTAGGAGTACATGGTGGGTTGTCTCACTGGAGCCGTCCTTAAGAACCGAGTTCTGTGTAAGTTGTCCAATGACATAGTTACTACCACACATTGGGTTCCGGTAACTCGACCCCTCTCGACTTATTAATCAACTAGATCTCTGTCCAGGAGTTGCAACTAGTTTCTGGTGTTTGTAGGTAGTGTTAGTACACTAGTAGATAAAGGGGGATCAGACCCGGTTCATCTGGGCCTTTAGCCCCGGTTCTGGAACCGGGACAAGAGGGTCGGTACTAATGCTCTGACCCTTTAGTCCCGGTTCAATCCAGAACCGGGGCAAAAGGGTGTTCACGCGGCCTGTGCACCGAGTCCAGGCAGGAGGGGCTTTAGTCCCGGTTGGTGGTACGAACCAGGACCAAAAGACATCCACGTGTCAGCATTTCTGTGGCTGTGGTTTTTGTTTTTTTTTTGAAAGGGGAGGGGGGTTTTAGGTTTTGGGGGTTAATTTAGGTGTTTGATATATTGTGTTAGCTAGCTAATTAATAGAGAGAAGTGTTCTCTCTTATGTCCGTGCTTTTGGTCGACGCTACATATATACTACACATACGTATATATATGGACTAGAGTCACGCTAGCTAGCTAGCTAGCTGCTAGCTACTAAGCAAACGAAGGAACAGAAGATCTCGTATATATAATCAACATATATATATATATGCATACAGAGAGAAGTAATAATATCGACCACCTCTCCTTCTCCGAGAGATTGGTCGAACAACAAGTTCTCGTATATGTATCCGACACTACCGGGCACATATATACAATAATTATCTCTTACAAAAATAATCTCCTAACACATGGATGCAGGGTCCACATAGTATTCTCCGTCTTCAGCGATCACGTGTTCAAGGAAGAATGCCGCCAATTCCTCTTGAATTGCTCGCAGACGATCTGGTGTTAGGAGTTCATCCCGCATCCGAAACATCTAATTTGAAGTAGGGGGTCAATACATGAAATGATGCTATAAATTTGTGAATATTATTGATTGCTTACGCACTTTAAATTGTTCATCAGTGTAGCCCCGCTCACAGGTCGTGTGGCGGATGGACTCGCAAATGTAGTATCCACAATAATCATTCCCGGGTTCCTGCCACAACCACTTTACAAGAAATAGAGCTCAATCAAACTAATAAGCAAGAATGCCAAATTGGTATTGATGAAACTAGCTAGCGCTTGAATCAAGATATAGGAGATGCGCGCGCGGAACATGCTACTATATAGTACTTACTTTCGGGTATCTAAATTGTAGCTTCTTCGGCAGTCCCGGAGCTTTTTTGATGAATGTTTTCCAAGCCCTGCCAGACAAAGGAAACAATTAGTTGATATCAGAAATGAAGTTGCTGATATATATGCATGGTGGATAATATTGATCGATTTAACTTACCTGGCTAGCATTTGAGTCATGTCCGCATACTCCTCGGGATCTTTACGTTTAGAGTCGAAGACAGTTACTATTCCCTTCTCAAGCTTAATCTCTAAGAGAATATAGTGGAAGCTGCGCACGAATGCATGAGATCATTACATCACTATAAACTTGACTGATATATATATAAGGGAAACCAAATATGCACAAGACATTAACACTCACTTGAAGTTGTAAGGAAAGAGTATTATATCTTTGTTTTCATTTACCACCAACGATCGTAGCAAGTTGGTCTCGGTATCGCCGGGACGCAATTTAACCTCGGTTGCATCTATGAGGTATGTGTTAATAAACCCAATATCACCTACTTGTCTTTTCTTCAATTCGACGATCTTCAATCTGCATAATATAGTGAGGATAATTATAAATACATGCAATGAAGATCAGCTATATAGAGAGACTTAATGACAGAAGTAGTACTACTTACAGACAGTAGCAGGTGATCGTTGTTTTATCGAGGGCCAATTGATTGAAAAATTGATAAAACTCCTCAAATGGAACAGGCAACAGGTCAATTCCAACGAGGTCATGCTCAGGTTTAACTCTCAAATACAAGTTATTCCTCCCCCCAGACTCTCTGCAGATTTTCATGTACCAATCATGCAATCTTCGCATATTCGTTGATAGAGATCTTTCATTTTTTACGAGAGGCTTTTTGTACTCGTATCTTTCTATCTGCACGTCCATGAAATCATAGTGTACATCGTCGGACGCGTAATCTGCAAGATTGGTATAACCGGGCACCATCCTCGGATCATTAGCGACCATGTCGCTAGACACCTTGAGCGGGGGGCACGATTGGTTCGCTTGTTCGCCGAGCTGGGCAATTTGTTTCCCAGCTCGCCCTTCTGCTAACCTCTGATCACTTTTTGTACTTCCGGACCGCTTGGCATCTTGAAATGTCTTTTGAATAATGCGGTCATAGTTGCCCGTCGGCTTACTTTTCGCTGGTTGCTTCAGGGCAGCAAGAGTGCGCTTTGCTTTCACCGCATCTATCTTCTCCTCTGGAGGTGGATGTCTCTGTGCTTTCAACCCTTCAAAAAAGTCCTTCACTTCGCCTTCAGCGATCTTCGTGTTTTCCTCGTCGGACCTCTCGTACGGTAACTTCTCTAGAGGCGTGAGAGAAGGACCGAATCTGCATCGCCTCCCGCCTCTGGCTGTACTGGTAGACGTCGCCGGACCAGACGAAGCGGCTGTCTTTTTTACTTGCTTAGGCGCCGGAGCAGGAGCAGCCGGAGCAGCGGCAGGTCTCTTCCGCCCTTGCTGATTAGGCGAAGGAGGAGCTGGCTGTCTGCTCGGGCGCGCCGGCGGCGAAGGAGGCGGAGTGCCGCCACGCGCCGGCGGCGAAGGAGGCGGTGTGCCGCCACGCGCCGGAGAAGGAGCCGGAGTGCCCTGATGGTCACTCGCCGGAGAAGGAGCCGGAGTGCCCTGATGGTCACTCGCCGGAGGAGGAGGCGGTGGAGGAGGCGGAGTGCCCTGACTCGTCGGAGGAGGAGGAGGAGGCGGAGGCGTCCAGTTCAGAATGTTGATTAGGTCCTTCCGCCATAGGCATGGAGTCTTCAGTGAAGAACCCAGCCGAGTCTCCCCTTCACCGGTAGGGTGGTCAAGCTGGAGCTCCTCAAATCCCTCCGTTATTTTGTCGACCATCACCCTAGCATATCCTTCTGGAATCGGCCGGCAGTGAAAAGTGTCGTCTGGTCCAGAAGGTTAAACAGAGCCAGCAGTCGCCTTGACCTTCAGATTCATCCACTGTGCCATAAGGTGGCAATTTTGTGCCTGCGTGATAGCATCCACAGGATTCCTGGCAGTAGCCGTCAAGGCAAGCTCTGGCTGAAGCAGCTCGGTGGAAGCCACGCTGCTTCTCCGCTGAGATGGCGGGGTAGCTTCGGGGGAATCTTCGGCAATTCTTTTCTCCCGATCTGCTTCCCGTTCCTCTATCGCTTGTATTCTGGCCCGCAGCGCCTGGATTTCGGTCATCTCCATTTTCTTCCTCCTGTCGTGGCATTTGTAGCCTCCTGCGTCCGGAAACCCAGCACGCCACGGAAGGGAGCCCGGCGTGCCTCGTGTCCGTCCAGGGTGCTCAGGATTCCCGAGGGCCATTGTCAGCTCGTCGTTCTCTCTGTCGGGGATGAACGTCCCTGCATGCGCTGCTTTGATATACTGCCGCATCTTCCTGAGTGGTGTTTCCATTTGCTTGTCCGTCCAAATGCACCACCCTGTTACAGGGTCCAAGGTTCCGCCAGCCCCGAAGAACCAAGTCCGGCAACGTTCTGGCCAGTGCATTGTCTCTGGTTCGATCCCTTTCTGAAGCAGATCATTCTCAGCCTTGGCCCACTTAGGCCGGGCTACGAGGTAGCCGCCCGACCCCGTGCGATGGTGATGCATCTTCTTCGCAGCATTTATCCGGTTTGTCTCCGACATCTTCTGACTCTTTTCCGACTTCTTATGGGCCACAAATGCGGGCCAGTCATCTTTGATCTTCTCATATATGCCCACGAATTCTGGAGTCGTTTTCTCTCTGACAAACGTATTCAGTTTTTTCTTCCATGCCCTGAATTGGTCTGCCATCTTCGAAAGTGCATAAGACTTGATTAAGTCCTCTTTAACTGGCTTCAGCTCAGTCCAAAGATCTTCTTTCTGCATATCAGTGACATAAGTCACCTGAGCGTCGTTTGCAGCCGGCTTTAACCATTGATGGATGCTGATCGGGATCTTGTCCCTAACCAGAACCCCGCACTGATTAACAAATGCGTTCTTTGTGCGGATGGGTGCAATCGGCTCGCCGGAGCGCGAGATTTCTGAGATCTCAAACTTTTCATCCGGCCTCAACTTTTTCTTCGCTCCTCGTCTCTTTACCGAAGATTTGCTCGATCCGGAGGGCTAGAAAAGGAACAAAGACGAGAGTTAATGAATGAATCAATTAACTAGTCAGCACATGCTTAACTAACATATATACCTCCTGGCCGGACTCGGTTCGGTCACCGGAGCCAGCATCACGGTCTCCTTCTTGCACCGGCATTGGGTCACCGGAGCCGTCCTCACGGTCTACTTCTTCCATGTGCATTGGGTCACCGAATTCATCAATATCATAGCCTAGATCTTCTAGCCGCAGCTCTTGTTCGACCTGCTCATCGGTGTCGTTGAGAAACGACCTGACGGCATTTTGTCCGTCTGCGATTATGTCCATCAACATCGCTTCTTGTGCTAGGTCTCGGGTGTTGTCGTCCATTGTTTCTACAAATATTTACAACATGCCAATTACTATTCAAACATGACAGATGGATATATTAATGGCAAACGTAGAACTGGCTTCAACCCTCGACTGCTCGGCGATCCACAAACCCTAGACCCCCTCATGTCACATTTTGTCTAGCTAGTGTCAAAGGATTCAACAAAACCAATACTTCATCATTAGGCAAAAGTAACAGTAGCATGATGGTACAAAGCTCTCCAAAGTTGTTTTGGAACGGAGTCCCAGATAAGATAATCCGTAACAAAAGACGGATTATCCTATCAGGAACTCCGTTCCAGAACATCTTTGCATAACTTCGTACCAACATGCCTCGGTTACTTCTGGCAAATGATGAAGTCATGGAATTTTTCAATACTTTGACACTAGCTAGGCAACCTCTCTCGACCCCTCGACCCCCGACTGCTCGGCGATCCACAAACCCTAGACCCCCTCATGTCACATTTTGTCTAGCTAGTGTCAAAGGATTCAACAGAACCAATACTTCATCATTAGGCGAAAGTAACAGTAGCATGATGGTACGAAGCTCTCCAAAGTTGTTTTGGAACGAAGTCCCAGATAAGATAATCCGTAACAAAAGACGGATTATCCTATCAGGAACTCCGTTCCAGAACATCTTTGCATAACTTCGTACCAACATGCCCCGGTTACTTCTGGCAAATGATGAAGTCATGGAATTCTTCAATACTTTGACACTAGCTAGGCAACCTCTCTCGACCCCTCGACCCCCGACTGCTCGGCGATCCACAACCCTAGACCCCCTCATGTCACATTTTGTCTAGTGTCAAAGGATTCAACAAACCAATACTTCATCATTAGGCGAAAGTAATAATAGTTGCGGAAATAACTCTTCACTTTTTCTTCGCTTGTGTCATTTGCTTATTGCGCCGTAACCATGGATAATCTTCATCGTTTATCAGGATGCTTGGGTCAGCCTTGACTTTGAAGGGAGGAATTTCATGAAACTTTTCATAATCTTCAGACATGTCTGTCTTGCCCTCCACTCCCAGGATGTCCCTTTTTCCTGAAAGAACTATGTGGCGCTTTGGCTCATCGTATGATGTATTCGCTTCCTTATCTTTTCTTTTTCTCGGTCTGGTAGACATGTCCTTCACATAGATAACCTGTGCCACATCATTGGCTAGGACGAACGGTTCGTCATTGTATCCAAGATTTTTCATATCCACTGTTGTCATTCCGTACTGTGGGTCTACCTGTACCCCGCCTCCTGACAGATTGACCCATTTACACTTAAACAAAGGGACCTTAAAATCATGTCCGTAGTCAAGTTCCCATATGTCCACTATGTAACCATAATATGTGTCCTTTCCCCTCTCGGTTGTTGCATCAAAGCGGACACCGCTGTTTTGGTTGGTGCTCTTTTGATCTTGGACAATCGTGTAAAATGTATTTCCATTTATCTCGTATCCTTTGTAAATCAATACAGTCGAAGATGGTCCCCTGGACAACAAGTACAACTCATCACAAACAGTGTTGTCACCTCTGAGACGTGTTTCCAACCAACTGCTGAAAGTCCTGATGTGTTCACGTGTAATCCAGTCGTCGCACTGCTCCGGGTGTTTGGAGCGCAGACTGTTCTTGTGTTCATCGACATACGGGTTCACCAATGTAGAGTTCTGTAGAACTGTGTAGTGTGCTTGAGACCAAGAATAACCGTCCCTGCATATTATTGAGTCCCTTCCAAGCGTGCCTTTTCCAGTCAGTCTGCCCTCGTACCGCGATTTAGGGAGACCTATCTTATTAAGGCCAGGAATGAAGTCAACACAAAACCCGATGACATCCTCTGTTTGATGGCCCATGGAGATGCTTCCTTCTGGTCTGGCGCGGTTACGGACATATTTCTTTAGGACTCCCATGAACCTCTCAAAGGGGAACATATTGTGTAGAAATACGGGCCCCAGAATGACAATCTCGTCGACTAGATGAACTAGGACGTGTGTCATGATATTGAAGATGGATGGTGGGAACACAAGCTCGAAACTGACAAGACATTGCGCCACATCACTCCTTAGCCTTGGTACGATTTCTGGATCGATCACCTTCTGAGAGATTGCATTGAGGAATGCACATAGTTTCACAATGGCTAATCGGACGTTTTCCGGTAGAAGCCCCCTCAATGCAACCGGAAGCAGTTGCGTCATAATCACATGGCAGTCATGAGACTTTAGGTTCTGGAACTTTTTCTCTGCCATATTTATTATTCCCTTTATATTCGACGAGAAGCCAGTCGGGACCTTCATACTGAGAAGGCATTCAAAGAAGATTTCTTTCTCTTCTTTCGTAAGAGCATAGCTGGCAGGACCTTCATACTGCTTCGGAGGGATGCCGTCTTTTTCGTGCAAACGTTGCAGGTCCTCCCGTGCCTCAGCTGTATCTTTTGTCTTTCCATACACGCCCAAGAAGCCTAGCAGGTTCACGCAAAGGTTCTTCGTCACGTGCATCACGTCGAATGAAGAGCGGACCTCTAGGTCTTTCCAGTAGGGTAGGTCCCAAAATATAGATTTCTTCTTCCACATGGGTGCGTGTCCCTCATCGTCATTTGGAGCAGCTAGTGCGCCGGGGCCCTTTCCGAAGATTACGTGTAAATCATTGACCATAGCAAGTACGTGATCACCGGTACGCATGGCGGGCTTCTTCCGGTGATCTGCCTCGCCTTTGAAATGCTTGCCTTTCTTTCGACATTGATGGTTGGTCGGAAGAAATCGACGATGGCCCAGGTACACATTCTTCCTGCACTTGTCCAGGTATATACTTTCAGTGTCATCTAAACAGTGCGTGCATGCGTGGTATCCTTTGTTTGTCTGTCCTGAAAGGTTACTGAGAGCGGGCCAATCGTTGATGGTCACGAACAGCAACGCCTTTAGGTCAAATTCCTCCTGTTTGTGCTCATCCCACGCACGTACACCGTTTCCATTCCACAGCTGTAAAAGTTCTTCAACTAATGGCCTTAGGTACACATCAATGTCGTTGCCGGGTTGCTTAGGGCCTTGGATGAGAACTGGCATCATAATGAACTTCCGCTTCATACACATCCAAGGAGGAAGGTTATACATACATAGAGTCACGGGCCAGGTGCTGTGATTGCTGCTCTGCTCCCCGAAAGGATTAATGCCATCCGCGCTTAGAGCAAACCATACGTTCCTTGCGTCCTTTGCAAACTCCTCCCAGTACTTTCTCTCGATTTTTCTCCATTGCGACCCGTCAGCGGGTGCTCTCAACTTCCCGTCTTTCTTACGGTCCTCACTGTGCCATCGCATCAACTTGGCATGCTCTCTGTTTCTAAACAAACGTTTCAACCGTGGTATTATAGGAGCATACCACATCACCTTCGCAGGAACCCTCTTCCTGGCGGGCTCGCCATCAACATCACCAGGGTCATCTCGTCTGATCTTATACCGCAACGCACCACATACCGGGCATGCGTTCAGATCGTTGTATGCACCGCGGTAGAGGATGCAGTCATTAGGGCATGCATGTATCTTCTGCACCTCCAATCCTAGAGGGCATACGACCTTCTTTGCTGCATATGTACTGTCGGGCAATTCGTTATCCTTCGGAAGCTTCTTCTTCAATATTTTCAGTAGCTTCTCAAATCCTTTGTCAGCCACAGCATTCTCTGCCTTCCACTGCAGCAATTCCAGTACGGTACCGAGCTTTGTGTTGCCATCTTCGCAATTGGGGTACAACCCTTTTTTGTGATCCTCTAACATGCGATCGAACTTCAGCTTCTCCTTTTGACTTTCGCATTGTGTCCTTGCATCGACAATGACCCGGCGAAGATCATCATTTGGTTCCTCTTGATCTTCAGCAGCTTCACCCGTTGCAGCATCATTGGGCACATCGTCTGGTTCCTCTTGATCTTCACCAGCTCCCCCCATTGCAGCATCACCGTATTCAGGGGGCACATAGTTGTCATCGTACTCTTCTTCTTCGACGTCTTCCATCATAACCCCTATTTCTTCGTGCCTCGTCCAAACATTATAGTGTGGCATGAAACCCTTGTAAAGCAGGTGGGAGTGAAGGATTTTTCGGTTAGAGTAAGACATCGTATTCACACATTGAGTGCATGGACAACACATAAAACCATTCTGCTTGTTTGCCTCTGCCGCATTTAGAAACTCACGCACGCCCTTAATGTACTCGGAGGTGTGTTTGTCACCGTACATCCATTGGCGGTTCATCTGCGTGCATTTATATATAATTAAGTGTGTCGAAAACCATTACAGAACATCATAAATAGATAATTAAGTGACCAAATGGATAAAAGTTCATCATCACATTAAAACCAAAGTACATACATATATAGTTCTCATCTAACAACATATATAGCTCTCCATACACATCGAAACTATGTAAAACATTTCAACGCGAAAACAAATGCTATCATAATCGCAACCAAGGTAACAATTGATCCAACGGCATAATGATACCAAGCCTCGGTATTAATGGCATATTTTCTAATCTTTTTAATCTTCAACCGCATTGCATCCATCTAGATCTTGTGATCATCGACGACATCCGCAACATGCAACTCCAATATCATCTTCTCGTCCACAATTTTTTTTATTTTTTCCTTCAAGAATTTGTTTTCTTCTTCAACTAAATTTAACCTCTCGACAATAGGTTCCATCTTGATCTTGTGATCATCGGTAACTTCCGCAACATGCAACTCCAATTCCATCTTCTCCTCCTCCATTTTTTCCAATTTTTTCTTTAACGAAATGTTTTCCTCTTCAACTAAATTTAACCTCTCCACAAGAGGGTCGGTTGGAATTTCCGGTTCAACTACCTCCTAGACATAATAAAACATCTATGCATGTCAGGTTGGTCGGCATAACTATCATAAGCACTAAAACAAATAGTTATAAATTAAAGATAATATACCACATCCGAATCGTAGACCGGACGAGGGCCCACGTGGGCGGATATCAAAACCATCGCACTATATAATAACAAGCAATAATAAACGTAAGAAAATTAGACAAATATCTATCTAAAGCAATAATAAAAGTAAGAAAAGCATGGACATAACAAGAGGCTCACCACGGTGGTGCCGGTGACGAGATCGGCGGGGGCGAAGACGGGGACGGGACGTGACGGACCGCTAAACCTAGACAAATCTCGAAGAAAATAGAGCTTCGAGAGGAGAAAAGCTTAACTAGTGTGGCTCGGGCATTCCACCGAACATGTTGTGTGCATAGGAGGTGAGCTAGAGCACCACTAACCCCTCTCCCCCTCGGCCAGAAAAAAAACAGAGCAGTGAGCTCTGCTCTTGAGTGAGGGGGTATATATAGGCAACTCACTGGTCCCGGTTGGTGCTACAAACCGGGGCTAAAGGGGTGCCTTTGGTCCCGGTTCATAAAACAAACCGGGACTAATAGTGGTGGGCCAGGAGCAAGAGCCATTGGTCCCGGTTTTTAGCTCCAACCGGGACCAATAGGTCCAGACGAACCGGGACCAATGGCCCACGTGGCCCGGCCGGCCCCCTGGGCTAACGAACCGGGTCCAGTACCCCTATTGGTCCCGGTTCTAGATTGAACCGGGGCTAATGGGCTGGACCAATGCCCTGTTTTCTACTAGTGTTCTAGCGTCTACCACCCTACCGTGATCTCACCCACGGACAGATACTGCGACAATGACATGCAGAGCAATGTTACATGACTCTATTTCTGCACCAGCAAGCCCTACATGCTAGTCTGGATGGAAGGAGAAGCCTCTTCGGTGCACCGAACACCCAAAAACTTGCCGTTTTGCATGGTTTATCACCCATAGCGCTACCACCCACATTTTTGTCCATGCACATGTGTTGTTCTTGGAAAAAACAGTGCATACCAGCTATTCTACATTACATTCGTACTGTTCGAAAATAATAGGCCATTTCGAGTGGCGCAAAATGGCTCGTGGGCGCGAGCAAGTTACCCTGGAAACCGGATTCACTATATCCCTCGTTGCTGAAATCCATTTGAGGTGTATCCGTAGAACGACCGTACCCTGGCCATACGAACTCCGTTTGGGCTCCATGACCTGCCAAAACGACCGCAGCGAAAATTCATATCCTTCTGTCACACACTTCGTCTATTTTGGAATAATTTCGGAGGCCGAAAACGGCTTGCAGAATTGAGTTTCGGATGATTTAGTGGTTGGCGTGCATTCTTCTGGCGTCTACCACCCTACCGTGATCTCACCCACGGACAGATACTGCGACAATGACTTACAGAACAATGTTACATGACTCTAGTTCTGCACCAGCAAGCCCTACATGCTAGTCTGGATGGAAGGAGAAGCCTCTTCGGTGCACCGAACACCCAAAAACTTGCCGTTTTGCATGGTTTATCACCCATAGCGCTACCACCCACATGTTTGTCCATGCACATGTGTTGTTCTTGGAAAAAACTGTGCATACCAGCTCTTCTACATTACATTCGTACTGTTCGAAAATAATAGGCCATTTCGAGTGGCACAAAATGGCTCGTGGGCGCGAGCAAGTTACCCTGGAAGCCGGATTCACTATATCCCTCGTTGCTGAAATCCATTTGAGTTGTATCCGTAGAACGACCGTACCCTGGCCATACGAACTCCGTTTGGGCTCCATGACCTGCCAAAACGACCGCAGCAGAAATTCGTATCCTTCTGTCACACACTTCGTCTGTTTCGGAATAATTTCGGAGGCCGAAAATGGCTTGCAGAATTGAGTTTCGGATGATTTAGTGGTTGGCGTGCACTCTTCTAGCGTCTACCACCCTACCGTGATCTCACCCACGGACAGATACTGCAACAATGACTTGCAGAACAATGTTACATGACTCTATTTCTGCACCAGCAAGCCCTACATGCTAGTCTGGATGGAAGGAGAAGCCTCTTCGGTGCACCGAACACCCAAAAACTTGCCATTTTGCATGGTTTATCACCCATAGCGCTACCACCCACATTTTTGTCCATGCACATGTGTTGTTCTTGGAAAAAACTGTGCATACCAGCTCTTCTACATTACATTCGTACTGTTCGAAAATAATAGGCCATTTCGAGTGGCGCAAAATGGCTCGTGGGCGCGAGCAAGTTACCCTGGAAGCCGGATTCACTATATCCCTCGTTGCTGAAATCCATTTGATGTGTTTCCGTAGAACGACCGTACCCTGGCCATACGAACTCTGTTTGGGCTCCATGACCTGCCAAAACGACCGCAGCGAAAATTCGTATCCTTCTGTCACACACTTCGTCTGTTTCGGAATAATTTCGGAGGCCGAAAACGGCTTGCGGAATTGAGTTTCGGATGATTTAGTGGTTGGCGTGCACTCTTCTAGCGTCTACCACCCTACCGTGATCTCACCCACGGACAGATACTGCGACAATGACATGCAGAGCAATGTTACATGACTCTATTTCTACACCAGCAAGCCCTACATGCTAGTCTGGATGGAAGGAGAAGCCTCTTCGGTGCACCGAACACACAAAAACTTGCCGTTTTGCTTGGTTTATCACCCATAGCGCTACCACCCACATTTTTGTCCATGCACATGTGTTGTTCTTGGAAAAAACAGTGCATACCAGCTCTTCTACATACATTCGTACTGTTCGAAAATAATAGGCCATTTCGAGTGGCGCAAAATGGCTCGTGGGCGCGAGCAAGTTACCCTGGAAGCCGGATTCACTATATCCCTCGTTGCTGAAATCCATTTGAGGTGTATCCGTAGAACGACCGTACCCTGGCCATACGAACTACGTTTGGGCTCCATGACCTGCCAAAACGACCGCAGCAAAAATTCGTATCCTTCTGTCACACACTTCGTCTGTTTTGGAATAATTTCGGAGGCCGAAAACGGCTTGCAGAATTGAGTTTCGGATGATTTAGTGGTTGGCGTGCACTCTTCTAGCGTCTACCACCCTACCGTGATCTCACCCACGGACAGATACTGCGACAATGACTTGCAGAACAATGTTATATGACTCTATTTCTGCACCAGCAAGCCCTACATGCTAGTCTGGATGGAAGGAGAAGCCTCTTCGGTGCACCGAACACCCAAAAACTTGCCGTTTTGCATGGGTTATCACCCATAGCGCTACCACCCACATTTTTGTCCATGCACATGTGTTGTTCTTGGAAAAAACTGTGCATACCAGCTCTTCTACATTACATTCGTACTGTTCGAAAATAATAGGCCATTTCGAGTGGCGCAAAATGGCTCTTGGGCGCGAGCAAGTTACCCTGGAAGCCGGATTCACTATATCCCTCGTTGCTGAAATCCATTTGATGTGCTTCCGTAGAACGACCGTACCCTGGCCATACGAACTCCGTTTGGGCTCCATGACCTGCCAAAACGACCGCAGCGAAAATTCGTATCCTTCTGTCACACACTTCGTTTGTTTCGAAATAATTTCGGAGGCCGAAAATGGCTTGCAGAATTGAGTTTCGGATGATTTAGTGGTTGGCGTGCACTCTTCTAGCGTCTACCACCCTACCGTGATCTCACCCACGGACAGATACTGCAACAATGACATGCAGAACAATGTTACATGACTCTATTTCTGCACCAGCAAGCCCTACATGCTAGTCTGGATGGAAGGAGAAGCCTCTTCGGTGCACCGAACACCCAAAAACTTGCCGTTTTGCATGGTTTATCACCCATAGCGCTACCACCCACATTTTTGTCCATGCACATGTGTTGTTCTTGGAAAAAACTGTGCATACCAGCTCTTCTACATTACATTCGTACTGTTCGAAAATAATAGGCCATTTCGAGTGGCGCAAAATGGCTCGTGGGCGCGAGCAAGTTACCCTGGAAGCCGGATTCACTATATCCCTCGTTGCTGAAATCCATTTGATGTGTTTCCGTAGAACGACCGTACCCTGGCCATACGAACTTCGTTTGGGCTCCATGACCTGCCAAAACGACCGCAACGAAAATTCGTATCCTTCTGTCACAAACTTTGTCTGTTTCGGAATAATTTCGGAGGCCGAAAACGGCTTGCAGAATTGAGTTTCGGATGATTTAGAGGTTGGCGTGCACTCTTCCACTAGTAGATAAAGGGGATTTAGCCCCGGTTCATTTGGCCTTTTAGCCCCGGTTCTGGAACCGGGGCAACAGGGTCGGTACTAATGCTCTGACCCTTTAGTCCCGGTTCAATCCAGAACCGGGGCAAAAGGGTGTCCACGTGGCCTGTGCACCGAGTCCAGGCAGGAGGGGCTTTAGTCCCGGTTGGTGGTACCAACCGGGACCAAAAGGCATGCACGTGTCAGCATTTCTGTAGCTGTGGTTTTTGTTTTTTTTTTTTGAAAGGGGAGGGGGGGTTTTAGGTTTTGGGGGTTAATTTAGGTGTTTGATATATTGTGTTAGCTAGCTAATTAATAGAGAGAAGTGTTCTCTCTTATGTCCGTGCTTTTGGTCGACGCTACATACTACACATACGTATATATATGGACTAGAGTCACGCTAGCTAGCTAGCTAGCTGCTAGCTATACTAAGCAAACGAAGGAACAGAAGATCTCGTATATATAATCAACATATATATATATGCATACAGAGAGAAGTAATAATATCGACCACCTCTCCTTCTCCGAGAGATTGGTCGAACAACAAGTTCTCGTATATCTACCGATCCGACACTACCGGGCACATATATACAATAATTATCTCTTACAAAAATAATCTCCTAACACATGGATGCAGGGTCCACATAGTATTCTCCGTCTTCAGCGATCACGTGTTCAAGGAAGAATGCCGCCAATTCCTCTTGAATTGCTCGCAGACGATCTGGTGTTAGGAGTTCATCCCGCATCCGAAACATCTAATTTGAAGTAGGGGGTCAATACATGAAATGATGCTATAAATTTGTGAATATTATTGATTGCTTACGCACTTTAAATTGTTCATCAGTGTAGCCCCGCTCACAGGTCGTGTGGCGGATGGACTCGCAAATGTAGTATCCACAATAATCATTCCCGGGTTCCTGCCACAACCACTTTACAAGAAATAGAGCTCAGTCAAACTGATAAGCAAGAATGCCAAATTGGTATTGATGAAACTAGCTAGCGCTTGAATCAAGATATAGGAGATGCGCGCGCGGAACATGCATACTATATATTACTTACTTTCGGGTATCTAAATTGTAGCTTCTTCGGCAGTCCCGGAGCTTTTTTGATGAATGTTTTCCAAGCCCTGCCAGACAAAGGAAACAATTAGTTGATATCAGAAATGAAGTTGCTGATATATATGCATGGTGGATAATATTGATCGATTTAACTTACCTGGCTAGCATTTGAGTCATGTCCGCATACTCCTCGGGATCTTTACGTTTAGAGTCGAAGACAGTTACTATTTCCTTCTCAAGCTTAATCTCTAAGAGAATATAGTGGAAGCTGCGCACGAATGCATGAGATCATTACATCACTATAAACTTGACTGATATATATAAGGGAAACCAAATATGCACAAGACATTAACACTCACTTGAAGTTGTAAGGAAAGAGTATTATATCTTTTTTTTCATTTACCACCAACGATCGTAGCAAGTTGGTCTCGGTATCGCCGGGACGCAATTTAACCTCGGTTGCATCTATGAGGTATGTGTTAATAAACCCAATATCACCAACTTGTCTTTTCTTCAATTCGACGATCTTCAATCTGCATAATATAGTGAGGATAATTATAAATACATGCAATGAAGATCAGCTATATAGAGAGACTTAATGACAGAAGTAGTACTACTTACAGACAGTAGCAGGTGATCGTTGTTTTATCGAGGGCCAATTGATTGAAAAATTGATAGAACTCCTCAAATGGAACAAGCAACAGCTCAATTCCAACGAGGTCATGCTCCGGTTTAACTCTCAAATACAAGTTATTCATCCCCCCAGACTCTCTGCAGATTTTCATGTACCAATCATGCAATCTTCGCATATTCGTTGATAGAGATCTTTCATTTTTGACGAGAGGCTTTTTGTACTCGTATCTTTCTATCTGCACGTCCATGAAATCATAGTGTACATCGTCGGACGCGTAATCTGCAAGATTGGTATAACCGGGCACCATCCTCGGATCATTAGCGACCATGTCGCTAGACACCTTGAGCGGGGGGCACGATTGGTTCGCTTGTTCGCCGAGCTGGGCAATTTGTTTCCCAGCTCGCCCTTCTGCTAACCTCTGATCACTTTTTGTACTTCCGGACCGCTTGGCATCTTGAAATGTCTTTTGAATAATGCGGTCATAGTTGCCCTTCGGCTTACTTTTCGCTGGTTGCTTCAGGGCAGCAAGAGTGCGCTTTGCTTTCACCGCATCTATCTTCTCCTCCGGAGGTGGATGTCTCTGTGCTTTCAACCCTTCAAAAAAGTCCTTCACTTCGCCTTCAGCGATCTTCGTGTTTTCCTCGTCGGACCTCTCGTACGGTAACTTCTCTAGAGGCGTGAGAGAAGGACCGAATCTGCATCGCCTCCCGCCTCTGGCCGTACTGGTAGACGTCGCCGGACCAGACGAAGCGGCTGTCTTTTTTACTTGCTTAGGCGCCGGAGCAGGAGCAGCCGGAGCGGCGGCAGGTCTCTTCCGCCCTTGCTGATTAGGCGAAGGAGGAGCTGGCTGTCTGCTCGGGCGCGCCGGCGGCGAAGGAGGCGGAGTGCCGCCACGCGCCGGCGGCGAAGGAGGCGGTGTGCCGCCACGCGCCAGAGAAGGAGCCGGAGTGCCCTGATGGTCACTCGCCGGAGAAGGAGCCGGAGTGCCCTGATGGTCACTCGCCGGAGGAGGAGGCGGTGGAGGAGGCAGAGTGCCCTGACTCGTCGGAGGAGGAGGAGGAGGCGGAGGCGTCCAGTTCAGAATGTTGATTAGGTCCTTCCGCCATAGGCATGGAGTCTTCAGTGAAGAACCCAGCCGAGTCTCCCCTTCACCGGTAGGGTGGTCAAGCTGGAGCTCCTCAAATCCCTCCGTTATTTCGTCGACCATCACCCTAGCATATCCTTCTGGAATCGGCCGGCAGTGAAAAGTGTCGTCTGGTCCAGAAGGATAAACAGAGCCAGCAGCCGCCTTGACCTTCAGATTCATCCACTGTGCCATAAGGTGGCAATTTTGTGCCTGCGTGATAGCATCCACAGGATTCCTGGCAGTAGCCGTCAAGGCAAGCTCTGGCTGAAGCAGCTCGGTGGAAGCCACGCTGCTTCTCCGCTGAGATGGCGGGGTAGCTTCGGGGGAAGCTTCGGCAATTCTTTTCTCCCGATCTGCTTCCCGTTCCTCTATCGCTTGTATTCTAGTGTCAAAGGATTCAACAAACCAATACTTCATCATTAGGCGAAAGTAACAGTAGCATGATGGTACGAAGCTCTCCAAAGTTGTTTTGGAACGGAGTCCCAGATAAGATAATCCGTAACAAAAGACGGATTATCCTATCAGGAACTCCGTTCCAAAACATCTTTGCATAACTTCGTACCAAAATGCCCCGGTTACTTCTGGCAAATGATGAAGTCATGGAATTTTTCAATACTTTGACACTAGCTAGGCAACCTCTCTCGACCCCTCGACCCCCGACTGCTCGGCGATCCACAACCCTAGACCCCCTCATGTCACATTTTGTCGAGTGTCAAAGGATTCAACAAAACCAATACTTCATCATTAGGCGAAAGTAACAGTAGCATGATGGTACGAAGCTCTCCAAAGTTATTTTGGAACGGAGTCTCAGATAGGATAATTCGTAACAAAAGACGGATTATTCTATCAGGAACTCCGTTCCAAAATATCTTTGCATAACTTTGTACCAAAATGCCCCGGTTACTTCTGGCAAATGATGAAGTCATCGAATTCTTCAATACTTTGACCCCCGACTGCTCGGCGATCCACAACCCTAGACCCCCGACTGCTAGGCAACCTCTCGACCCCTCGCCCTTCGGCCTCTCGGTCCCTCGACGACCCTCGACCCCTCGACCTTCGGCCTCTCGGTCCCTCGACGACCCTCGACCCCGGCCCCCCCTAATGTCGAAGTTATCGGGGAGGGTGTATATCGACATAGACATATCCGATAAAAAAAGAGGAAGAAGAAGAAAAAAGGAACCGCTAGAGGAGAAGATCGAAGAAAAAAAAGAAAAAAAAGGTCTCTTCTTCTCCTCTATTCCTTTCTTCTTCTCCTCTTTTTTTCTTTTTTTTTCTTCTTCTTATTTATTTCTCCTCTTCTTCCTCTCCTCTTCTTCTTTCTTTCCTCTTTCTTATTTTCTTCTTTCCTATCCTTCTTTTTCTAAATTTGTAACTTTTGCATATATAAAACTTTCTATATATATTTAGCATATATAAACAAAAAACTATATAGCCACATACACATATATATACATCACATATACACACATCACATATATACAGCAACTTCCTAAGAAAAAATATATTTATATACACATAAATATATATTTAACATATATATTTAGCAAATTCCTAAGAAAAAAAAAGATATACACATACATATAAATACAGCAACTATATATACTGCAACTATATATACTGCAATTTATATAAACATAAAAAAAATATACACATATATACATATATATACACAGCAACTATATATATATATACAACAATATTAAACATATAAAAAAAAGGGAGCCGGCCCTCACATCGGCAGGGCTGGGCGGCGCGACGGCGGCGGGGCGGGGCGGCGACGAGGCGGCGTCGGGGCGTGGCGGCGCGACGGCGGCGGGGCGGGGCGCGCGGCGGCGCGGGGCGACGGGCCGGCCGGGGCGCGGCGACGGCGCGGGGCGGGGCGACGGCTCGGGGCGCGGCGACGGCGCGGGGCGGAGCGACGAGGCGGCGTCGGGGGCGACGGCGACGGGGCGACGGGGGCGATGGGGGCGACGGCGACGGCGACGGGGACGGAGCAGATCGAGGGAGGCGTCGGGGCGGGGAGAAGAAGGAAACTGACGAAAATTTCGCAAGTCCTGGTTATATAGGAGGGGCATTAGTCCCGGTTGGTGGCTGAAACCGGGACTAATGCCACCCTTTAGTCCCGGTTGCTGCCACAAACCGGGACTAAAGGTCCCTTTTCAGCAGCCCAAAGGGCGGGAAGGTGGGGCCTGTAGTCCCGGTTGGTGGCAGCAACCGGGGCTAAAGGGGTGCATTAGTCCCGGTTTCAGCCACCAACCGGGACTAATGCCACCCTTTAGTCCCGGTTGTTGCCACCAACCGGGACCAAAGGCCCTGTGCTGGCGCGGGTGCGGTGGGATGTTTAGTCCCACCTCGCTAGCTGAGGGAGCTCGAGAGTGGTTTATAAGGGCTGCTGCTCCCTCCACCTCGAGCTCCTCTCAAATGCAGGCTTCTGGGCCTAACTCTGCGCGCTGCCCTGTGAGCTTGCTGGGCCTTATATTACAGGTGGATCCTGTGCTATAGGCCTTGCAGGCTCACTGGGCAGCGCCCAATTTTTTTTTCCTTTTTTGCTTTATTTATTTCTAAGTTGTTTTTTGCTGTATTTAGAGTTGCTTTATTTATTTTATTTTCTTTGTTTATTTCTAAGTTGTTTTTTGCTGTATTTAGAGTTGCTTTATTTATTTTACTTCCTTTATTTATTTTCTTTGTTGCTTTATTTATTTTATTTTGTTTATACTTAATTACAACAAAATACTTATTGTTGCTATTTATTTCTAAGTTGTTTTTTGCTGTATTTAGAGTTGCTTTATTTATTTTATTTTATTTGTTTATTTCTAAGTTGTTTTTTGCTGTATTTAGAGTTGCTTTATTTATTTTACTTTCTTTATTTATTTTCTTTGTTGCTTTATTTATTTTATTTTGTTTATACTTACAACAAAATACTTATTGTTGCTATTTATTTTTCAAGTTTGTTTTGTTTTGTTAGTGCAAGTAGTATTGAAATTTGAATAGTACAAACGGACAATGGTATCATACTCGTTTGTTACAAAGTTGGCATGGTATCATCATAATAGTTGCGGAAATAACTCTTCACTTTTTCTTCGCTTGTGTCATTTGCTTATTGCGCCGTAACCATGGATAATCTTCATCGTTTATCAGGATGCTTGGGTCAGCCTTGACTTTGAAGGGAGGAATTTCATGAAACTTTTCATAATCTTCAGACATGTCTGTCTTGCCCTCCACTCCCAGGATGTCCCTTTTTCCTGAAAGAACTATGTGGCGCTTTGGCTCATCGTATGATGTATTCGCTTCCTTATCTTTTCTTTTTCTCGGTCTGGTAGACATGTCCTTCACATAGATAACCTGTGCCACATCATTGGCTAGGACGAACGGTTCATCATTGTATCCAAGATTTTTCAGATCCACTGTTGTCATTCCGTACTGTGGGTCTACCTGTACCCCGCCTCCTGACAGATTGACCCATTTACACTTAAACAAAGGACCTTAAAATCATGTCCGTAGTCAAGTTCCCATATGTCCACTATGTAACCATAATATGTGTCCTTTCCCCTCTCGGTTGTTGCATCAAAGCGGACACCGCTGTTTTGGTTGGTGCTCTTTTGATCTTGGACAATCGTGTAAAATGTATTTCCATTTATCTCGTATCCTTTGTAAATCAATACAGTCGAAGATGGTCCCCTGGACAACAAGTACAACTCATCACAAACAGTGTTGTCACCTCTGAGACGTGTTTCCAACCAACTGCTGAAAGTCCTGATGTGTTCACGTGTAATCCAGTCGTCGCACTGCTCCGGGTGTTTGGAGCGCAGACTGTTCTTGTGTTCATCGACATACGGGGTCACCAATGTAGAGTTCTGTAGAACTGTGTAGTGTGCTTGAGACCAAGAATAACCGTCCCTGCATATTATTGAGTCCCTTCCAAGCGTGCCTTTTCCAGTCAGTCTGCCCTCGTACCGCGATTTAGGGAGACCTATCTTATTAAGGCCAGGAATGAAGTCAACACAAAACCCGATGACATCCTCTGTTTGATGGCCCATGGAGATGCTTCCTTTTGGTCTGGCGCGGTTACGGACATATTTCTTTAGGACTCCCATGAACCTCTCAAAGGGGAACATATTGTGTAAAAATACGGGCCCCAGAATGACAATCTCGTCGACTAGATGAACTAGGACGTGTGTCATGATATTGAAGAAGGATGGTGGGCACACAAGCTCGAAACTGACAAGACATTGCGCCACATCACTCCTTAGCCTTGGTACGATTTCTGGATCGATCACCTTCTGAGAGATTGCATTGAGGAATGCACATAGTTTCACAATGGCTAATCGGACGTTTTCCGGTAGAAGCCCCCTCAATGCAACCGGAAGCAGTCATGAGACTTTAGGTTCTGGAACTTTTTCTCTGCCATATTTATTATTCCCTTTATATTCGACGAGAAGCCAGTCGGGACCTTCATACTGAGAAGGCATTCAAAGAAGATTTCTTTCTCTTCTTTCGTAAGAGCATAGCTGGCAGGACCTTCATACTGCTTCGGAGGGATGCCGTCTTTTTCGTGCAAACGTTGCAGGTCCTCCCGTGCCTCACCTGTATCTTTTGTCTTTCCATACACGCCCAAGAAGCCTAGCAGGTTCACGCAAAGGTTCTTCGTCACGTGCATCACGTCGATTGAAGAGCGGACCTCTAGGTCTTTCCAGTAGGGTAGGTCCCAAAATATAGATTTCTTCTTCCACATGGGTGCGTGTCCCTCATCGTCATTCGGAACAGCTAGTGCGCCGGGGCCCTTTCCGAAGATTACGTGTAAATCATTGACCATAGCAAGTACGTGATCACCGGTACGCATGGCGGGCTTCTTCCGGTGATCTGCCTCGCCTTTGAAATGCTTGCCTTTCTTTCGACATTGATGGTTGGTCGGAAGAAATCGACGATGGCCCAGGTACACATTCTTCCTGCACTTGTCCAGGTATATACTTTCAGTGTCATCTAAACAGTGCGTGCATGCGTGGTATCCTTTGTTTGTCTGTCCTGAAAGGTTACTGAGAGCGGGCCAATCGTTGATGGTCACGAACAGCAACGCCTTTAGGTCAAATTCCTCCTGTTTGTGCTCATCCCACGCACGTACACCATTTCCATTCCACAGCTGTAAAAGTTCTTCAACTAATGGCCTTAGGTACACATCAATGTCGTTGCCGGGTTGCTTAGGGCCTTGGATGAGAACTGGCATCATAATGAACTTCCGCTTCATGCACATCCAAGGAGGAAGGTTATACATACATAGAGTCACGGGCCAGGTGCTGTGATTGCTGCTCTGCTCCCCGAAAGGATTAATGCCATCCGCGCTTAGAGCAAACCATACGTTCCTTGCGTCCTTTGGAAACTCCTCCCAGTACTTTCTCTCGATTTTTCTCCATTGCGACCCGTCAGCGGGTGCTCTCAACTTCCCGTCTTTCTTACGGTCCTCACTGTGCCATCGCATCAACTTGGCATGCTCTCTGTTTCTAAACAAACGTTTCAACCGTGGTATTATAGGAGCATACCACATCACCTTCGCAGGAACCCTCTTCCTGGCGGGCTCGCCATCAACATCACCAGGGTCATCTCGTCTGATCTTATACCGCAACGCACCGCATACCGGGCATGCGTTCAGATCGTTGTATGCACCGCGGTAGAGGATGCAGTCATTAGGGCATGCATGTATCTTCTGCACCTCCAATCCTAGAGGGCATACGACCTTCTTTGCTGCGTATGTACTGTCGGGCAATTCGTTATCCTTCGGAAGCTTCTTCTTCAATATTTTCAGTAGCTTCTCAAATCCTTTGTCAGCCACAGCATTCTCTGCCTTCCACTGCAGCAATTCCAGTACGGTACCGAGCTTTGTGTTGCCATCGTCGCAATTGGGGTACAACCCTTTTTTGTGATCCTCTAACATGCGATCGAACTTCAGCTTCTCCTTTTGACTTTCGCATTGTGTCCTTGCATCGACAATGACCCGGCGAAGATCATCATTTGGTTCCTCTTGATCTTCAGCAGCTTCACCCGTTGCAGCATCATTGGGCACATCGTCTGGTTCCTCTTGATCTTCACCAGCTCCCCCCATTGCAGCATCACCGTATTCAGGGGGCACATAGTTGTCATCGTACTCTTCTTCTTCGCCGTCTTCCATCATAACCCCTATTTCTCCGTGCCTCGTCCAAACATTATAGTGTGGCATGAAACCCTTGTAAAGCAGGTGGGAGTGAAGGATTTTCGGGTTAGAGTAAGACATCGTATTCACACATTTAGTGCATGGACAACACATAAAACCATTCTGCTTGTTTGCCTCTGCCGCATTTAGAAACTCACGCACGCCCTTAATGTACTTGGAGGTGTGTCTGTCACCGTACATCCATTGGCGGTTCATCTGCGTGCATTTATATATAATTAAGTGTGTCAAAAACCATTACATAACATCATAAATAGATAATTAAGTGACCAAATGGATAAAAGTTCATCATCACATTAAAACCAAAGTACATACATATATAGTTCTCATCTAACAACATATAGCTCTCCATACACATCGAAACTATGTAAAACATTTCAACGCGAAAACAAATGCTATCATAATCGCAACCAAGGTAACAATTGATCCAACGGCATAATGATACCAAGCCTCGGTATGAATGGCGTATTTTCTAATCTTTTTAATCTTCAACCGCATTGCATCCATCTTGATCTTGTGATCATCGACGACATCCGCAACATGCAATTCCAATATCATCTTCTCGTTCACAATTTTTTTTATTTTTTCCTTCAAGAATTTGTTTTCTTCTTCAACTAAATTTAACCTCTCGACAATAGGGTCCATCTTGATCTTGTGATCATCGATAACTTCCGCAACATGCAACTCCAATTCCATCTTCTCCTCCTCCATTTTTTCCAATTTTTTCTTTAACGAAATGTTTTCCTCTTCAACTAAATTTAACCTCTCCACAAGAGGGTCGGTTGGAATTTCCGGTTCAACTACCTCCTAGACATAATAAAACATCTATGCATGTCAGGTTGGTCGGCATAACTATCATAAGCACTAAAACAAATAGTTATAAATTAAAGATAATATACCACATCCGAATCGTAGACCGGACGAGGGCCCACGTGGGCGGATATCAAAACCATCGCACTATATAATAACAAGCAATAATAAACGTAAGAAAATTAGACAAATATCTATCTAAAGCAATAATAAAAGTAAGAAAAGCATGGACATAACAAGAGGCTCACCACGGTGGTGTCGGTGACGAGATCGGCGGGGGCGATCGACGGCGGCGAAGACGGGGACGGGACGTGACGGACCGCTAAACCTAGACAAATCTCGGAGAAAATAGAGCTTCGAGAGGAGAAAAGCTTAACTAGTGTGGCTCGGGCATTCCACCGAACATGTTGTGTGCATAGGAGGTGAGCTAGAGCACCACTAACCCCTCTCCCCCTCGGCCAGAAAAAAAACAGAGCAGTGAGCTCTGCTCTTGAGTGAGGGGGTTTATATAGGCAACTCACTGGTCCCGGTTGGTGCTACAAACCGGGGCTAAAGGGGTGCCTTTGGTCCCGGTTCATAAAACAAACCGGGACTAATAGTGGTGGGCCAGGAGCAAGAGCCATTGGTCCCGGTTTTTAGCTCCAACCGGGACCAATAGGTCCAGACGAACCGGGACCAATGGCCCACGTGGCCCGGCCGGCCCCCTGGGCTAACGAACCGGGTCCAGTACGCCCATTGGTCCCGGTTCTAGATTGAACCGGGGCTAATGGGCTGGACCAATGCCCTGTTTTCTACTAGTGGTAGTCTACCAAGTGGCACACGGTACATGTGGGCTTGGGTCAGACTAGGCACCATGGCATGGTGTACCAAGCGTAGATCCATCCGACGAGGTGGGCTTGGGAACCCTGCGCACATCTTTTGGGGCCGTGAGCGACACCCCGGCCGGATCTCCCCACGGATGGAACCCGAATAGGCGATAAACCTGGACGAGAGACTTGTGTGGTTAGTCAGGTCGTGGCCGACACCCTCGCCAGGCTTCCGCTTGAAGGTTGCCGAGATACACGAGATGTACCTGGCGGTAAGTGGCGAGAGCGTGTGTGAAGAAGTACACCCCTGCAGGGTTAACATGATCTATTCGAATAGCCGGGTCCGTGGTTATGGACTTCTTGGATGCTTACGTGGTACATAGACAATCGAAAGTGGATACTCTAAAATACTCAAGACAAGTGTGAGTGCTATGGATGGCCTTCTCGTAGGGAGACGGGAGCGGATCCATAGTGGTGTATTGATTGGTGAATATGTGGACTCATGTGCGCCACCTCAAAAGAGTTACTTGCAGTCGTAGTTCAGGATAGCCACGAGTCAAAGCTGGCTTGCTGCAGTCAAACTCCACTACCCCTTTGTTGATACTGATGCATATGTAGATAGTTCTGATGTAAGTCTTGCTGAGTACCTTTGTACTCACGTTTGCTTAATTTATGTTTTTGCAGAGAGACCTCAGTCTCGCTAGTGGTTCCGCGTGGACTTCGACGTTTAGCTTGTTACCTCAGCTACGATCTTGTGCCCTTAGGAGGGTCTTGTAGATAGTCAGGCTTCTCAGCCTTTTTCCTTTGTAGTTGTCTGTACTCAGACATGTTATGCTTCCGTTGCCTGTATGCTCTGTATGTTGGGTCATGTGACCTCTAATTGTAATAAATGCTATGATGGCTCTTCTGGGCCTTTATCTATATGAGTTGTTGAGTTATGTTGTGATGCCATGTTGTACAGCACATACTTGCATGTTATGCGTACGTGTAATGTGTATTGCTATGTGTGGGATCCGACACCTAGTTATTTACCTTTGGTAGCCTATCTTACAGGGAAATGTCTCCTAGTGATTCCACTGAGCCTTGGTAGCTTGCTACTGCTCCGGAACACTTAGGCTGGCCGGCATGTGTCCTTCTTCGTTCCTGTGTCTGTCCCTTAGGGGAAATGTCACGCGTTGCTCCTTTAAGTCCTTGTAGCTTGCTACAACTTGGGTTCATACGTTGATGACCGACACGTTCGTTGCTGGGTCATGTATGCCTGTCCTTGCAATTTAGTGCCACTTTTGGTTTATAACTGGTCATGTCGGCCCGGGTTCTCTGTCATATGGATGCTAAAGACACTATCATATACGTGTGCCAAAATGCGCAAACGGTCCCGGACCAGGTAAGGTGGCACCCGTGGGAATACCGTGCGTGAGGCCGCAAAGTGATATGGTGTGTTACAGGCTAGACCTGTGTGATTTAGGATCGGGGTCCCGACACCAACATCTCATCATATTCAATGCACTTAGTGTGAAAGTTTTTACTATATTGATATTGGATGTCTATCATGTGAAGACCAGTTTTTTTAGCCTAAACACATTACCATGCTGTTTTAATAGACTCTCAAATAGATATAAGTGAAGCATGAGAGTTCAACAATTTCTTCAAAATATTATCACCATCGTGCTCTAAAAGATATAAGTGAAGTACTAGAGCAAAAACTATTCAACTCAAAAGATATAAGTGAAGCACATAGAGTGTTCTATCAATTCCTAGGCCATATTTAACTCTCTCAAATAGGTGTTTCCAACAAGGATAATTTTGGCAAACTAACAAGCAGATACTCAAATTATACAAGACGCTCCACGCAAAACTCATATCATGTGGTGAATAAAAATATAGCTCCAAGTATAGTTACCGATGGATGAAGACGAAAGAGGGATGCCTTCCCGGGGCATCCCCAAGCTTAGGCTTTTGGTTGTTCTTGAATTTTACTTGGGGTGCCTTGGGCATCCCCAAGCTTAGGCCCTTGCTACTCTTTGTTCCATAGTCCATCAAAGCACTATTCAAAACTTGAAAACTTCACAACACAAAACTTAGACAAAAAATCTAGTGAGCTCCGTTAGTATAAGAAAGCAAACCACTACTCAAAGGTACTGCAATGAATTCATTCTTTGTTTATATTGGTGTTAAACCTACTGTATTCCAACTTCTCTATGGTTCATACCTCCCAATACTACTCATAGATGCATTGAAATAAACAAACAACACACGAAAAACAGAATCTGTCAAAAACAAAATAGTCTGTAGTAATCTGCAGGTTTCACATACTTCTGTAACTCCAAAAAATTCAAACTAAATTCTTAAAGGTGAGGAATTTGTCTATTAATCATCTGCAAAAAGAATCAACTAAATAGCACGCTCCAGTAGAATCTGATGACCAATCTAGCGAGCGCTAACGATTCTTTTTTCACAGCAAGATCATATAAACTTCACACAAGTATTCCCAAAGGTTCTACTTGGTACAAACACTAAACAAAACATGAAACCACATCTAACCAGCAACTAGATGCAATATTTATTCCCTTACAGCAACAAAAAAAATTTGGGTTGCCTCCCAACAAGCGCTATCGTTTTACGCCCCTAGCTAGGCACGATACACGGATAAATCTAGGTATTGCCATTTTTGGAAGGCAATCCATAAGTGGCTCTCATGATAGATTCATATGGTAATTTGATTTTCTTTCTTGGAAATTGTTCCATGCCTTTCCTTAATGGAGATTGGAATCTAATATTTCCTTCCTTCATATCAATAATTGCACCGATCGTTCTAAGGAAAGGTCTACCAAGAATAATAGGACATGAAGGATTACATTCTATATCAAGAACAATGAAATCTACGGGCACATAATTCCTATTGGCCACAATAAGAACATCATTAATTCTTCCCATAGGTTTCTTAATAGTGGAATCCGTAAGATGCAAATTTAAGGAACAATCATCAAGCTCATGAAACCCTAGCAAATCACACAAAGTTTTTGGGATAGTTGAGACACTTGCACCCAAATCACACAAAGCATAGCATTCATGATCTTTTATTTTTATTTTGATAGTAGGTTCCCACTCGTCATAAAGCTTTCTAGGGATAGAAACTTCTAACTCAAGTTTTTCTTCATAAGATTGCATCAAAGCATCAACTATGTGTTTGGTGAAAGCTTTATTTTGACTATAAGCATGCGGAGAATTTAGTACGGATTGCAACAAGGAAATACAATCAATCAAAGAGCAATTGTCATAACTGAATCCCTTGAAATCCAAGGTAGTGGATTCATCACTATGCAAAGTCTTAATCTCTTCACTCCCACTTTTAACAATTTTAGCATCAAGATCTAAAAACTCCGAATCATTGGGACACCTTAAAGTAGAATCATCTCCAATCCTATCTTCATCAACATTTATACTAGAAAACAAGGTTCTAATAGGAGACACATCAATAACTTTCATATCTTCATCTTTATTTTCATGATTTTCTGGTTTAGCAGCCATCTTATTGATCAAGGTGGACTGTTTATTCGAAATTTGAGCAATTAATTTCTCAAGACGAGCAAACTGAGATTTCAAGCCATAAAATTCCTTAGACATATCATCAAGATCTTCATTCATATACTCCATAAACTTTTTCTGTTCTTTAAGCTCACTTCTGAAAAAGTCATTATGCTCAAATTGTATAGTCATAAAATGTCTAACGTTGTTTTCAGTCTCCTCCAGCCTCTTGAGGTGAGGGTCATAGTGATAAGTAAGCAAGCAGCACACACAAGCAAACAAGAAGCAAGCAAACGATAAACACATGGCAGAAGAAGGGCAAATAAAACGGCAAGGGTGAAGTGGGGGAGAGGAAAACGAGAGGCAAAAAATGAAATGCGAAGGATAAGGGTTTGTGATGGGTACTTGGTATATGACTTTTGCGTAAGCTTCCCCGGCAACGGCGCAAGAAATTCTTCTTGCTACTTCTCGAGCTTGCGTTGTATTCCCTCGAAGAGGAAGGGGTGATGCAGCATAGTAGCGTAAGTATTTCCCTTAGTTTTTGAGAACCAAGGTATCAATCCAGTAGGCACAAAAAAAAGAACTTTGCAGCCAACGCGATAAGGGGTTGTCAATCCCTTTACGGTCACTTACGAAAGTGAGATCTGATAGAGGTGCTAGTTTATATTTTTGGTTTTTTTGTTTATAAGAACAGAAAGTAAAAGCGGAAAAAAATAAAGTAGATGTAGATTGATATGTTGAGAATAGACCCGGGGGCCATAGTGTTATCTAGTGGCTTCTCTCATGAACGTGATATTCTACGACGGGTAAACAAATTACTGTCGAGCAATTGATAGAAAAGCGAATAATTATGAGACTATCTAGGCATCATCATTATATATAGGCATCACGTCCGAGACAAGTAGACCGACTCCTGCCTGTATCTACCACTATTACTCCACACATAGACCGCTATCCAGCATGCATCTAGTGTATTGAGTTCGCACTACTAGAAAAAGGCATGCTAGTGGCGCACTACTTTTGCCTACTAATGGCGCACTAGTGCTGCGCCACTAGCACCACGCCATTAGAATTTTTTACTAATGGCGCACCACTGGTGCGCCATTAGTATAGCCCTCGGTGCGCCATTAGTATCTGGTATACTAATGGCGCAATGGCGCACCACATGGAAGTGCGCCATTAGTAATATTTTTTTTCATTTTTTTTAAATATTTTTTTTTCAATTTTTTTTAGTTTTTTTTCTTAATCTCAGGTCACTATGGCTTAATCTCGGGTCAATATGCTTAATCTAAAGTCAAATCGCACTCTGTGGTCAAACTTCCCGGAGGGTCACCCATCCTCACACTACTCCAGCCCGAGCACGCTTAACTTCGTAGTTCTATCCAACCCCAGCACCAGCTCACTTTAGAGGCACTTGTTGATATATCTATCATATCAATCCTATTAAACCTTCTTAATGTCTAGGACTTTGTTCATGTTCATGAGTATGATGAAATTTTGAAAAAATATTTCAAACTTCCCGGTCATATTACGTATTATCATATTTTGTAAAAAAAAATCAATTTTTTTTCGAAACCAATTTTTTTCTGTTACTAGTGGCGCACCTTGCAAACAGTGCGCCACTAGTAAGTTTGAATTTTTTTTGCCTCTAGTTCTTAAAAGCCCCGTAACTTTTTTTCTGTTTGGTTTTTGGGGATTTTGAAAATGTTTAACGGGGTTCCCCCGTGTTAAATTCGGATGTAACTTTTCGAGTAGATGATTTTTCATATTAAAAACTTTTTAATCCGAGCTCGTATGCAAAAGTTATGCCCATTTTTACAAATTCCAGAGATATTTTGCAATAAAGTCAAAATTAATATTTGTAGAGGGATAAACTCAAGCAATATGATATAGAGGGATAAACTCAAGCAATATGATATAAACCCCATCTTTTTATCCTCGATGGCAACAATACAATACGTGCCTTGCTGCCCCTACTGTCACTGGGAAAGGACACCGCAAGATTGAACCCAAAGCCAAGCACTTCTCCCATTGCAAGAACTATAGATCTAGTAGGCCAAACCAAACCAATAATTCGAAGAGACTTGCAAGGATATTATGAGCACACATAAAGAGTTCAGAGAAGAACCAACTATTTCTCATAGATAATCTTGATCATAAACTCACAATTCATCGGATCTCGACAAACACACCGCAAAAAGAGATTACATCAAATAGATCTCCTCGAAGATCGAGGAGAACTTTGTATTGAGATCTAGAGAGAGAGAAAAAGCCATCTAGATACTAGCTATGGACCCGAAGCTCTGTGGTAAACTACTCACAACTCATGGTGAGGGCGATGATGATGATGTAGAAGCACTCCATGATGGATTCCCCCTCCGGCAGAGCTCCGGAACAGGCTCCAAGATGGGATCTCACGGGAACAGAAGGTTACGGCGGTGGAACTAGGGTTTTGTCTTCTCCTCTGATGGTTTCGGGGTATGTAGGGTTATATAGGAGGAAGGAGGACACCGGGGGACTGACGAGGGGCCCACGAGGCAGGGGGCACCCCCCCACCCTCGTGGACACCCCGTGGCCCCTATTCCGTGGTTCTCAAGTCACCCGTGCGTGATTTTCTCCAAAAATATCTCTCTCAAAGGTGTCATTCCGTTTGGACTCCGTTTGATATTCCTTTCTGCAAAACCCTGAAACAGGCAAAAAGAAGCAATCTAGACTGGGCCTTTGGGTTAGTAGGTTAGTCCCAAAAATAATATAAAAATATATGAAAAATCCCATTAAACATCCAAAACATCATAAATAATAGCATGGAACAATCAAAAATTATAGTTATGTCGGGGTATTTGGATCGACACCTATAGGATCACAAGAATCCCTACTACGGTTGCGGGGCGCGGGGTTGAGAGAAGAGCGGATCTAACGGTCAGGACACGGTTTCTTTACCCAGGTTCGGGCCGCAAAGATGCGTAAAACCCTACTCCTGCTTTGGTGGAATATATGTTGGTGTTCTTCAGCTAGTGAGGAGCTCCAAGAGAGTCGTGAGCAGTTCCAAAAAGCTGAAGCCTCCTCCTGGTCGCCTCGGGCCTCCTTTTATAGGAAAAAGGGGTTGCCACAGCGGCACACAGGAGGTGGAAAGGGTACAGTGATGCGAGGTTATCCCTCGCATTACAAGACAAGGTGCATTTACTGCGCCCAGCTTAGGTGTCCTTGCTTTATCGGGGACGGGGAGAGACGTCCGTCTTGTCCGTCACCGCCCCTCCTCGTGTTGACACACGCCTTGGCCAGCAGTGCCTGAGGCACCATGTAGGCACACAGGCAGCTGAGGTGGCGCAACGGCGGGTCTCCACGAAGATCTGTTGGTTGCCACGCAGGAGCCTGTCCAACTGGTTGGGTCGGCAGCCGCGTGGGTCGGTAGAAACCTGGTTGGTGCGGGCCTGACGGTGGCCCTGCGGGTGTCCTCGGCAAGGGCCTTGCCGGGGCTCCGGCAAGGGTCCTGTCATGGCGCCTGCTGTCATCCCCGGCAAGGTGCTTGCCGGGGGCCTTGTGGTTCTCCTTGGCTGGGATCCCGCCAAGGGTCGTCTTCTTAACTTGTATATGATCTTGAACGTCTTCACGAAGATCTGCATGCCCCACGGGGATACCTCCCGAATCCTCGCCCCATGGGGGTGGTGGACTCAAGGGTGGTTCGCTCCGTAGGCGAGGGGCGAGCTGCCGCGGCAAGGGTCCTGTCGGGGCTGCCAGTGCTGGCCCCGGCAAGGACCTTGCCGGGGAGAGCCGCTTTGTCCCTTTGCTCTCTGTGGTCTTGTTCTTGGCGTTGGCTCCAGTCTCCATCAAGCTTCGATCTTGCCCCGGCTCGCCTCCCTCTCCATGCTCGGTGTGGTGGTGTCCGTGGCTCAGACTGCCCGTGCACAGTCATAGGGGTACAAAAAGTGTACCCCTCTTTTTGTACACCGACAGGAGCCCCCGGGCCTGGGCCACACATAAGCGCAACACGTTGTTGGGCCAGGCCCAGAACGGTGCACGGGTAGGCGGGGTGGTTTTCACCGTGGTAGAATTTTCGCGCGCTGCGCCTCCCACGACCGCGCGCGTGGCGTGGGGTGGAGGGGCGTGCATGACGTGGGCGGCATGCGTGGGGCGGTTTCCGCAGGCATGCGTCACATCGCAGTAAATGCGAAAGGAGGCGGCTCACGTTTTTTCCCCCATAAAAAGGAATAACCGCGAGCGCGCTGCTCACTTCCTTCATTTTCCTCGCGCCTCTTCCAATCTCAGAGCCGCTGTTCCCTTTCTTCCTTCCTTCCGAAGCCTTCGCCGTCGCCCGCCGCTGTTGCTTCGCCATCTCCTTCCCTCAGTCTTCCCATTCAGCCGCCATGGCGTACAAACCCTCAAAGGGCAAAGGGGCGGCCAAGGGTGCCGGGCCTGTAGCGCCGCCGGAGGGCATGTTTACGGGGGATCGGACAAAGGCCGCTATCTTCATCCCGTCGTCGATCGATGTCTTCGAGCTCCGGGCTGCTTTCAAACCCCTTTGGGGGGCGGAGACGGGGGATCGGGCGAAGGACTTGGGCCATCCGGCGACGCGCGTCGTTCCGGCCGCTTGCGCCCCGCCCAGCTCAAATCGGTACCCCTTCTTTGTTGATTACTTCTCTTGCGGGTTGTGTCCTCCCTTCTCCGATTTCTTCTGCGACATCATGCACACCTTTGGCTTCCGTCTTTTGGATTTCACCCCAAATGCGGTAGGGCTTTGTCGGAATGCAGCCCAACACGGCGCTCTTCCGCCACTACTTCACCCCTCGGATCCAGCCGGGAGGCGCGGTCTCTGGATGCATCGCCTGGATTCCGAGACACAAGGTGGTGTACCCAGAGGGCGCCGTGAAGGAGAGTCCGCGCGGCCGGTGGTGCTGGATTGAGGAAGACGAGCCGCCAGCATTCTGCAGGGTCCGTCGGACGCCGCCGGCCCGTGGCAGCGATTGGAGCGACGTCGACGCCGCCGACGGGAGGCTCACTGTTGTCTTCACCAGGATCAACCGGCTCGTCCAGGCCATACTCATCCTCGAGATGATCGGGGCGGATTTTATCCACCGTCGGATCGCTCCGCTGCATAAAAAGGGGAGGCCAGCCTGGCTCTTCAGGAACCCGACCGACGTCATGTGGCTCCGCCCTGGCCTCAACCACAACCTCACAGTGATGGGACACGCCCATTTCTGTCAGCGGCTCTTCCAGCTGGATGTGGGTCACGGTGGTGAGGTCGAGCGGACCGGCAAGGCTGCGAAGGCTGCCGTGAAGGCCAGCAAGGCCGTCCAGGGGCAGTTTTTCAGGCTGCCAGCGGGAGTGGTCCCGCTGTGCAACAATTCGCGCCAGTCCGAGATCGTCGCCATGATGCCGGAGTGCAGCGCGCACAGCCCCGTCCCGAGCTGGCAGGAGCCGAAGGACGAGGTCGTGCAGCAGTTCTTCGATACTCTGGTCGAGGTGTGCGTCAATCCTGACGCCGAGCGGTGGCTCGTCGGGGACACCACTCCAGAGGAGCTGGACTACATCGTCGCCAGGGCGAGGGAGGCGCAGCTCATCAGGGAGGCCGGCAGCGCCGGAGGTATGGAGGACCAGGACGCCGCGGCTGCGGAGGAGGAGGAGTTCGCTCAGTGAGCGGCGGCTGCCGGAGAGGCTAGCAGCGCCAGCACCGGGCTCCATTGGTTGAGGACGCGGCCGACGAGTCGTCATCGTCGAAGGATGTGGCGGCTGGCCTGGCGCCAGCCAGGGGAAGAGGGCGAGTCTTGCAGCGGGCCTGCTCCGGCGAGCCGGTCCGGCCCGGCAAGACTGCGGAGCCTCAATTGGCCCTGGAGGGGTCCGGGTGCCTCACGAGGGCCACGGCGGCGAAGAAGTCGATGAAGGCCGTTGAGAAGAAGAAAACGGCAGCTCCCTCTTCATCGAGGCACGCACAAACTCCGCTCCCTTCTTCGCCTCCCCCGGCAGACGTCGATTCGGAGGGCGATGCGGAGTTCTCCTTCGACCTCGGGCCCCTCAGCCCGAAGAGGAAGAGGAAGACGACAGAGGAGGAGGAGATGGACGACGAGTAAGTATTCCATTCCTTGTCGTCATCCCCATCTCTCTTGACCATGCCACTCATCTTGACTTGTTGCTTCTTCAGGGACGCAGAGACGTTGGCCCAGAGGGTGAAGAGGGCCAAGGCTTCGGCGAGCAGCCAGCCCCCGGCCGGGGCTACAAAGACACCACTGGTGGTGTTGAGCAGCTCCGACGGCAGCCCCCGGCACAGCCCCCAGCGTAAGTCCGCCAACCTCTTCTCGCTCGACATGCAGTAGGCGTTGGATGCTAAAGGTGCTGACCTTGCCGGTTCTGTAGGACGGGAGCAGCGGCAGGAGGAGCCGCATGGGGCTACTCCCAACACACCACCCCATCGACTACGCCGCCATGAGGGGCGTCCCCGGCAAGGGCACCAAGCATGGAGCCCGCACGCATGGAGGAGGAGGGGAACTTGGGCGCTGGTGGTCCGGCCCCGGCGTTCGACGCCGGCGGGGAGGGAACTTCCGCCTCACAGCCCGGCGCTGGTGAGCCGCTTGCCTTTTGTCTTTGCTTTTCCATTGCGCTTTTTCTTGACTTCATTATCCCCGTCATGGCCCAGGCCCTCCTTCAACGTGGACGTCGTCATCAAGGAGGTTTCTGAGGAGGCCGCGGCGGAGGCCGACAAGATCGCTGCCGAGGAGGCCGCCAAGGACGTCGCCGGGGCCGCCGCGGATAAGGCTGCTGAGGATGCCGCCAAGGATGCCGCCGAGGGTGCCGGCAGTGGGCCTGCCGGGGAGGCCGGCAAGGCCACAGCCGAGGAAGAGGCGATTTACGATCAGCCTTCTTCCTCCGCGACCTCGGGCCCCGGCAGGTATTTGAAGGTGGAGGACAACCTCTTCGTCCATCTTGCCGGGGCGTCGAGCCCCCGGGCGCGTGCCGGAGGAGAAATCTTTGATGGCGAGGTGCTTGCCGTCGCCGGGCTCGAGGTCGTCGACGAACCGGGTGCTGGCGGCGATGGCTCTCTAGAGGGACAGCTCTTCCAGGCCATGGGGGCCAACTTACGGAAGCTCCAGGCGCTCTACTGTGCCCGTCTGGACAAGGTTAAGTCTAGGGCGGCAGCAATGGACGACGCGGAGGCGGACTTCCAGGTGCGCATTGCTGAGGCGCAAACCTGGTTCCACCAGTCCCGCGAGGAGCAGAGGGCCTTCCAGGAAGAACTGGCCAAGCGTAATGCGGAACTCATCATGAAGATGGCCGACATCGAGAAGGCCCGGGAAGAGGCAGCGAACTTGGCTGCCGTGGCGGAGGCCGCCCGGAACCAGCATCAAGCCGCCCTCGATTCCCAGGAGGAAGACCTCTCCGTGCGTGAGGCGAAGCTCGCCGCAATGCTTCGCGACAAGGATGAGGAGCTCGAGGCTCTTGTCGAGCGGCGGACCCGTGAGCTAGTGCAATTTGACTTGAGATTAAGCAAATTGACCCCAGATTAAACCATAATGATCTGAAATTAAGAAATAAAATAAATAAAATAAAAAAAATTTGAATTTTTTTTTGAAAAAAAAAACATTTGAAAAAAATATACTAATGGCGCACTTCTACGTAGTGCGCCATTAGTATGCCAGATACTAATGGCGCACCATAGGTGCGCCATTAGTATCCAACTACTAATGGCGTGCTAGTAATGGCGCACCGGTAGTGCGCCATTAATGGGCAAAACCGGTGCGCCATTAACAGCCCTTTTTGTAGTAGTGAAGGTTCTTCTTGGATAAAAGAGTAAAACCACATAAATTTTATAGGTTGAACATCTTGAAAGAAGGAACACCACAGAGGTGAACGAGATATGAGAAACTCCGTTATAAAAGAGGAACGCGGAATAAAAGAGACCCAAGATCGTTGAAAGACATGAAACAAGAGCTTAACGAACCAAAAGAATTTGAAACTGCACTGCTACTTCTCGAGCTTGCATTGTATTCCCTCGAAGAGGAAAGGGTGATGCAGCACAGTAGCGTAAGTATTTCCTTCAGTTTTTGAGAACCAAGGTATCAATCTAGTAGGAGACCACGCGCGAGTCCCTCGCACCTGCACAAACAAATAAGAACTTCGCAGCCAACGAGATAAGGGGTTGTCAATCCCTTCACGGTCACATACAAAAGTGAGATCTGATAGATAGGATAGGATCATATTTTTGGTATATTTGGTATAAGAACAGAAAGTAAAGAAAGTAAATAAGCAACGGCAATAGAAATTGAGAGGAAAATAATATGATAAAGATAGACCCGGGGGCCATAGGTTGAACCAGTGGCTTCTCTCATGATAGCAGAATTCTATGATGGGTTAACAAATTACTGTCAAGCAATTGATAGAAAAGCACATAGTTGTGAGAATATCTAGGCATGATCATTATATATAGACATCACGTCTGTAACAAGTAGACCGAAACGATTCTGCATCTACTACTATTGCTCCACACATCAACCGCTATCCAGCATGCATGTAGTGTATTGAGTTCATACGAACAGAGTAACGCCTTAAGCAAGATGACATGATGTAGATGGATAAACTCAAGCAATATGATATAAACCCCATATTTTTATCCTCGATGGCAACAATACTATACGTGCCTTGCTGCCCCTACTGTCACTGGGAAAGGACACCGCAAGATTGAACCCAAAGCCAAGCACTTCACCCATTGCAAGAACTATAGATCTAGTAGGCCAAACCAAAGCGATAATTCAAAGAGACTTGCGAGGATATTATAATCATACATAAAATATTTCAGAGAAGAATCCAATATTGTTCATAGATAATCTTGATCATAAACCCACAATTCATCGGATCTCGCCAAACACACCTCAAAAAGATTACATCAAATAGATCTCCTCGAAGATCGAGGAGAACTTTGTATTGAGATGCGAAAAGAGAGAAGAAGCCATCTATCTAATAACTATGGACCCGAAGGTCTATGGTAAACTACTCACAACTCATCGATGAGGTTATGGTGTTGATGTAGAAGCACTCCGTGATCGATCCCCCCTCTGGCGGAGCTCCGGAACGGGCCGCAAGATGGGATCTCACGGGAACAGAAGGTTGCGGCGATGGAATTAGGGTTTTCTCTATTGCCTTGATGTTTTCAGGGTACGTGGATATATATAGGAGGAAGGAGGGCACCGGGGGAGCCAGAAGGGGCCCACGAGGGTGGGGGCGCACCCTGCCCCCTCGTGGCCTCCTCTCTCATTCCCTCGCGTGTACTCCAAGTCTTCTGTGAAGATACGGTTCCAAAAATAATTATCCCGAAGGTTTCATTCCGTTTGGACTCCGTTTCATATCCCTTTTATGCGAAACACTGAAATAGGCAAAAAACAGCAATTTGCACTGGGCCTTGGGTTAGTAGGTTAGTCCCCAAAATAATATAAAAGTGTATAATAAAGCCCATTAAACATCCAAAACAGAATATATAATAGCATGGAACAATCAAAAATTATAGATACGTTGGAGATGTATCGTGCACCGATATAACGAGATAGCCAAGGAACAAGAATGACTTCGAAACCACTCCGGCTAAAAGAGATAGAAATGAATTTCGAACGAGAAGATTTGGGCCGCACTCCGGCTAAAAATGAATGGGATAGAACATGAACTTCACAAGATGAGACGATCCATGATGAGATGAACAAGAAAAATCCTCCGTAAGAAATAATGAATGGAATGAGAAGAAAAGAGAAAGAACAACATTTTCTTGCACAAAAGAATTTGAAAGCATCCTTGCGAAGAAGGGACGAACGGAGTTGTTGGAAATCAACAACAAAAAGAATTAACTTGTTGTGGACTTTATGGAAATCGTCCCAAAACTTGAGATGAATTATATCGCAACCAAAATGATTGAATATATGAGATGAAGGAAGAAATGCAAAACTCCACTTCAAAAGAATACGGAGAATTATTTGCTTTTCGAGATGCAAGATACAAAGCTTGAGCTGCTCCACAAGAATTTGATGAATATTTGAGGAACGAATTATATCGTGAAGAACCACCATGAAGAACTCCGGTAACAAAAGGATGATAAGATAGAATTGAATGATCAAAAGAATAAGATTAAAGCCTTGCGATGATTTAGATGGAGGTTCTGACGAGATAGCCGAGAAAAGGTTTGAACAATTCCGGAAAGAAAAGATGAAAACACTTGGGACTAGAATTTATTCATCTTGAACAATTCCAAAGGACGGGATTACACAACTTGATGAAAGAATAAGAATTATGTTATGCTTATCCTCCACCAATTAAATTGATGAGAAGCAATGGATTTGCATACCACTTATTCACGTTGAAATTGATTAAGAGGGATATATTGTGAAACTTGAGAAAGTATTCATGAACCAATGGTAAGATTGGAATGAATGAAAGAATTTATACGATAACAGGAAAAGAACTCTTGAGCGAACCACCGTAAGAATTGAAAACGAGTGATGAAAGAAAGACAAACCACCATAAGGTATTGATATTGAACGGACACAAGAGAATGAATCACCGAGAAGAATTATGAACTTGAGGGAATTTAGATACAAGAGAACGAAGAGATCACGAATTGATTAAAGAATACTTGAATGAAGCACCGAAAGAATACAGAGACGAACGAAGAGACATCAATGAAGAATATTTGGAAGACAAAGTTGAAAACTGAGAACGAAGAACTCTTCTGAAATGAGGGCCTTCGGTGGAATACAATGGGAATAATTCATGAAATACTCTGGATGTGTAACACAAGAATTTGTCATGATCAGAACAATTTGAAGGGATGGCATTAAGCTTGAACGAAGAATAGTCGAGAGAACGGACAAGATTAAGAGGAAACTCTTCTTCGGTCTGCAAATGCTGAGAATGCCAACGAGGAACACCATCAACATTATTGAGATACTCCTGAAGAATCAAAAGAGGAAAAGGTTGAGCCAAACATGAAAAGAATTGAAAGCGATCTTGGAGAAGGCACATGACTGATGGAATCCATTCTTACGTCACACTTTGAAAATAATTTGGAAATCACTCCGGAAAAAACTAGAAGAGTCAGGTAAGATCCTGGGAAAGACCTGTGGGTCATGAGCCCACCGAATAGAAAACTCCATTGGAAAGGATTGAAAGGAAGAGATGCTGCACCGAAAGGATTGAAAGACTCGAATGAGGTGACAACCATGAATTAATTGAAAGGCAGACGAATCTCCTGAGATGTCTTCGGAACTCCAAAACAATTAAGTGGCGAGAGGCAAACGAGCAATTGGAAACCTCCGAGCCTAGGGAAAAGAATATGATGAACACTGAATACAAATTGAATTGGAACCACTAGAAAAGAAAAGAGATGAAGAATGTCGAACGAGAGTAGAATTCATCGGAGAAGAGAAGAGAAGAAGAATGACGAACTGGACGAGAATTCACCAAGTTGAAGTAACTGAGGAAAGAATAAAGAGACTTCGCACGAATAGAATGGATACTCGATTAAGGACTTCGGTGCAAGAAGAAAAAGGGTGGGTGGGTGGGAAAAAGAAAGACCACTTCTGACGGTGAAAAAGACATCAGTTGGAAAGAACCGAGGATTGAACTTGAAGAGGATCGAATCAACTTGACGAGAATTACACCGGATGACAAAACGCTGACATCACAATGAACGAAAACTAACTGCGTGATCCTAAAAAATATTTGAAGGGGAAGAGGAGTAATTCAAAACACCTACGTCAAGATTCCTCACCAGAGCAACGAAGGGGCTGAGGAGTAAAAAGAATTCCTACTCTCCGATATAACTAGACTCCAAAATAGTTTTCTTCTAGACTCGACAACGACCAAACTACGATCAATCAAGGGGGCTCCTATGGTCGGTCGAGGCTTTGATACCAACTTGTCACACCCAAGATGCGATTCTATCCCGATCATGTTATAACCTCGTGATTGGGGCACAACCACATATCGGGCGCTTAGCAAGATGGATATCATTACATTGTACCATTACATAAATAGATGGGGATACATACAAGTCATACAACAACCACATGAATACAACAACATCATACACGAGACATCCAACTACGGATGAAAAACATGAAAAGCACAACGACATCAATCCTGCTATCCCACACTGCCGACCAGGAACCTATCCCAAGACTGATGAAGGAGAAGAAGAAAGATCTCCAAAATAAGTAAAATCGCTCTCACGTCAAGTCATCTTAAACCTGCACCTGCAACTGTTGTTATTGTATCTGTGAGCCATGAGGACTCAGCAATCCCATAACCATGGGTATCAAGACTAGCAAAGCTTAATGGGTATGGCGAGGTTAAGAGGTGAGGTTGCAGCAGTGACTAAGCATATGTATGGTGGCTAACTTACGAGTACAAGAATAAGATGAGCATCTACGCCAACGGTCGCAAACTAGTAATGATCGCTAAGAGATCATGTAATGCCCAGTATGCGACTATGTCTCCCACGTGTCGAGGCACGACTTAAAGACATACGCGCATACTAGAATGATCTCAAGTATGGTATCTTTGCACATCTCATATAAAATTCAGGGATGAAATTGTAAAATGATAGTTGGCTTACACTCGCCACGTCACACAATGAATACAATAACACACATCATCCACAAAACATCAGGGTTCGGCTACGGACGAAATCCAAACGAGAAAGATACCATAAAGAACACATGCCCAGATCGCCCCTAGTAGGAACCACTACTGATCGTCGAAACACGTCACATACATACAGCCACGCTCTTCATCGAACTCCCAGCGAAGTTCTGTTCCATCTCCTGCATCGTTCTCGGCTGTACGTGCATCTCGTGTGTGTTGTAATCTGTGAGCCACAAAGGACTCAGCAATCCCATTCCCAGGTATCAAAACTACCAAAGCCTTAGGTGAGGAAAGTCTATAAAAGTGTCTGCAGCAAGCACTATGCATCTAGCTTACGAGTTCAGAGCGAGAAGAGAACAAGTGCCAACGGTCGCCAAAGATGATCAATAAGTGATCTTAGCTACTCACGGTCATGCTGTTCACTTTCCGTAGCCCTTAGGAAAGAGACCATCATGGTTACTCACACAGGTAGTGTATTCTTATGGATAAGGTGTCAAGTTATCTACAACCGGATATTAACAAATTTCCATCTGCCACATAACCGCGGGCACGGCTTTCGAAAGTTCAAAACCCTGCAGGTGTGTACCAACTTAGCCCATCACAAGCTCACAATCTACAGAGTCGCAACTCCAAAGTGGGAAGACCCGAGTATTCTTGAAATCCCGTGCTCAAGATATTTTGACAAAGGTAAAACTAATCCAGCAAGACCTCCCGGTGTGGCGACACCCTGATCGTAGCCGTGCGTATCTCGTCTCAGGCCACGATTGGATGGGTGATGCTAAAGGTAATACCAACCCTCGGGTTTCCCCAAGGTGGCACTGTAGGACCCTCGTTTGGGACCAACACCATCTGCACTGCCCCCCTGTTATGTAGAATTAAGAACCCGGGGACATGACCCCCTATGCAATTAATTAATTAAGTTTTTTTATTATGAGGCAAATTAAAACCAAAGTTGGGCCTTGCAGGAAAAGCTTTAAGTAGTGCGAGTTACCGAGGGCGGCCCATAAACCCCAACCGTGTTAGGAACGCAAAATCAAGGAACATAACACCGGTTTATCGGTTCCTAAGGTGGCATCAGTGGAACAAAACACCGAGCAAAAGGCCAAGCCTTCCACCCATTGCCAAGTATATAGGTGTGTTAATATATTTAAGAGATATTATGATATTCCAAAAACAAGTTCCAACATGGAGCAATCTTCATCTTCACATGCAACTAACAACGCTATAAGATGGGCTGAGCAAGCGGGTAACATAGCCAGACAAGGGTTTGCTGGGAAGGTGTCAAAGGTTAGAGGTTTGATGGCAACAATAGGAGGCTGACAAACAAGAATAGGCATCGAGGCATATCTTAAGAGCGAGACAACTAGCATAGGAAAAGATAGAGGTGATATTGGGGACTGGTCATCTTGCCTGGGATTCCGCAAAGGAAGAAGAATGAGTCCATGAAGTAGTCGAACAAAACCTCACAACTCCGGAACAAGGACGAAGCTAACGAGAGGAGCAGACCGGAAAGAAGGAAACAACACGGTAAACACACAAGCATAAACATGGCATACGATGCACATCCAAGTATGATGCATGTCCGTTTAATTTTGCATGGCATGGGAAAGTGAACAAACAAATACTACAAGTTAAGTGGAGCTCTATATGCAACGAGTTGCATATTGACAAAACACCACATTTTATTTATTTAGTTGACTCTCGTTTATTTACAAGACAAGATTAAATGTTTTTATTAAACATGGCAAGAGGTGAAGCATCAGCAAAACTACACTATCTAGTCATTTTAAATGGGGCCGGAAATAACAACAACAAATCCTGGAAACTCCCCATGTGCATATTTCGCAATTATTAAAGCTAACAACAATTTAAACATTTTAATGTTGTTATCATGATGCGGATGGCATTTTCAAGTTTTATGCAAATTTTATTAAAAGTTGACATGAAGAGATATGAAGCATTTGTCACCGTGGTGGAAAGAAAGGGTGCCACGGCGGCGATAACCGAAAGTGATGCCACGACAACATATCGGTTCCGGTAACTTGTTGAGAGACCGGTGCAAAAGATGAAGGGCGGCGTGAGCGTGTCATGCAAGAAGAAAGGTGGGGTGATCCCGTTACCGGGTTCCCACGGGTTGGCGACGAGGCAAACGAGGGGCACTTCGGACTCGATGCAACAAGTGAAGATCTCATACATCACACATGCATTCATCCACGGGGTCATCGTGGGAAGTAGTCGTTCACGGACGTCGTGGAAGTAGTGTTACTCGTTTCGTAGCCGTTCAAGTCATCGGTAGAGGAACTTGGTGCATCGTCCTGGTATTTGGCGACCTCGGTCTTGTCAAACTCATAGATGGCAGTAGAGGTACATGGTCTTCTCGGCACTTGGCGAAAAACGGTCATCGTGGGACTTGACGTGTCCGAGAGGTACTTGTTGTCCTGTGTGGTCGAACACGAGATGTTCCTGGCGAACCCAAAAAGAAAACGCTCCTGATTGAGGAGGACTCGATCTTGAACTTCACCGGTAATGGAGGTGCATCCACTCAGGGCGTTGGTTCTTGATGCCTGGCCGAGCAGCGGCTAGACGAAGGGGTCATCATCGTGGGCCTTGACATGAAGTAGGGACACAGCTGCATGCGCTAGCAGCCAATGAAGTGAGCGCCACCTGCAGGGGAAGGAGCAGAGCAGGGGGGTCGCAGACGAAGCAGCAGCACAGCACGGGCGGAGCCACGGGCCATCACGGTGCTGGCGACCACGGGATCGGGCGCGACGCAAGCCTCCTGGCGCAGAGGACGAGCTTGGACGGCGACGGCAGCTTGCCCCGTTGTGGAGCACGGGTCGGAGACGAGGCGCAGGCGCGGTCCTGGAGGAAGGCGAGGCGGAGGACGCGATGCGGGCGCGGTCCTGGAGGAAGGCGAGGCGGAGGACGCGATGCGGGCGCGGTCCTGGAGGAAGGCGCGAGGGGGATGACGCGATGTGGCTCTGGCCGGCCACAAGTTCCAGTGAGCAAGGGGGGCCAGTGGTGTGGCGAGAGAGAGGGAGAGGGACGAGAGGAGGGAGCTGAGGGGAAAAGGGGCGGCTGGCGGCGCTCGGGAGGGAGAGGTGAGATCGATGGGGAGGGTCTCGTGCAGGCTAGTTAATGGCGGCTGGCCTAATGGGCCAGTGGGCCGAGGGGAGCAGCAGGCCAGCGGCTGGCCTGGCTGCTGCGGTGCGGCTTGGGCTAGAAGGGCCAGCTGGGCTGGGTCCTCTCCTAATATTAAGAGTGAAAAGAAAAAAATACAGAATAAAAGAAAAAGAGAGAAGAAAAGAAAGGGGTAGATAGGGAAACAATTTGCACATGAGGTTATTTTTCTCGGGCTCATAAAAATGAGCGTAATCCAAGAAAAATAGAAGTGGCATGATCGAAAGATATAATTCAAACATATTTGAATTTAATTCAAATGGGTTTGAACTAAGACTTCATTTTCGAAGTGTCCAAAAATGTTGAGGTTTTTGGTGGAACCTCGATAAACGGGAAAAGAATTATAGAGAAGGTTTTGACGGTGAAACTTGAAGTAAAAGAGGCATGGGACTATTTGCAAGTGTGTTGAGGTAAATTCCAAGAACGGAATATTTATCATAGCTCCCTAAATATTGAGAGGATATGTTACAAAGAGAAATCACCATGTGATTTCCCTTGGTTAAATAGATCAAAAGATCTATGCAATTTATTTAGTTGAGAAGAAAAGATTAATGACATGATGGCATGATGACATGGTGCAAAGCAAAAATAAATAGCGCAAGCACAAATGAAACACACGGTGAAACCCGGAACAGCTGGAAGTCTTCTGGAGCATCGGTCTCGGGGCGTCACAACTGTCCCACACTAACAGAGGATCTCGACCCGAGATCCTGAAGATGGCACCGGATAAAACGAAAAAGGAAGAGGTAAAACAAAGTTGCTTCTTTGACAAACGAGTGAAACCATAAACTTGAAAGGTTGACCAAATTGAAAGAAGAATACAACGGAGATGAACGAAGATGAAACACTCCGTTAGAAAAGAGGAACAAGGAACATTACGAGAACCTTGTAGGTTGAAAAGTGTCGTGGAATTAACACGGCAGATGTCCGGTTTAACGGACTTGATGATGGAACCATCGCACGGGTTAGCTTGAAAGGGTTCATGGCGCACAAAGGACACAAAGGATTTTATACTAGTTCGGCCCCTTTGAGAAGGTAAAAGCCTACGTCTAGTTGGTTTGGTATTGCTTGAGCGTCGGTTTACAGGGAGCGGAATCGCTTGCCTGCGTCTCGACGTATCGATTGTTGCTTGTCCTTGAACCGGTGCCGGGTCGTCCCTTTATATAGAGGTGACGCCTGGTCTGATTTACAGAGTCCCGAGGCCGGCTCATAATCGTGTCCGCCTCGGTCTCTGTCCTTTCTTTCTTATCTCTCAAGTTACATCTCCTTGGCGGTTTACAACCGTATTTCTATACATGGGCCTTAAAATCTCATAGGCCGTAATCTCTACTAAAATAATGAACCAAGTACAATATAACTAAACCGGTTTACAATATCCGGTTTATACCTACTAACCGTATCCCTGACATTAGGCCCCAGAATGATTTGAACTTGTTCATATCAGTCTTCATTGTCTTCCGCGACTTTTCTTCTGTCTTCATTTTTTCCTGTAAACCGGCTCTGACGTCATCTTCCGAAATCGTTAAAGTCTGACAATGACATCAGCTCCGCATTTATCGCCGCGAGCTGTACTGTAGCTTATTTTTAATGGTTATCCCGAGAATCGAGGCGTTCAACGGATCTTTATCCGATTTTCTTCCTTGATTACCGCACCTGTCGTTTCACATCCGCCTCTTCGTCTATAAATACCGCTCTGCTCCATTCATTATCCCCTCTCGCGTCGTCTTCCTCCTTTCTCCTCCTGACCCTCTAGAACTCCATTGCTGCCTGAGCCCGAGAACACCGCCGACGACCACCGGATCTTCCGTCTTCGACCGGCCGCTGCATCAACCTGAACCTTGACCAGATTTTCTGCGCCGCCGATCCTCACCGTCCCTGGTATGTTCTTCCTCCTCACTGTAGATCTTATCATATTCGCCATTGCTTCGCCCGTGTTCTTCCGCCATTAGAACTCCCGATGAAGCTCCATTCTTTTGCAGATACTTATATCATAGGAATCTCGTAACCCCTTAAGCCTTAATCTGTAGATCTCACTTAACACCAGATTGGATCTTGCTGTAATGACTCTACTGCCTTTATCCGTTCCGCCATTAGGGTTCTTCACAAGCTTTATGCTGTTCATTCTCTGAGACCTGCAACTTTGTAATATTTTTACCTTCCTGATCTTGCCGCAAATGCGTCTGGTATTTTAGATCTTGCTGCTTGTATTTCTGTTGCTACCTGCTTTAAATCTCCTTTTTATGCACATCCTGTAACCTCATCTGCTCTGAATTGGTCCTCTGTAGATTTCCCGTGTAATTTTTGTTTCTTTATCTCATTATGCTCAGATCTATTCTTCCTTAGCAACGCATTGAAAACTTGTTTTTCCCTTCAATAAATCTGCTAAGTATGCTTCGGTTTAGATCACCATATCATAAACCGGAAATGATGTAGACTGATGCAATGACGTAGCTATTCCTCTTCAACTGCCATTTTTAAACCGGAAATGATACATCTTGTATTTATGATTGCCGGTTTAACTTTGCTAGATAGTTCTTACCTCCCTTG
>LR738713.1:24542925-24558133 GCA_902687465.1 Secale cereale
CGGATTGATATTGACTTGTTTGGGGAACCCAAAACTTCATAATATAACCATTCAAGAGGTATGTGGGCGATACCACTGTCCTCAGGGGCCTTTGACATTCCTCCTAACCCGGTCCGGGGTTGTTTCCTTTCTGTGAAGCTTCCCTTTCCTTGAACCGGATAGGAGCTCATATTCCGGTGAATTCTGCTGCTCCTTCACACACCCTGCAAAGGTTAATTTCTAAAAACCAGCCAACATTGAAATACGATTCTTTGATAACAAACTGATATGGACATTTGCCGCAAATTCGATGTATGTGGAAAAAAGGGCTGAGCCCCCGGTTTACCGAGGGTGCCGGTTTATTCATTATTTCATAATATATATATATATAGGATACATGGGAGCCTATGGCTCAAGTGTAATATGGCCGTAGATGGGCAATGTTCCATGGCCTTTTCGTCTCCTCTTCTGATGTCCGTGAATCTTTGTGCTCTCGAATGTCCACCAAATAGTATGACCCGTTGCGTAAATTTTTGCTGATGACAAAGGGCCCTTCCCACGGCGGGGATAGCTTGTGCATGCCCGTTTGATCTTGGATAAGCCGGAGCACCAAGTCACCCTCCTGGAATGTCCTTGTTCTGATCCGGTGGCTGTGATATCTGTGCAGGTCTTGCTGATAAATCGCCGACCGTGCTGCAGCTATGTCACGCTCTTCATCCAACCGATCCAAACTATCCTGCCTTGATTCTTCGTTGATGGCTTCTACATAGGCCGCCACCCTTGGGGAATCATGGCGTATGTCGCTTGGAAGAATTGCTTCTGCACCGTAAACCATGAAGAAAGGTGTGTAACCTGTAGACCGGTTTGGCGTAGTGTTAATACTCCAAAGGACAGATGGTAACTCTTCAACCCAACATCCTGGGGTTCTCTGCAAAGGTGTCATAAGCCGGGGTTTGATTCCTCGCAAAATCTCCTGATTTGCCCTTTCTGCCTGTCCGTTGGACTGGGGGTGAGCCACAGAAGATACATCCAAACGGATATGCTCTCGTTGACAGAACTCTTCCATCTCACCCTGAGATAAATTGGTGCCATTATCTGTGATGATGCTGTGTGGAAAACCAAACCGGAATATTACTTTTTTGATGAACTTAACCGCTGTGGCCGCATCACACTTGCTTATAGGCTCCGCTTCAACCCACTTCGTAAACTTGTCCACTGCCACTAGTAGATGAGTTTTCTGATCTTGGGATCTCTTAAAAGGACCAACCATATCAAGCCCCCAAGTTGCAAAAGGCCAAGTTATTGGTATCATCCGGAGTTCTTGTGCTGGAACAAGGGCACGTCTTGAGAACTTCTGACAAGCATCACACTTGCGGACCAAGTCTGCCGCATCTGCATGTGCCGTTAACCAATAAAAGCCATGCCGGAAAGCTTTAGCCACCAACGATTTTGACCCGGCATGATGACCACAATCCCCTTCATGAATCTCCCTTAAAATATCACAACCTTCCTCAGCTGAAACACACCGTTGGAATACTCCAGAGGTGCTACGATGATGTAGCTCTCCGTCGGCAATTGTCATAGACTTGGAACGCCGGATTATCTGCCGTGCTTCATCTTCGTCCTCTGGCAATTCCCCCCGGCTTAGATATACCAAATAAGGTAACGTCCAATCCGGAATAACATGGGTTGCTGCAACCAACTGTGCCTCTGGATCTGGAATAGCTAGATTATCCTCTGAAGGTACTTGAACCGAGGGATTGTGCAACTCATCTAAAAAGGTGTTTGGTGGTACCGGTTTACGTTGCGAGGCTAGCCGGCTTAAAGCGTCAGCTGCTTCGTTCTTCCGCCGGTCTATATGCTCCACCTGATATCCTTTAAAATAACCTGCGACCGCTTCAACCTCTCGTCGATAAGCCGCCATGAGTGGATCCCTTGAATCCCACTTGCCCGAAACCTGCTGTGCCACTAGGTCTGAATCACCCAGGCACTTAACCCGGCTCAGATTCATCTCTTTTGCCAATCTCAAACCGTGAAGTAGTGCCTCATATTCTGCTGCGTTGTTAGTACAAGGAAATAACAACCGGAGTACATAACAAAATTTATCACCTCTGGGGGAAGTTAAGACAACTCCGGCCCCCGATCCCTCCAACTGCTTTGAACCGTCGAAGTGGATCGTCCAATAAGTAAGATCCGGCTTCTCCTCAGGCGTTTGCAATTCTGTCCAGTCGTTGATGAAGTCAACCAGTGCCTGAGATTTTATAGCAGTTCGTGGTACATACTTCAACTCATGTGGACTGAGCTCAATGGCCCATTTAGCTATCCTGCCTGTTGCTTCTCTGTTCTGGATTATATCTCCCAATGGAGCTGAACTAACCACAGTTATTGGATGCCCTTGGAAGTAATGCTTCAATTTCCGGTTTGCCATAAACACCCCATACACCAATTTCTGCCAATGAGGGTATCTTTGCTTGGACTCGATGAGTACTTCACTCACATAATAAACCGGACGCTGAACCGGATGTTCTTTCCCTGCTTCCTTGCGCTCAACCACAATTGCAACGCTAACTGCCCGTGTGTTTGCAGCAACATATAATAGCAAAGGCTCCTTGTCTATAGGGGCAGCTAAAACCGGCGGCTTCGCTAGTTGCTGTTTCAGTTTCTCAAACGCTGTATTCGCTTCATCGCTCCAAATAAACCGGTCCGTTTTCTTCAACATTTGATAAAGCGGGATCGCCTTTTCTCCTAAGCGACTGATAAACCGGCTTAACGCCGTGATCCGGCCGGCTATGCGCTGAACATCATTTATGCAAGCCGGTTTTGATAAAGATGTGATGGCCTTGATCTTCTCCGGGCTGGCTTCTATTCCCCTGTTCGAGACCAGGAACCCCAAAAGCTTACCGGCCGGGACACCAAAAGCACATTTCTCCGGGTTAAGCATCATCCTGTAAGCCCGAAGATTATCAAAGGTTTCCCTGAGGTCCTCTATCATTGTTCTTTCCTCCTTTGACTTGACCACAATGTCATCCACATATGCATGTACGTTCCTTCCTATCTGCCCTTTCAAACAATTCTGAACACAACGCTGATAGGTTGCTTGCGCACACTTGAGCCCAAAAGGCATAGACACATAGCAAAAAGCACCAAAAGGGGTTATGAATGCCGTCTTTTCCTGGTCTTCAACTGCCATTTTGATCTGGTGATAACCTGAGTACGCATCCAGAAAACTCAGCCGCTCACACCCTGCTGTAGCATCAATAATCTGATCAATGCGAGGAAGAGCAAAAGGATCAGTTGGGCAAGCTTTATTGAGGTCTGTGTAGTCCACACACATCCTCCACTTCCCATTCTTCTTTAGGACAAGCACCGGATTGGCCAACCATTCCGGATGAAAAACTTCCACTATGAATCCTGCTGCCAAAAGCCTGGCCACTTCTTCTCCTATAGCCTTGCGCCTCTCTTCGTTAAAGCGGCGCAGATATTGTTTTACCGGTTTAAACTTCGGATCGATATTCAACTTGTGCTCAGCGAGTTCCCTCGGTATACCTGGCATGTCAGAAGGTTTCCATGCGAAGATATCCCGGTTCTCACGGATGAACTCGATGAGCGCGCTTTCCTATTTGGGGTCAAGGTTAGCGCTGATAGTGAACTGCTTGGACGAATCTCCTGGCACAAAATCAACTTGCTTGGTCTCCTCTGCCGATTTAAATTTCAAAGCCGGATCATGCTCGGTAGTGGGCTTCTTCAGCGGAGTCATATCCGCCGGATCAACATTATCCTTATAGAACTTTAACTCTTCCGTGGCACATACCGCTTCTGCATAGGCTGCATCACCCTCTTCGCACTCCACTGCTATCTTACGACTGCCATGCACTGTAATTGTGCCTTTATGACCCGGCATCTTGAGCTGCAGATAAACATAACATGGCCTAGCCATAAACTTAGCATAAACCGTCCTCCCAAACAAAGCATGATACGGGCTTCTGATTTTAACAACTTCGAAAGTGATCATCTCTGACCTGGAATCATGCTCATCTCCAAAGGTAACCTCTAAGTCAATCTTACCAACTGGATAGGCTGACTTACCTGGGACCACCCCGTGAAACACTGTGTTTGATGTCCTCAGTTGTTTATCTGTCAGACCCATACGGCGAAAGGTCTCGTAATATAATATATTGATACTGCTACCTCCATCCATGAGTACTTTAGTAAACCGGTATCCTCCCACCTGAGGTGCCACTACCAAGGCTAAATGTCCCGGATTATCTACCCGTAATGGGTGGTCTTCTCTGCTCCAAACAATGGGCTGCTCCGACCATCGTAGAAACTGTGGCGTTGCCGGTTCTACCGCATTGACGGCCCGCTTCAAAACCTTCTGGTCTCTCTTGCATAAACTCGTGGTGAAGACATGATACTGACCGCTGCTTAACTCCTTCGGATTACTCTGGTATCCGGATTGCTGTTGCTGTTGCGGACGCTGCTGCTGCTGATTTCCTTGGTTACTATGACCCCCCTGGCCCTGTTGCTGATTATTCTGATTGTTGTAACCACCTTGATGATACGATTGATTCCCCTGACCCTGATAACCACCTTGATACTGATTTCCTTGACCATTGTAGTTTCCTTGAGTACTCTGGCCACCCGTCGGGGTTGATAACCACCACTGTTCCCTTGATAACCGCTGTTGCCCCTATATCCTGAACCGGAGCTGTTCCCTTGGTAACCCGGACCATAAAACCCGGGCCCCGAACTGCCACTTGGGGGCCGGCTAAAGGGATTAAAACGGCTGTTCCCTGGACCCATGCACTCTCTTCCAGTGTGCTTTGCAGGCCCCCTTGCTCCGCTATGCCTTAGACAGGGTTGATCCGGATCCTGCTCCCAACCCGGGTTCCCTCCCCCAACTTGGCGAGTGGGACCTCGCTGGTTGACCCGAAAACCACCTTGAACCTGTGTATTAGCCACAAAATCGGAGCTATTCTCTGCCTTCCGTTTGCCCAAGAAGCTTGAAGTAACCGGATTAACCGGCGCCGGTTTACCAGACTTGCTGGCCTTCCCTGTTTTATCTCCTTCTGACTCCGGGTACTTAGTATTATCTGAGTCCCCGTACTTCACCAGGGCGCTCATCAAAGTCCCCATATCATTGCACTCCCGTTTGAGCCGTCCGAGTTTTAATTTCAAGGATTCAAACCGGCAATTGTTCTCCAATGTTACAATCGCTGTGCTCGGGTTAATGCCGTTTGAGGAGTGCAAGATCTCTGCCACTCTGCGTACCCACGCTGCTGTAGACTCCTGTTCTCCTTGCACACATGCTGCTAAATCTATTATCGACATAGGTTGCTTGCACGTATCCTTGAAATTTTTGATGAACTGGCTGCGCAGCTCTCCCCATGATCCGATGGAATTCGGTGGTAATGCCTTTAGCCAAGTCCGGGCCGTGCCCTCCAGCATCATAGTGAAATATTTAGCACAAGCCGACTCATCCACATCCAGCATCTCCATGGCCATCTCGTAACTCTCCACCCAAGCTTCGGGTGGTAAATCGGCGGTGTAATTAGGCACCTTGCGAGGTCCTTTGAAATCTTTTGGCAGCTTGACGCTCCGCAGGGCAGGGACAAGACATTGTATCCCAAAACTGCTCGCTGTAGCTCCAGCCCCCGTAGCGCCGGCGTAAACCGGCGTCGACTGGCGGATCTCCTCCCGGGCCTCCGATCTAGGCCGGTTTTGATCTGGGGCCAGTATCTCTGCCCCTGCCGGATTATTCTGCCTACGCTGATGCCTCCTCCGTTCACTGCTAGATACTTCAGGCTCCTCCCAATGTCTAGAGTAACTTCGATTGGGACGCGGTGTTGAATGCAACCTCTCCCTGCTGTGAGAATACGCTTGATGCTGTATTAATGCCGTATTAAGCAGCTTCTGGGCCCTGCGCGCTTCTATCGCCACCGGAGATGTTCCTTCAGCAGGTAAAGCGGCCAACCGTGCGGCCGCAGCAGCAATATTATCCACAGGGTTTGAGTAATGTCCTGGAGGGACGGGCACATAAGGCACCGACATAACCCGTCGCTCCCGTTCGGCGGTGGGCTGCAGAACCGGCTCCTCCTGAACCGGCGGGCTCCTCCGGTTTAAGGCCGGATTATTGCTGGCCCCCGTTCCCGGGGTTCTAAACAAATTCGCAGATTCGTAACCCGGCGGTAGGCGGGATCGATACTTTCTCCCCCTGACTGCCTCCACCGAAGCTTGCTCCATCCTCAAGTGAAAAGCTTGATCATCCAACTCTGCTTGTCTGATAGCTAACATCTCTCCTTCTGCCTTTAAATCCTCCTTCAATTGATTGATCCGGGCCGTTAACTGAAGAAGCACCGCATCATGCTGCACTGCACCTTGTCTGCTGGAGCCACAACCTCTACTGCTTTAGCTGCGAGCTCTTCGATCAAGGTGGATAAAACTTCCGTGAGGGGGGGATTTGAACCGCTTCCCCCTGCGCCGGCTTCCGCTGTTGTTCCGTTTACCGGGGGTTGTGAACCGGCCATGAAGACCGCCACCCGGTTTGGCGGGTCAAAGGGGTCCGGAATACTGTTTCCATCGGACTCGCCCTCAGACCGGCCGTCCCGCAACTGATACAGAGATTCAGTTTCCCCGGATGAAGACTCGTCATCTGAGTAGACGACTGTTGCCCCATCAGATTCCGAACCATCCTCGGTTCGACCTCCGTGAACTGCCCCCACAAACACATGCCTCATGGCAGGCCGGATCCGGGGCGATCTCGCCCGCTGAGCCGGCTCGACGATGCTGGGGAGGGTGTCCGGCTCAGGTCCTGGTTCGCCAATTTTGCCGATGAAGACTTGGATGCTGCCGAAGGGGACCCGGTACCCGTATTCGATTGAATCGGCCTCCGGTCCCCAACCCGCGTCGTCGATGTAGATCCGGCCGCGACGACTCTTGGTCATCCGGCCGACCGCGTAACCCTTTAACCCTTCGAAGCCGCCTTTCAAGAACTCGAAACCATCATGCGCGAGCCCCACGGTGGGCGCCAACTGTCGTGGAATTAACACGGCAGATGTCCGGTTTAACGGACTTGATGATGGAACCATCGCACGGGTTAGCTTGAAAGGGTTCATGGCGCACAAAGGACACAAAGGATTTTATACTAGTTCGGCCCCTTTGAGAAGGTAAAAGCCTACGTCTAGTTGGTTTGGTATTGCTTGAGCGTCGGTTTACAGGGAGCGGAATCGCTTGCCTGCGTCTCGACGTATCGATTGTTGCTTGTCCTTGAACCGGTGCCGGGTCGTCCCTTTATATAGAGGTGACGCCTGGTCTGATTTACAGAGTCCCGAGGCCGGCTCATAATCGTGTCCGCCTCGGTCTCTGTCCTTTCTTTCTTATCTCTCAAGTTACATCTCCTTGGCGGTTTACAACCGTATTTCTATACATGGGCCTTAAAATCTCATAGGCCGTAATCTCTACTAAAATAATGAACCAAGTACAATATAACTAAACCGGTTTACAATATCCGGTTTATACCTACTAACCGTATCCCTGACAAAAAGCATGAAACACAAACTCACGAATAGTGGAAGGATTTGAACCACTCCGGTTGAATAAGGCTAGAGAAGGAATAAGAACGAAAAATTTGGACAGCATTCCGACTGAAAATGGAAGGAATTAACAAGAACTTGCCAAGATGGGGTGATACTTGATGAAATCAGCAACACACTTCCTCCAAAACAATTAAAAGAATGGCACAAGGGGTAAGAAAGATTTAGACATCACTCTGGTTGAAAAGAGAGGCAAAACATGAAAGATGAGAGAACTTGAATGGAGGTCACAACACTCCTGTTAAACGGACTGGAAAGGACAAGAGCATGATCTTGATATGACAAGATGATGGTTCGAAGAGAGTAATATCATAAAAAAACTCCGAAATGAAAGAATATATGCTAGATCGTTGAAAAGAAAGGAACGGAGAAGAAAATGACAACTTCTCCCACAAATGAATTTGAAAATGATCCTTATGAAGAAGGGTTGAACGGAGTTGTTGGAAATTCAACAAGGAAAAGAATAAGCTTGATGTGGGCTTATGGAAAACATCCCAAAGTTATGAGGTGACAACCGGCCACTAACGAAAACATTTGATTGGACTGAGATAAGCAAGGAGACAAAAGAGTTATTTCACCGAGAGGATAAATGAAGAACTTGGGTCATTTATAGCACCATAATTAGCAACAATCCTTAGGAAATCTTTTAGGTGAGACACAACCCAAGATAACTCCAACGAATAAAATTGAAGGGTTGAAAAGATCTCATGAACGAAGAATAAGATGGTTTTAAATATCTCATTCTTGATAACTCATGAATCATAAAACATGAAGGAAAAATTGTCAAGAATGACATAACACCATCTCAATAGATAAGGTAGAAAGAATTACACTTCAAATGCATGAAGAAGAATACTTGAGCTCCAACAAGAATCTTGAAGAACACTTCGAGGATGAATTAAATCATGATGAACCACCATGAAGAACTTCGGTAACAAAATGATGAGAAGTGAAGGATGAATAGAATAATATTGAAGCCTTGCAATGATTACATGGAGATTTGAAATGATATAATTGAAATAACTTGAAGCTCCGGAAAAGAAGATGAACAACTTGGAACCGAGAATATGATATCACGAACGAACCACGGACGAACGAATTAAATCACCTTGAAGGAATAAGAATAAGAATTATGTCATGCTTATCCTTCACCATTTTAAATTGATGACAACCAATGGATTTGTCATACTACTTATTCTTGTTGCAAAGAATTAAAGAGAGATCTCGCACAAACTTGAGAGAGTATTCAACGAATCACCGGTAAGGTTTTGAAAGAACGAATGAATTAATACGATAACAAAGGAAGAGAAATCTTGAACGAACCACCGTAAGAATTGAGACCGGGTGATGAAAGAGAATAATCCACCAGGAAGAAAAAGCACTTGAGGAAATTTAGATACAAGAGAACGAAGAGATCGCGAACTGATTAAAGAATACTTTTACAAAGCACCGAAAGAATATGGAGACGAACGAAGAGACATCAATTAAGAATAGTTGGAGGACGAAGTCGAAAACTGAGAACAAAGAATTCTTCTGAAATGATGGCCTTCGGAGTGTCACAATGGAAAGAATTCATGAAAAGCTTCGGATGGGTATAAAAAGAATTCCTCACAATCGGAAAAATAATGAGGATGGCATGAAGCTAGAACCACAAATCTTCAAGAGAACGGGCCAAGATTTAAGAGAAACTCTTCTCCGGTCTTCAAATATTGAGAATGACAAGGAGAAACACCTTGAAGAATTTGCGAGATACTCCGGAAGAATGAATATATAAAGGTTGAAGCAACAATGAGTGAAAGCGATCTTAGAGAAGGCATATGACTGATGGAATCCATACTTACGTCACACTTTGAAAAGAATTTTAGAATAACTCCGGAAAAATAGAAGAGTCAGGTAAGATCCTGGAAAAAGACATGTGGGCTAGGGCCCACTAAAGGAACACCGTTGGAAAAGATTGCTTAAGAGATATTGCACCGGTTGAATTAAATGGCTTGAATAAGATGACAATCCTCGAAATAGCTTGAACGGATTAAGAATGGAAATGCGAATCTTCCGAGATATCTTGAACACTCTGGAGAAGAATTAGAGAGAGTTGAATAAACAAGAGAGACTTTGGATAAGAAAATCCAACATGTGAAACAAGAGGAAGGATATAATCAACACCAAATCTTGAATTAAATCCACCGGAGAAGAAACGAGAACGGATAATGAAAAGTTGAAGCTCCTGAGCATCATCCTGAGAAATCACCGGATAATGAAAATTGAACGAAAAGAATGAAGAAACATCACATTAATAAAATGGATATTTCATTTAAGAATTTCTGGCTCCGTAATGAAAAAGGGTGGGAGGGTGGGGGAAAACAAGGACAATTTGGGATGAATGAAACATACATCGTTGAGAAAAGATTGAGAGTTGATCTTGCAAATGATGAAGAGATCGGATTAACTTGGAGAGAAGCACGCCGGTTGAAAAGAATTTAACATAACAATCTCGATGATCAAGAAGGATTAGCACTCCCACAGAAATGTGAGAACACCGAGTAGGAAGGTATGGAATCAACATTTGACATCGAAGCAACTCGAATACCAGAATCAAAACAAAAACAAAGGATAGATATGTTGCAACATAATCTTCACAATATCATTCGAAAAGAGAATTGAACGAATGAAATCTATAGCTTACACTACTAGGAAAAGGGCTATAGATGGAATTGATACTAATGGCGCACCAGACAAGCAGTGCGCCATTATTATATAATAATGGCGCACCAACATCTGATACGCCATTAGAGTTCAAACTTCTAATGGCACACCTGGCCCAGGGTGCGCCATTAGTATCAAAAAGTTTTTTTTGAACTAGTGCGCCTGTCCAAACATACTAATGGCGCATCGGAACAAAGTGCGCCATTACTAGTTGTTACTAGTAATGGCGCACCAGCTGAAAAGTGCGCCATTAGTATCAAAAAGTTTTTTTTGAACTAGTGCGCCTGTCCAAACATACTAATGGCGCATCCAGGCAAAGTGCGCCATTACTAGTTGCAACTAGTAATGGCGCACCAGCAGTAAAGTGCGCCATTAATGTTCTTTTTTTATTATATTTTTTATTCTTTTTTTTTGCAAAGCTACTAATGGCGCACTGACTGGTAGTGCGCCATTACTAGATTAACTAGTAATGGCGCACTGTGGGACAATGCGCCATTAGTATTTTTTTAGTTTTTTTTTCAAAACTAGTAATGGCGCACTAACTGGCGATGCGCCATTAGTAACCTTGATTACTAATGGCGAATTTATAGAAGGTGCGCCATTAGTAAGTGGGCAGCAACAAGATATTTTGGACAGCCTCTCCTACCCACACTCACTTTCTCCCCACCTCATTCTCTCCACCTCCTCCTCCAAAGCTTGTCTCGGGTCCCTCCTCTTTTTCACCTCATTTCCACCATAGATTCATTCAAATTAAGTGGTTAAATTACCTTGTTTTGATGGGTAAGTAAGGGGGGAAGCTATATTTATGTTGTTCTCCATACAACAATGTGCACATGCACTTTTTATGGCCTAGCTAGATCTATGTATGTTCGTGGTGTTGCATATGTTTGTTGTGTTGCATATGTGTTTGTGTTTGGAGGTGTAGCGGTATTTGAAATGCGATAGTTGCCAATATTTTCCCGGAATGTTGATTCATTTCTGTTTCGGTGAGAATTTTGGCATTAAGCATTCTTTTTTGTCCTATTTTTAGGGAAAGCATGGCAAATTTTTTCTTGGTTCTAAAATATCGTTTTTCTCTACCCCGCAGGCGACCATGGTGCGCACGATGACCGAAGGCATCGTGAATAGGTTTTTGAGGTCCGCGAAGGCCGAGATGCTTCAAAAGAACGAGACGGAGATAAGATGTCCGTGTCGAAGATGCAAGCTGAAGAGCCTTATTGCGGACCCGGATTCCGGGCAGGTGCGGGACCACCTGCTCTTGCGTGGTTTCATGGATGGCTATCGGTGGCAAGGTGATGAAGATGACTACGAAGTCGTCCATGGGGGCCGGGCAACAAATGAGGAAGGGCAGCAAGACAACCACCGCGGCTCGGGCGGGTGAGAATACAAAGAATCCCCAGGAGATGATCACGACGGTGATGTTGTACACAGTCATCATGTAGAAGATGCAGGACATGATGATGAGGAAGATGGCGCCCGAGCAGACGACGGGCATGATCATGAAGATGATGATGCCGGCGGAGCAGACGACGCTGGACCATCGATGGGCTGGGTGCAGGACCCTCATATTCAAGAGCTGCTTCTCAAGCAGACCGATAACGCAAGAGCTGCCACCCGAGAGAAAGCCAAGATGGATCAACTTGAGTTAGACGCGGTTACTCCATTGTATGAAGGATGCAGGCCCGAGGATACCCGCCTGAAAGTAACGCTCATGGCTCTGGAGATGAAGGTAAAGCACAAAATGACCGACGCATGCTTCGACGAGAACATGTCATTCTGGCATGAACGTCTTCCCAAGGGGAACAAGTGCCCGACCAGTTTGGAGGAGGCAAAGAAAATCGTGTGTCCTCTGGATTTACCGCACGTGAAATACCATGTGTGCATGAACAATTGCATCATTTATCGGGACGAGCACGCGGAGTCTACCATATGTCCGGTGTGCGGCGTCACTCGATACAAGAAGAGGAAGAAAGCTCCTCGAAAAGTGGTGTGGTACTTTCCGATCACTCCTCGTCTGCAGCGGTATTTCGCGGACCCTAAGGTAGCAAAGCTCCTGCGTTGGGACGCGGATAGGGAGGAGAAGAAGCGAGAAGATGACGCAAATGATCCGGAGATAGATAAAAAAGACAAGATGCTGAGTCACCCTAAGGATGCGAGCGAGTGGCAAGCGTTGAACTTCGAAGACCTAGAATTTGGGAACGATCCAAGGAACATCGTGCTGGGCACGAGCACCGATGGAGTCAATCCGTTTACCAGCCAGAGAAGCACACATAGCACCTGGCCTGTGTTTGTGTGGATGTACAACCTTCCCCCCTGGTTGTGCATGAAGAGGAAGTACATTCACATGAGCATGCTAATTGAAGGACCGAAACAACTAGGGAATGACATCAATCTGTATCTGGGGCTGCTGAAAGAGGAGCTAGACACGCTGTGGAAAACACCAGCCAATACGTGGGACGCCGCAAAGAAAGAATATTTCCCTATGAGAGCCGCACTGCTCACGACGGTGCACGACTATCTCAGTTACGGATATGTCGCGGGGCAGGTGGTCCACGGATTTTCTGGATGCGTCAGGTGCATGGATGACACAACGTATCGCCAGCTAGATAGAGATCCCGGGTCTTCGAAAACCGTGTTCATGGGACATCGAAGGTGGCTTCGCGACGATGACCTGTGGAGAAAACGCAAGGATCTGTTCGATGATGAAACCGAACCGCGAGGACGCCCGCGTACGAGGAGCGGCGAGGAAATAGACGAGCTGTTGAAAATTGGAAAGATTGCCCACTGCCGGAAAAGAAGCAAAATGCGCCAAAGCCGGGAAAGAAGCGAAAGGTGCCAGAGCCGCTGCTTAAGGTATGGAAGACGAGGTCTGTTTTCTGGGACTTGCCGTACTGGAAGATCCACCGTGTGCCTCACAGCCTTGATGTAATGCATATCAAGAAGAACGTGTGCGAGAGTCTGCTTGGTACCCTGCTCAACATGCCACAGAGGACCAAAGATGGGCAGAAAGCAAGGGCAGACTTGAAATCAATGGGCATCAGGCATGAGCTTCATGCTATATATGATGATCATGATGATGATGATGATGATGAGGCGAAGCAGGACACGGAAAGTCGTCGCAAAGGCAAAAATGCCAAGAAGACCGGAAATGACTACCCTCCCGCGTGCTTCACTCTAAGTCAGGAGGAGATCGAGCAGTTTTTCACCTGTATCGTAGGAGTACAACTTCCTTACGGTTACGCGGGGAAGATAAGCAGATACCTAGACCGGGCGAAGCTGAAGTTCAGCGGGATGAAGTCTCACGACTGTCACGTGCTGATGACGCAGATACTTCCAGTTGCAATCCGTGGGATCATGGACGCGCACGTCCGTGAAACCCTATTTGTCCTATGCAACTTTTTCGACGTCATCTCTCGGAAGTTTGTTGGCGTGAGGCAACTCAGAAGGCTACAGGAAAAGATCGTGGTGATACTATGCGAGCTTGAGATGTACTTCCCGCCCGCATTCTTCGACGTTATGGTGCATGTGCTGGTCCATATCATGGACGATTTCATCCAACTCGGACCGACGTTCCTGCACAGCATGATGCCGTTCGAAAGGATGAATGGTGTCATCAAAGGATACGTTCGCAACATGTCACGTCCAGAGGGAAGCATAGCCAGGGGCTTTCTGACCGAAGAGTGCATCTCCTACTGCACGAATTATCTAGGCATCGAGAACCCCGTTGGTCTGCCCGTCAATAGGCACCTTGGCAGGCTCGCTGGATGGGGTCACCGTGATGGTCGCCGCAAAATGCATGTCGACTTCGAGGGTCGACTCGCCGACTTTGAAAGAGCAAACCTAGTCGCGCTACAACACACAGACGTGGTCGATCCTTGGGTGGTAGAGCACAAAACCTTTATTGAGAAGACGTACAATGACCGAGGCAAAAAGAGGACGGACGGAGATATAATCAAAGAGCACAACTCATGTTTCACGCGTTGGTTCAAGCAGAAGCTTCTGTCGTACCCTTTACATGAGGATTCTTCCGTGGAAGAACAACTCATATTCGCCTTATCACAGGGCGCCGAGCAGAACCTAATGACCTATGAGGCGTACGATATCAACGGCTACACATTCTACACCGAGGCCAAGGACATGAAGAGCAATGGTTATCAGAACTCCGGGGTATCGATGGAATCCTACATCGGTAATGACAAGGACATATACTACGGAAGGATCGAGGAGATCTGGGAGCTGAGCTACGCTGGAGAGAAGGTCCCGATGTTCCGTGTCAGATGGGCCAAGAGCGTCCTAAAAGAAGACCGGTATTTCACCACCATGGTTATACCCGAAGCCAAATCCAAGACCGCGGGCGCAAACGTCACTGCGAAAAATGAGCCATGGGTACTGGCTTCCCAAGTTGACCAATGCTTCTTCATTACCGACCCGTCAAAGCCCAGTCGTGTTGTCGTGAGGAGAGGCAAAAGGAAGATCATCGGAATGGATGGAGTAGCCAATGAGCAAGACTTCGACAAGTACGGCGACCCGAGGATCGAACATGACGACAATGATGAAGTAGCAGCATACACCACGAGAAGAAGCAGGACCACCCTACCTAAAGGACGTCCGTTCCACAGAAGAACTCCATTTGCGAAAAAGAAGGGCAAGAAGATTGTGAACAGATAGCTATAGCTAAGATCGATTGTATATATTTAAATCGTAGCCTTCATTTCTCGATTGTATTTCATGGGCACTTTTTGAACTATCATGAATATTATAAAATTTCATGGACACTCGATCTCGACCCCCCACTCCATCTCGATCGCTATCCCACCTCTCCAGATCCGGTCCCCCTCGCCGCCGCCGACCCCCCGCACCCTCGATTCCCAACCCCCCACTCCTGCGTTGGCTCGAGTAGAAAAAAAAATACTAATAGCGCACCAGGGTGAGGT
>LR738713.1:24558468-24604795 GCA_902687465.1 Secale cereale
ACCACCGCAGCTCCCCCGCGCCGCCGCTCCCCCGCGCCCCCCACCACCCGCCACGCGCCGCCCCCTCCACTATCTCCGCTCGCCGTCGTCGCCTTCGCGCGGGGAGGACGTCCACCAGGAGAGGAGGCCCGCGACCTCCCCGCCGTCTCCGCCCTCCGTCGTCTCCGTTGTCTCAGGTAACCCTCCTTCCTCTGCCTCTCTTCTCCTCTCTTCCTCCTCTCCTCCCTCTCGAATCCCTCTCGAATTAATTAACTAGGTCAAATCCCTCTCGAATTAATTAACTAGGTTAACTAGGTCAAATTAGCAGTTAATTTGCTTGCTATATGAACCCTTGCAAGAAACAAACTTGCTTGCTGGAGGTGGTGCCTGGAGCTGAGTTTGCTGGAATGTCGATTAACTTCCGTCCGGCAAATTCGGGTACTCCATATGTCCTATTTTCAGCAAAGGTCATGCTGAAATTTTCCGTGAATTTTAGCATGACTTTGCTAAAAATAGGACATATGGGGTACTTGTGACTAATGCATTGGCCGGGGTATATCTTAGTAGTTAATTAAGTAGGATCAAGTGCCCCTTTATTCTAGCTGCATTAAACCATAGGCGGCAATAGAGCCAAGCTAGTTATTAGGCCCAACTTTGAATTCTCCTTCCCAGCTTAGCTTTTAGGATGCCTCGGTGTCGACAAACCCTAAATGATGAGACCATGATCTTGTTCCTTGACAATAACCAACTTTTTGACCAAACTTTGTTCCTATTTAGAGAGAAACATGGCCAACAACGATGAGGCCGGGGGTTCGGGCAGCAAGGCATTCTGGGAGCTGTCCCAGGAGATGGAGGAACAACCTCACTTGTATGAGGACGCCGCCTTCCCCACCGATCCTAACAACACTGATGGTACTGCCGAGGATGACCCCACTGATGCCACCACTGATGGTGCCGCCGAGGATGCCACCACTGATGATGGCGGCGCCCGCATAGATGGCAGCCAACCGAAGAGGCAACGGAAGGACCGGCGTCCGACCGTGCTCCGCACCCTCAAGGAGGAAGTTACTGAAGTGGACTCCGACGGGAATCCAATGGCGCCCGAACGAATAGTCAAGGGGTACTCGCTTCAGCTCGGGTGCATTCTCCGGATGTGTGCTGTCTATATTCCAATTATACATTTTGTAACCTATGCAAAAAACAGAAAATTAAAAATTTAAAAAAACCTAATATTCATACTAATGGCGCATCACATCACAGTGCGCCATTAGTATGCCAAAGGATACTAATGGCGCATCATTGAATAGTGCGCCATTACTATGCCGAAGTTACTAATGGCGCATTCTTATGGCGTGCGCCATTAGCATGCCAAAGCACCTGGGTATACATGGCCCCCTGGGAGGCATACTAATGGCGCACTACTGTGCACACTAATGGCGTATCTGTGGTGCGCCATTAGTATACCAGATACTAATGGCGCACCGGTGGTGCGCCATTAGTAAAATATACTAATGGCGTGGCACTAATGGCGCACCACTAATGTGCCATTAATGGCCAAAATAGGTGCGCCATTAGTAGGCCTTTTCCTAGTAGTGTTAAAGGTACATCAACTTGTCGAGAAGCCACTTGGAGAACAAAATGATCGAATAAAAACAACAAGGTATAGATGAACAAATACATGATAGAAGCTTCGTCCCACATGTTCGTGCTGAATGCCCCATGGAACGTGTTACAAATGGTCTTGCAATCCCCGGATCAGCATAGCCAAGGATCCTTTAAGATGCAACTCCCAATTGGAACAGCGCCCATGAAACCTCTTCACTAGATGTTGAACCCCAAACCTCATACCATGGATCCGTTGAAAGATTACCTACGAGCTACTTGAAACCCACCTATTAATTCCCGAAGCTTTCCGGTTATGCAATCTGGTGTTGGGGATACAGGGGAAGCACCGCGCACTCAACTCTAAACCTACATCCAGCTGTATCCATCCGTCAACACATAACCAGTCATCTTCAGAAATCGTTTACCTCGGACCTTCGAAACACATCCGCTATACTAGTTGTGGCAATACTCCCGAACTATCCCACCAGTACTGGGTGATGTCGGGGTTATCTCACCACTAACCGCATAGAAGAGTTCTCGATGTCGGCCGTCTTAAGTATTCTAGAACCGCTACGATACGTTTGTGACGACAACACCTCGGAGCACAACTCCCCGGGACACTTCCACAACCCCTAAATGACAGGAGGCATCGAGAACAATGTTCTTGTCACAAAGATATCGGAAAAATACAAACAATACTCGCGTGATCCTAAAAAAATTAGTGAATTTTTGAGATTAGAGGAGATAGAACAACGTCAGGAGTCCTCACCAGAGTGATGAAGGGGATGAGGAGTAAAAAGAAATCCTACTCTCCGATATATATATATATATATATATATATATATATATATATATATATATATATATATATATAGGACTCAAAACATTTTTGTGTGTTCCTAGACTCAACCGCCAACGATTCGATTAATCAGGGGGCTCCTAGGTCGGAGAAGGCCCTGATACCAACTTGTAATGCCCACTATGAGACTATGTCTCCCACGTGTCGAGGCACGACTTAAAGACATAAGCGCATACTAGAATGATCTCAAGTATGGTATCTTTGCACATCTCATGTAAAATTCAGGGATGAAATTGTAAAATGATAGTTGGCTTACACTCGCCACATCACACAATGAATACAATAACACACATCATCCACAGAACATCAGGGTTCGGCTACGGACGAAATCCAAACGAGAAAGATACCATAAAGAACACAAGCCCGGATCGCCCCTAGTAGGAACCACTAATGATCGTCGAAACACGTCACATACATACAGCCACGCTCTTCATCGAACTCCCAGCGAAGTTCTGATCCATCTCCTGCATCGTTCTCGGCTGTACCTGCATCTCGTGTGTGTTGTAATTTGTGAGCCACAAATGACTCACCAATCCCGTTCCCAGGTATTAAAACTACCAAAGCCTTAGGTGAGGAAAGGCTATAAAAGTGTCTGCAGCAAGCACTAAGCACCTAGCTTACGAGTTTAGAGCGAGAAGAGAACAAGTGGCAACGGTCGCCAAAGATGATCAATAAGTGATCCTAGCTACTCACGGTCATGCATAGCCCCACCGTGTTCACTTTCCGAAGCCCGTCGGAAAGAGACCATCACGGTTACTCACACATGTAGTGTATTCTTATGGATAAGGTGTCAAGTTATCTACAACCGGATATTAACAAATTCCCATCTGCCACATAACCGTGGGCACGGCTTTCGAAAGTTCAAAACCCTGCAGGGTGTCCCAACTTAGCTCATCACAAACTCACGATCTGCGGAGTCGCAACTCCAAAGTGGGAAGACCCGAGTATTCTTGGAATCCCGTGCTCAAGATATTTCGACAAAGGTAAAACTAATCCAGCAAGACCTCCCGGCGTGCCGACACCCTGATAGTAGCCGCGCGTATCTCGTCTCAAGCCACGACCGGATGGGTGATGCTACATGTAATACCAGCCCTCGGGTTTCCCCAAGGTGGCCCTGCAGGACCCCTGTTTGGGACCAACACCATCAGCACTGGCCCCCCAGTTATGTAGAATTAAGAACCCGGGGACATGACCCCCTATGCAATTAATTAATTAAGTTTTTTTATTATGAGGCAAATTAAAACCAAAGTTGGGCCTTGCTGGAAAAGCTTTAAGCAGTGCAAATTACCGAGGGGGCCCCATAAACCCCAACCGTGTTAGGAACGCAAAATCAAGGAACATAACACCAATTTATCGGTTCCTAAGGTGGCATGAGTGGAACAAAACACCGAGGAAAAGGCCAAGACTTCCACCCATTGCCAAGTATATAGGTGTGTTAATATATTTAAGAGATATTGTGATATTTCAACAAAAAGTTCCAACGTGGAGCAATCTTCATCTTCACCTGCAACTAACAACGCTATAAGAGGGGCTGAGCAAGCGGGTAACATAGCCAAACAAGGGTTTGCTAGGAAGGTGTCAAAGGTTAGAGGTTTCATGGCAACAATAGGAGGCTGACAAACAGGAATAGGCATCGAGGCATATCTTAAGAGCGAGACAACTAGCATAGGCAAAGATAGAGCTGATATCGGGGACTGGTCATCTTGCCTGGGATTCCGCAAGGAAGAACAACGAGTCCCTGAAGTAGTCGAAAAAAACCTCACAACTCCGGAACAAGGACGAAGCTAACGAGAGGAGCAACCCGGAAAGAATCAAATAACACGGTAAACACACAAGCATAAACATGGCATACGATGCACATCCAAGTATGATGCATGTCTGTTTAATTATGCATGGCATGGCAAAGTGCACAAACAATAGTTAAGTGGAGCTCTATATGCAACGAGTTGCATATTGACGAAACACCACATTTTATATATTTAGTTGACTCTCGTTTATTTACAATACAAGATTAAATGTTTTTATTAAACATGGCAAGAGGTGAAGCATGAGCAAAACTACACTATCTAGTCATTTTAAATGGGGCCGGAAATAACAACAACAAATCCCGGAAACTCCCCATGTGTATATTTAGCAATTATTTAAACAAATAAAAATTTAAACATTTTAATATTGTTATCATGATGTGGATGGCATTTTCAAGTTTTATGCAAATTTTATTAAAAGTTGACATGAAGAGATATGAAGCATTTGTCACAGTGGTGGAAGTGATGCCACGGCAACATATCGGTTCCGGTAACTTGTTGAGAGACCGGTGCAAAAGATGAAGGGCGGCGTGAGCGTGTCATGCAAGAAGAAAGGTGGGGTGATCCCGTTACCGGGTTCCCACGGGTTGGCGACGAGGCAAACGAGGGGCACTTCAGACTCGATGCAACAAGTGAACATCTTATACATCACACATGCATTTGTTCACGGGGTCATTGGTTCGGTGGTTATACCTTTGAAGCGTGCATTCGGGAAGGTTCGAGTCTCGAGGGAAGAGGAACATGTGTCGAAGAGGACGTGGTTGATCACGGGGTCATCGTGGGAAGTAGTCGTTCACGGACGTCGTGGAAGTAGTGGTACTCATTTTGTAGCCGTTCAAGTCATCGGTAGAGGAACTTGGCGCATCGTCATGGTACTTGGCGACCTCGGTCTTGCTAAACTCGTAGATGGCAGTAGAGGTACACGGTCATCTCGGCATTTGGTGAAAAACGGTCGTCGTGGGACTTGACGTGTCCGAGAGGTACTTGTTGTCCCGTGTGGTCGAACATGAGATGTTCCTGGCGAACCCAAAAAGAAAATGCTCCTGATCGAGGAGGACTCGGTCTTGGACTTCGCCGGTCATGGAGGTGCAACCACTCGGGGCGCTGGTTCTTGACACCTGGCTGCGCAGCGGCTAGACGAAGGGGTCGTCGTCGTGGGCCTTGACATGAATCAGGGACACAGCTGCAGGCGCTAGCAGCCGACGAGGAGAGAGCCACTTGCAGGGGAAGGAGCGGAGCAAGGGGGTCACGTACGAAGCAGCAGCACAACACGGGCGGAGCCGCGGGCCATCACAGTGCTGGCGACCACGGGATCGGGCATGGCACGGGCCTCCTGGCGGCGAGGACGAGCTTGGACGGCGACGGTAGCTTGCCTCGGCGCGGAGCGCGGGGCGAAGACGAGGCGCAGGCGCGGTCCTGGAGGAAGGCGAGGCAGAGGACGCGATGCGGGCGGTGTCCTGGAGGAAGGCGTGAGGGGGATTAGTCGATGCGGCTCTGGCCGGCCGCGAGGTCCAGCGAGCGAGGGGGGCGCGTGGTGTGGCAAGATAGACGGAGAGGGACGAGAGGAGGGAGACGAGGGGAAAAGGGGCGGCTGGCGGCGCTCAGGAGGGAGAGGTGAGATCGAGGGGAGGGGCTCGCACGGGCTAGGGTTAACGGCGCCTAGCCTAATGGGCCAGTGGGCCGTCGGGAGCAGCAGGCCGGTGGCTGGCCTAGCTGTGGCGGTGCGGCTTGGGCCAGAAGGGCCAGCTGTGCTGGGTCCTCTCCTAATATTAAGAGTGAAAAGAAAAAAAACTAGAGAATAAAATAAAAAGAGAGAAGAAAAGAAAGGGGTAGCTAGGGAAATAATTTGCACATGAGGTTATTTTTTCTCGGGCTCATAAAAATGAGTGCAATCCAAGAAAAATAGGAGTGGCATGATCGAAAGATATAATTCAAACATATTTGAATTTACTTCAAATGGGTTTGAACTAAGACTTGATTTTCGAAGTGTCCAAAAATGTTGAGGTTTTTGGAGGAACCTCGATAAACGGGAAAAGTATTATAGAGAAGGTTTTGACAGTGAAACTTGAAGTAAAAGAGGCACGGGACTATTTGCAAGTGTGTTGAGGTAAATTCCAAGAACGGAATATTTATCATAGCTCCCTAAATATTGAGAGGATATGTTACAAAGAGAAATCACCATGTGATTTCCTTCGGTTTAAGTAGATCAAAAGATCTATGCAATTTATTTAGTTGAGAAGAAAAGATTAATGACATGATGGCATGATGACATGATGCAAAGCAAAAATAAATAGCGCAAGCACAAATGAAACACACGGTGAAACCCAGAACAGCTGGAAGTCTTCTGGAGCGTCGGTCTCGAGGCGTCACAGATCCTGATCTACCTACGAGTCAAACATAACCCCACCAAGTTCTCTTCTCAAAGTTAAAAGAGACGGTCACGGGTACTCACGCGGTTCGTGTATTTTATTTCGGATCCTCTGTCAAGTTTTCTACAACCGAACATTAACAAATTCAAATCTGCCACATAACCGCGGACACGGCTTTCGAAAGATCATAACCCTGCAGTGGTGTCCCAACTTAGCCGATCACAAGCTCTCACGATTAACAAAGGTAAAAATACCCCTTATCTTAGGGACAACCCGATCAGACTCGAAATCCCGGTGCACAAGACATTTCGACAATGGTAAAACAAGTCCAGCAATACCTCCCGGTGTGCCGACACCCTGATAGTAGCCGCGCTATCTCGTCTCAGGCCACGACCGTATGAGCTATGGTTACAGTGACCAGATACCCCAAGTTGCCAAGGGGCGGTGCCGCAAGCTGCTCTATTCGGGACCAACACCATCGGCACTGGCCCCTACCTGTAATGTAGAATTAAGAACCCCGGGACGCGACCCCCTATGCAATCTAATTAATTAATTAAGTTTTTATTACGAGGCAAATTAAAACCAATGTTGGGCCTTGCTGGAGGAGTTTTATTAAATGCAAGTTTTGAAAACATGAGGATGCAATGCACATGATGACATGGCAAAATGCAACACGCAAGCAGATGACAGGGCAACGACATCGAATAAGAGGAAGTCATCTGGCGCATCTGTCTTGGGGCGTCACACCCTTGCCTTACAACGGGATCCTCGGCCGCCCAGCGTTAGCCAAGTTCATGGCAGCATCACATTACGCCTCCAACACACTGAAGATGCATGGGCTGATGACCGTCATCACTGTCCCCTCTGACAAGAAGGATGCGCTGATCTGCGCTGATCAACTTTACCGGGCGGCAGTTGTAGCGACTGCCGCCAAGGCACTTGCTCCTGCCGCTGAAGCCCCGGGAGGGAAGAAGACCGGTAAGACCTCTAGCACCCACTCTGGCAAGCGCACCTCTTCGGAGTGCAGTGCTGCCGTCGAGGACGTGCTAGAGAGCTCCACTGGCAAGAGCAAGAAATCTAGAGCTGCATCACCAGAAACTAAGAAGGTGTCCGTCCATGAGGATGGCACGGGAGGGGCTTTCACCATAAGCTCCACCCTCGACAGCAAATAAGAAGGCGCGCTCGTCTCCTTCTTGCGGGAAAATGTCGACGTGTTTGTGTGGCAAGCATCCGACATCCCCGACGTTTGCAGGGAGGTGATTGAGCACCATCTTGCTGTCTGCCCTCACACGCGGCCCGTCAAGCAGAAGGTCAGGAAGCAAGCTCTGGAATGGCAAGAGGTCATCACAAGGTAAAACAGGAAGTTGGAGGCAGCAGGCTTGGTGAGAGGAGTACTCCATCCAACGTGGTTGGCCATTCGGGTGGTGGTGCTCAAGGCAAATGGGAAGTGGATACTGTGTATTGATTACACAGACATCAATAAGGCATGTCCAAAGGACCCTTTCCCGTTGCCGCGCATTGACCAGATTGTAGACTCCACAGCCGGGTGTGACCTGTTATCATTCCTTGATGCTTACTCGGGATACCATCAAATCTTCATGACAAGAGAGGATGAAGAGAAGACAACATTCATCACCCCATGTGGTACGTATCGTTTGATACGAATGCCTTTCAGGTTGAAGAGTGCTGGCTCAACATTCGCAAGAGTAGTCCAAATTGGTTTTGAGCCTCAGCTACATAGAAATATGGAAGCTTATATGGATGACATAGTGGTCAAAACCAAGGACAAGGCAACACTCATACATGATTTGGAAGAGACGTTTGTGAATTTGCGCAAGATCAACCTCAAGCGGAATCCTGAGAAGTGTGTCTTCAGCATTCCTCCGGCAAGCTTCTCGGTTTCTTCGTGTCACAGCGTGGGATCGAGGCGAATCCGGACAAGATCAAGGCTATCGAGCAAATTGAGGCACCCAAGCGGATCAAGGATGTGCGTCAGCTTGCTGGTTGCGTTGCCACCATGAGCAGATTCATCTCCAAATCGGCCGAGCGCGCCATTCCCTTTTTCAAAATCTTGAAAAAGGCGGGCCCAATGGAGTGGACCCCAGAAGCCGAAGCAGCACTACAAGATTTGAAGAAATACCTCTCCTCTACGCCAATACTGGTCGCGCCTAAACCCTAAGAGCCGTTGCTGCTATATCTAGCGGCGACGAAACAAGTGGTTAGTGCTGCGCTAGTAGCCGAGAGAGAGGTCAATGCGGAAGTAATAGCAACGACAGAACCTGACGCCACCGGGGCAGAAGCGATGCAACCGAATGAAGTAGTGCGAAAAAAGAAGGTGATGCAGCACCCGGTATACTTTGTCAGCCCCTCTTGCAGGAGGCTAGGTCAAGGTACTCCAGTGTGTAGAAACTGCCCGACGAAGAAATCCAGGAGACCACTCTCCCCGGCAAGGAAACAAGTCACGGCTGGATTATGTACATTGACGGAGCTTTCTCGCTGCAAGGCGCCGGTGCTGGTGTGCTGCTGTAACGCCCCGGACACACCCACCGGTGGTCGTTACTCCTGGCAGGATCTAGACTGGCCCCACATATCAATACTAGTCTTTTCTGCACACTTTGTCCTCACTCGTGTGCACCTGTGAGCAACCTCCTGGCCGGTCACCCATCCTGAAACTACTCCAAGCTGATCACGCTTAACTTTGGAGTTCTATCCGAATGGGCTCCCGTAAAAGAAGGAATTCCTTATTGATATGAGTAGTCTATCATCCCTAATAAGCCGGCCCATCACATACACCCCCACCTAGAGGAATCGACGTCCTCGTCGGGCCACAGGAACGTTCCCTCTTGGCACAAATGTTTGTGCATCTAGTCCGATACATGTGCCATGCCGTGTGCCACGACGGGTCACAAACGTCATGAACAACATGACCGAGCACCTATCCGCAAACATCCATGTAAGCACGAGGGTAGGCTCTGATACCAACTTGTAACGCCCCGGACACACGCGCCGGTGGTCGTTACTCCTGGCGGGATCTAGACTGGCCCCACATATCAATTATAGTCTTTTCTGCACACTTTGTCCTCACTCGTGTGCACGCGGGAGCAACTTCACGGTCGGTCACCCATCATGAAACTACTCCAAGCTGAGCACGCTTAACTTTGGAGTTCTATCCGAACGGGCTCCTGGAAAAGAAGGAATTCCTTACTGATATGAGTAGTCTATCATCCCTCATAAGCCAGGCCATCACAGCTGCTCGTTGCGCCCACCGGAGAGCACCTCAAGTATGTGGTCCAGATGAACTTCCCCAGGGAGATGTCAACGAACAACACTGCCGAGTATGAGGGACTGCTTGCCGGTCTTAGGATCGCGGCAGACCTCGGAATCAAGAAGCTCATCGCCAGGGGTGATTCGCAGCTTGTTGTCAAGCAAGTTAACAAGGATTACCAGAGCCCGTTGATGGAGGCCTACGTAGATGAAGTGAGGAAGCTGGAGGAGCGTTTTGACTGTATACAAGCAGAGCATGTTCCCCGAGCGGAGAACAACATCGCCGACTACTTGTCAAAGCGCGCCGCCCTCAAACTACCTCTGTAACTAGATACTTTTGTGCTTCGATTAACTCAACCATCCGTTGAACCATCGACAAAGCATAACAAGCGAACAAAATCAGGCCCCGTCGAGGACTTTCCCGCCGAGCTCCCAGGGGCCGCCGGCGAAAATGTTGCCAGGGACGCTGAGCCTGCCGTAGGGCAATAGACTCCGGCAGGGCGTCAAGCCCTGGCCATGGAGACAGTTGCTCCTATGGTAGAGGAGATGCCTTTAGTCCTTACCGTCGAGCCCCAGGCATCGGCATGGGCACATCATACGGTCTGATTTCTCCAAGTGGGGGAGCTTTCCGAGGAGCAGGAAGAGGCAAAGAAAGTAGCCCGTCGGTCTGCCATGTATCAGTTCGTCGATGATGTCTTGTACAGAAAAAGGCCGAACAGCATGAAATAGAAGTGCATTCCCCGGGGGGAAGGACTGGAGTTGTTGGCAGAGATACACGGAGGCATATTGATACGTCTCCAACATATATATAATTTTTTATTGTTCCATGCTATTATACATTCTGTTTTGGATGTTTAATGGGCTTTATTATACACTTTTATATTATTTTTGGGGCTAACCTACTAACCCAAGGCCCATTGCAAATTGCTGTTTTTTGCCTATTTCAGTGTTTCGTGGAAAACGATTATCAAACGGAGTCCAAACGGAATGAAACCTTCGGGAGAGTTATTTTTGAAACGATATCTTCACGAGAGACTTGGAGTACAAGTCATAGAAGAAATGAGGTGCCCACAAGGGGGCAGGGCGCGCCCAGGGGGGTAGGCACGCCCCCACCCTCGTGGGCCCCATGTTGCTCCACCGACGTACTTTTTCCTCCTATATATATCCACGTACCCTGAAAACATTGAGGACGACCAAGAAACCCTAATTCCACCGCCGTAACCTTCTCTTCCCATGAGATCCCATCTTGGGGCATCTTCCAGAGCTCCACCGGAGGGGGCATCGATCACGGAGGGCTTCTACATCAACACCATACCCTCTTCAAAGAGTTGTGAGTAGTTTACCACAGACCATCGGGTCCATAGTTATTAGCTAGATGGCTTCTTCTCTCTCTTTGGATCTCAATAGAAAGTTCTCCTCGATCTTCGAGGAGATCTATTCGATGTAATAGTTTTGCGGTGTGTTTGTTGAGATCCGATGAATTGTGGGTTTATGTTCAAGATTATCTATGAACAATATTTGATTCTTTTCTGAAATCTTTTATGTATGATTATAATATCCTTGCAAGTCTCGTCGAATTATCAGTTTGGTTTGGCCTACTAGATCTAAAGTTCTTGCAATGGAAGAAGTGCTTGGCTTTGGGTTCAATCTTGCGGTGTCCTTTCCCAGTGGCAGCAGGGGAAGCAAGGCACGTATAGTATTGTTTCCATTGAGGATAAAAAGATGGGGTTTATATCATATTGCTTGAGTTTATCCCTCTACATCATGTCATCTTGCTTAAGGCGTTACTCTGTTCTTATGAACTTAATACTCTAGATGCATGCTGTACAGCGGTCAATGTGTGGAGTAATAGTAGTAGATGAAGAATCGTTTCGGTCTACTTGTTATGGACGTGATGCCTATATACAATGATCATGCCTAGATATTCTCATAACTATGCGCTTTTCTATCAATTGCTCGACAGTAATTTGTTCACCCACCGTGGAAATCTGCTATCATGATAGAAGCCACTAGTGAAACCTATGGCCCCCGGGTCTATTCTCGTCATATCAATCTTCCATCTATTTTACTTTGCATTATTTACTTTCTGTTTCTATACCAAAAATACCAAAAATCTTATCTTATCATATCTATCAGATCTCACTCTCGTAAGTGACCGTGAAGGGATTGACAACCCCTTATCGCGTTGGCTGCGAGGTTCTTATTTGTTTGTGCAGGTGCGAGGGACTCGCGCGTGGTCTCCTACTGGATTGATACCTTGGTTCTCAAAAACTGAGGGAAATACTTACGCTACTGTGTTGCATCACCCTTTCCTCTTCGAGGGAATACAGCACAACATCGAGAAGTAGCAAGAAGAATTTCTAGCGCTGTTGCCGGGGAGATCTACGCAAAACTCATATACCAAGTACCTATCACAAACCCTTATCCCTCGCACTACATTATCTACCCCTCATTTTCCTCTCCCGCACTTCACCCTTGCCATTTTATTCGCCCTTCTTTTTCCTTGTGTTTTACCGTTCGCTTGCCTCTTGTTTGCTTATGTGTTGGACTGCTTGCTCGTCACAATGGCTCCCCCTATTAGTGTCGATCCTCACCTTAATAGGTTGGAGAGATTGAATTAAAAGTTTTATGTCTATACAATTTGAGCATAATGATTTATTCAGAAACGAGCTTAAAGAACAAAAAAGTTTTATGGAATACATGAATAAAGAGCTTGATGATATGTATAAAGAATTTTATGGTTTGAAATCTCAGTTTGCTCATCTTGAGAACTTAATAGCCCAAATTTCGGATAAGCAAGCCACCTTAGTTAATAAGATGGCCGATAAACCGGAAGATTCAGAAAATAAAGATGAAGATCTGAAGGTGATTGATGTATCTCCTATTAAATCCTTGTTTTCTAGTATGAATCTTGATAAAGATGGGACTGGAGACGAGTCTACTTTAGTTGAAAGGCGTCTCAATGATTCAAAGTTTTTAGATCTTGATGCTAAAATTGTTAAAAGTGGGATTGAAGAGGTCAAAACTTTACATAGTAATGAACCCACTATCTTGGATTTCAAGGGATTTAATTATGAAAATTGCTCTTTAATAGATTGTATTTCCTTGTTGCAATCCGTGCTAAATTCTCCGCATGCTTATAGTCAAAATAAGGCTTTTACCAAACACATAGTTGATGCTTTAACGCAATCTTATGAAGAAAAACTTGAATTAGAAGTTTCTATCCCTAGAAAGCTTTATGATGAGTGGGAACCTACTATTAAAATTAAGATTAAAGATCATGAATGCTTTGCTTTGTGTGATTTGTGTGCAAGTGTTTCCACGATTCCAAAAGCTTTATGTGATATGTTAGGTTTCCATGAACTTGATGATTGCTCTTTAAATTTGCATCTTGCGGATTCTACCATTAAGAAACCTACGGGAAGGATTAATGATGTTCTTATTGTTGCAAATAGGAATTATGTGCCCGTAGATTTCATCTTTCTTGATATAGATTGCAATCCTACATGTCCTGTTATTCTTGGTATACCTTTCCTTAGAACGATTGGTGCAATTATTGATATGAAGGCATGAAATATTAGATTCCAATTTCCGTTAAGGAAAGGCATGGAACACTTTCCTAGACAGAAAATAAACTTACCTTATGAATCTATTATGAGAGCCACTTACGGATTGCCTACCAAAGATGGCAATACCTAAATCTATTCTTGTATCATGCCGAGCTAGGGGCGTTAAACGATAGCGCTTGTTGGGAGGCAACCCAATTTTATTTTATTTACTTTTACTTCTATTTAGTAATAAATAATACATCTAGCTTCTGTTTAGATGTGGTTTTGTGTATTAATTAGTGTTTGTGCCAAGTAGAACCTTTGGCAAGATTTTGGTGAAGTTTATACGACCATGCTGTAAAAAACAGAAACTTTTGCGCTCACGAGAATTGCTGTCATTTTTTTACTGGAGAGTGATTTTTAGTTGATTATTTTTGCAGATGATTAATAGACAAATTCCTCACGTCCACCAATTTATTTCATTTTTTTAGAGTTACAGAAGTAATCAAAAGTTACAGATTACTACAAACTGTTCTGTTTTTTGACAGATTCTGTTTTTCGTGTGCTGTTTGCTTATTTTGATGAATCTATGAGTAGTATCTGGGGGTATGAATCATAGAGAAGTTGGAATACAGTTGGTTTAAGACCAATATAAACAAAGAATGAGTTCATTACATTACCTTTGAGTGGTGGTTTGTTTTCTTATACTAACGGAGCTCACGAGATTTTTGGCTAAGTTTTGTGTTGTGAAGTTTTCAAGTTTTGATTATGGCTTTGATGGACTATGGAACAAAAAGTGGAAAAAGCCTAAGCTTGGGGATGCCCAAGGCACCCCAAGGTAAAATTCAAGGAGAACCAAAAGCCTAAGCTTGGGGATGCCCTAGGAAGGCATCCCCTCTTTCGTCTTCGTCTATCGGTAACATTACTTGAGACTATATTTTTATTCACCACATGATATGTGTTTTGCTTGGAGCGTCATGTATGATTTGAGTCTTTGCTTTTAGTTTGCCACAATCATCCTTGCTGGACACACCTTTTGAGAGAGATAAATATGATTTAGTATTTATTAGAATACTCTGTGTGCTTCACTTATATCTTTTGAGCTAGATAGTTTTGCTCTAGTGCATCACTTATACCTTTTAGAGCATGGTGGTGGAATTATTTTGTAGAAATTATTGATCTCTCATGCTTCACCTATTTCTTTTTGAGAGTCTCTTAGAACAGCATGGTAATGTGCTTTGGTTATAAAACTAGTCCTAATATGATAGGCATCCAAGATGAGTATAGTAAACACTTTCATACAAGTGCATTGAATATTATGAGAAGTTTGATACTTGATGATTGTTTTGAGATATGACGATGATGATATTAGAGTCATGCTAGTGGAGTAATTGTGAATTTGAGAAACACTTGTGTTAAAGTTTGTGATTCCCGTAGCATGCGTATGGTGAACCGTTATGTGATGAAGTTGGAGCATGATTTATTTATTGAGTGTCATCCTTTGTGTGGAGGTCGGGATCGCGCGATGGTTAACTCCTACCAAACCTTCCCCTAGGAGCATGCGTTGAATACTTTGTTTTGATAATTCGTAGATTTTTGCAATAAGTATATGAGTTCTTTATGACTAATGCTGACTCCATGGATTATACGCACTCTCACCCTTCCACCATTGCTAGCCTCTCTTGTACCGCGCAACTTTCACCGGTACCATACACCCACCATATACCTTCCTCAAAACAGCCACCATACCTACCTATCATGGCATTTCCATAGCCATTCCGAGATATATTGACATGCAACTTTCCACCGTTCCATTATTATGACACGCTTCATATTGTCATGTTGCCATGCATGATCATGTAGTTGACATCGTATTTGTGGCAAAGCCACCATTCACAATTCATTCATACATGTCGCTCTTGATTCATTGCACATCCCGGTACACCGCCGAAGGCATTCACTTAGAGTCATATTTTGTTCTAGCTTCGAGTTGTAATTCTTGAGTTGTAAGTAAATAAAAGTGTGATGATCTTCATTATTAGAGCATTGTCCCGTGTGAGGAAACAAAAAAAGGGAGAGAAGGGCCAAATAAATAAAAAAGAAGAAGGCCCAAAAAAGGGGAGAGAGGGGCTAAAAAAAGCCCCTCCAAAAAAGAGAGAAGGGACAATGCTACTATCCTTTTCCACACTTGTGCTTCAAAGTACCACCATAATCTTCATGATAGAGAGTCTCTTGTTTTATCACTTTCATATACTAGTGGGAATTTTCATTATAGAACTTGGCTTGTATATTCCAATGATGGGCTTCCTAAAATGCCTTAGGTCTTCATGAATAAGCAAGTTGGATGCACACCCACTTAGTTTCTTTTGTTGAGCTTTCATACACTTATAGCTCTAGTGCATCCATTGCATGGCAATCCCTACTAACTCACATTGATATCTATTGATGTGCATCTCCATAGCCCATTGATACGCCTAGTTGATGTGAGACTATCTTCAACTTTTGTCTTCTCCACAACCACCACTCTATTCCACATAGTGCTATATCCATGGCTCACGCTCATGTATTGCGTGAAAGTTGAAAGGTTTGAAAGAATTGAAGTGTGAAACAATTACTAGGCTGAAACCGGGGTTGTGCATGATTTAAATATTTTGTGTGATGAACATAGAGCATAGCCAGACTATATGATTTTGTAGGGATAACTTACCTTGGCCATGTTATTTTGAGAAGACACAATTACTTTGTTAGTATGCTTAAAGTATTATTATTCTTACGTCAATACAGACTTTTGTCTTGAATCTTTCAGATCTGAAAATTCATGCCACAATAAAATACATTGAGAATTATGTTGGTTAGCATTCCACATCAAATTAAAATTCTGTTTTTATCATTTACCTACTTGAGGACGAGCAGGAATTAATCTTGGGGATGCTTGATACGTCTCCAACGTGTCTATAATTTTTATTGTTCCATGGTATTATATATTCTGTTTTGGATGTTTAATGGGCTTTATTATACACCTTTATATTATTTTTGGGACTAACCTACTAACCCAAGGCCTAGTGCAAATTGTTGTTTTTTGCCGATTTCAGTGCTTCGCAGAAAAGGAATATCAAACGGAGTCCAAACAGAATGAAACCTTCGGGACAGTTATTTTTGGAACGATATCTTCACGAGAGGTTTGGAGAACAAGTAAGAGAAGAAACAAGGTGCCCATGAGGGGGCACGGCATGCCCAGGGAGGATAGGCGCGTCCCCCACCCACATGGGCCCCATGTTCCTCCACCAACGTACCTTTTGCTCCTATATATGTCCACGTACCCTGAAAACATCAAGGACGACCAAGAAACCCTATTTCCACCGACGTAACCTTCTGTTCCCGTGAGATCTCATCTTGGGGTCTATTCCGGAGCTCCGCCGGAGGGGGCATTGATCACGGAGGGCTTCTACATCAACACCATAGCCTCTCCAATGAGTTGTGAGTAGTTTACCACAGACCTTCGGGTCCATAGTTATTAGCTAGATTGCTTCTTCTCTTTCTTTGGATCTCAATAAAAAGTTCTCCTCTATCTTCGAGGAGATCTATTTGATGTAATCTTTTTCCGGTGTGTTTGTCGAGATCCGATGAATTGTGGGTTTATGATCAAGATTATCTATGAACAATATTTGATGCTTTTCTGAAATCTTTTATGTATGGTTATAATATCCTTGCAAGTCTTGTCGAATTATTGGTTTTGTTTGGCCTACTAGATCTATAGTTCTTGCAATGGGAGATTTTGTAAAGTGCTTCGCTTTGGGTTCAATCTTGCGTTGTCCTTTCCCAGTGATAGCAGGGGCATCAAGGCACGTATAGTATTGTTGCAATCGAGGATAAAAAGATGGGGTTTATATCATATTGCTTGAGTTTATCCCTCTACATCATGTCATCTTGCTTAAGGCGTTACTCTGTTCTTATGAACTTAATACTCTAGATGCATGCTGGAGAGCGGTCGATGTGTGGAGTAATAGTAGTAGATGCAGAATCGTTTCGATCTACTTGTTACGGAAGTGATGCCTATATAGAATGATCATGCCTATATATTCTCATAACTATGCGCTTTTCTATCAATTGCTCGACAGTAATTTGTTCACCCACCGTAGAATTCTGCTATCACGAGAGAAGCCACTAGTGAAACGTATGGCCCGGGTCTATTCTCATCATATTAATCTTCCATCTATTTTACTTTGCATTATTTACTTTCTGTTTCTATCCCAAAAATACCAAAATATTATCTTATCATATCTATCAGATCTCACTCTCGTAAGTGACCGTGAAGGGATTGACAACCCCTTATCGCGTTGGCTGCGAGGTTCTTATTTGTTTGTGCAGGTGCGAGGGACTCGCGCGTGGTCTCCTACTGGATTGATACCTTTGTTCTAAAAAACTGAAGGAAATACTTATGCTACTGTGCTGCATCACCCTTTCCTCTTCGAGGGAATACAACGCAAGCTCGAGAAGTAGAACATATATGGCTCCCACATAGGGTCATGGGCCCTTGCCGGCAAGGCATTCCGGCAGGTTTTCTTCTGGCCCACTGCCCTCCGGGATGCAACGGCACTAGTAACCAAATGTGAAGCGTGTCAGTTTCATTCAAAGAAGCTTCATCAACCAGCTCATGCTCTCCAAACAATCCCTCTTTCCTAGCCATTCTTGGTCTGGGGGCTCGACATACTGGGCCCATTTCCCCGTGCTGTCGGGGGCATTGAGTACTTGTACGTTGCAATCGACAAGTTCACAAAATGACCAGAGGTGGAAGCAGTGAGAAAGGTAACAACACAATCAGCCATCAAGTTCTTCAAGGGCCTAGTATGCCGTTTTGGTGTACCAAACAGGGTCATCACCGACAACGGCATGCAGTTCACAAGCCGCACCTTCATGCAGTATATTCAAGACCTCGGCAGCAAGGTCTGTTTTGCTTCTGTTGCGCATCCTCGAAGAAACGACCAGGCGGAGAGGGCAAATGCTAAAGTACCGTGAGGCCTCCGAACAAGGACTTTTGACAGGCTGCACAAGTGAGAAAGGCGCTAGGTTGATGAATTGCCAGTGGTTCTTTGGTCAATCAGAACGACACCAAATCGAGCCACCGGCCAGACACCCCCTTCTCCCTCGTTTACGGGGCGGAAGCAGTTCTGTAATGCCCCGGATGTAATACTTTCCCTTTTGGGTATATAATATATCTCCGGCTTCATCTATTTCCATTTCGGGTTCTTTGTCTTTCGGGCTTTCGTCGTTTTGTTGTGTGAGTGTGTGGCATTCATTCATATCATGTAGACATGTGCATTGCATTGCATTTGTGTTGTGGGTTGCATCCAGTTCGTCGTGTTCCTTCCCGTTGTCCGTTTCGTGTTCCGGAGCTCCCTCACGTGTCCGTGACGTCCCGTAGGCCTACTTTGTTGTTCGGGCGGTTTTTCGTTACCGGTGTGCCGCGAGGTTGTGTTGTGTGTTGTTGTTTTGTTGTGTGCAACCCGCCTCTCAAATCTCGTCTCGTTTGGACTCCGTTGACTTTTCCCTCCGTTGTCCGTGTGGGTCCGAAGTGCCCTTACTTCGTGTCCCGGAAATACCCCTGCTGCTTTCTTTTATCTCCGTCTAGGCCTTTTAAAACTACCCCCGCGATCGGATCCGTCGGATCGCGATCGGAGGGCTCCTAGCGCCCCTAAAACTCCTCCTAACCCTAAAAACTGCTACAAATAGACCCCCTAGTCTATTTGGGCATCCCCTTCTTCTTCCCCTTCTCCACTTTCTTTTTTTTTCCCTTCTTCCTCAGATCCAAGAAAATTTCCCGGATCCCGAGGGGATCCTTCCAGCCGCAGCCGACCGGGATCCTCGATCTGGGATCGATCGCTGCGGTCAACGCTAGCCAGCGCGCCGGCTTTCCTTCGAAGCCCTCGACCGCTGCGTCGCGAGGCCACGGGGCCCGTACAGCCGCGCCGGATCCCGATCTGGAGGGGACCAGATCGTCGCCAGCCTTCGTCGGCCCGCCTCCCGCCAACCGGATCGCCCCGGTGGGCCGCTACCTCCCTCTCCCGCGAGCGCCTCCGACCGGGCCAGGCCCGCTCCCTCGCCATCGCCCGCCTTCGCCAGCCTCCATCGCCAGCCGCCGCGCCTGGGCTCCGCCCGAGCGGGCCACCGCCTCCCGCAGCCGGCTGGGCCACCGCCTCCCCAGGCCCAGCGCGCCACCGAGCTCCCGCACCAGGCCGCCCAGCTCCCCGGGCCTTCGCTACGGCCGCCCGACCCGCCTCCCGCCGGGCCGCCTCGTCAGCTCGCCGGGCCAGATCCGCAGCCGCCGGCCCGTTCCTCCGTTTTTTTCCAGATCTCAGATCTGCTAAGGTTGTTCCCCACTCCTAAGTCCCTGTTTTTCCTGATCTGAGATGCTAACTTTGAACTGCTGTAATTTCTTGCCTGTTGCTCCGTTTTGCGCGTGTAGCATGTCCAGATGTTCGTGGAGATGTCCTCTACGTTTTACCTGTTGTTGTCATGCATGTTAGATGTCATCTAGACACTTTTTTTGCTGTTGCAAGAGTGCATCATGTTAAAAACTGCTGTTATGTGTTATTTTCATGCCACCTTTGACATGTGATATCTTTTAGCTCGTTTGTCCAAACGATGCAAATGACATGTCCACGTGTTCGTCTTGTCACGAACTACGTGTTGCTTGTGATAGGTTGCATGGTAGATTTATTGTTTCCTTGTTATCATCGTTGCAAAGTGCCATGTTCATAAGTTGTGTTTTTACTTGTTATGAAATGCCATCTTGTTGAGCTCGTTGCAATCGTTGTGTTCACCTCAATGATGCATGCTTGTGTGTTTCGGGATCACCGTCATATGTATTTTGATGAGGTGCTTACCCTTTGCCATGTTTAGTTTCGAGGTGACATAAACATGCTCTTTTTGATGCTATGATGATATTGCTGTTTTAGGACTTAGTGAAATTTCACTAAGTCTGAAATCTGTAACGTTCCGATGCCATGTTCGTGTGATGTTCTAGGAAAATGCATGATAGTTTTGGGGTGGATTTTGATTGTTCCTTGTAGTATATATTGTTGTCTTTCCATCCATGTCCTCACATGTCCATTTGAGTGGCTGTAGCATGTTTATCTTTTGCTCCAAACTTTCAATAAAATTCTGCTGCCAGAATTTTATTTCAAAGTTCAATATGTCCAAGATCATTGCTATTGATCCGTGACTCCGTTGGGGGTGCACTTTGGACCTAGTTGCTGTACTTTATATCTAGTTGGTGTTCAAGTCCTTTGCCATGCCTTTTGGGTGCTGTAGTTTAATTATTTTGAGCTCCCAAGTTGCTATATTGCTGTAATTTGCAGTTTTCGCTCAAATCTTGTTTCGGGCATAACTTTTAGCCCGTAACTCCGATTTCAGCGAATCTTATATCAAACTTGGGTGTTTTTCTGTGTAGATTAATAATATCAGGTTGTTATCTTGTTTTGAGGTGTTTTGCTTGAGTGATGTTTTACGTGCTCCATGTGCATCCCTAGTGCATCCATCATGCATTCATGTTTTTCGAGTGCGCATTGCATCGTGTTGATTGGTGCTTGGTGTGTTTGTTGTGTTTAGAGCCGGAAGCTGAGACCGGGAACGAAGTTGAGCACGAGTTTTCCAACGAGGTTGAGCACGAGGAACCTTCTTACGATCCGAACGAATTCTCTTCAGGCAAGATGACCGAACCCCGATAACATTACTATCTTTGTCTATTGCTAGTAGTCTCGATCTATAGTTTTGCCTCGATGCCCATGTTCTTCTTGTCAGCCTCCTACTTGTAACCAATTGCCATGTTTAACCACCCTACCTATGCAAACCGTTGCTTGGCTAAGTACGCTTCGCTCAGCCCTTCTTATAGCGTTGCTAGTTGCAGGTGAAGTGAAGATGCTTGCTTCATGTTGAAGTTTGGTTGGGTTATATCACACTATATAAATGCTTTAAATGAAATCACATATATATTGGCAAGGGTGGAAGGCTAAGCCTTTTGCTTGGTGATTTGTTCCACTCATGCCGTTAGGATCCGTATAAGCCGGTATTATGTTCCTTGATTATCCGTTCCTAACACGGTTGGGGTGTATGGGACCCCCTCGATAAACCGCTAAGTGCTAAGTCTTTTCCAGCAAGTCCCAACCTTGGTACTATTTGCCTAACAACTAAAAACTTTCCGAGGGAGTAATTAACCCGAGGCTTAATTAATTCAACCCCCTGGGCCAGTGCTCGACTTGAGTGTTGGTCCAAACTAGAGCCACTTGCGGATACCACCCGGTTCGCTGGGATCTTCGGTATCTGTACGTACTGCTCATCCGGACGTGTCCTGAGACCTAGATACGCGCGGCTACTATCAGGGTGTCGACACGCCGGGAGGATTTGCTGGATTAGCCTTACCTTAGTTCGGTATATCTTGAGCACGGGATTCCGAGGATACTCGGGTCTTCCCACTATGGAGTTGCGACTCTGCGGATCGTGGGCTTGTAATGGGTCAAGTTGGAACACCCCTGCAGGGTTTGAACTTTCGAAAGCCGTGCCCGCGGTTATGTGGCAGATGGGAGCTTGTTAATTCCGGTTGTAGATAACTTGACACAATGCTACTAATACACTACCAGCGTGTGTTCCGTGACTGTCAATTTCCGAATAGGGATTCGGGAGTTGAACACGGAGGGGTTATGTTTGTGAGCTTGTAGCTAGGATCACTTCGTGATCACTTCTCGCGATGCCTTCTCTTCTCGCTCTCACTTGCGTAAGCTAGATGCTAGTTGCTGCTGCAGACTTGTTCTTTCTTCAGCCTTTCCCTCATCTAAAGGCTTTGATAGTTCTGTTACCCGGAGACGGGATTGCTGAGTCCTCTGTGGCTCACAGTTACTTCACACACCAGATGCAGGTCCAGCTGTGAGCTATCCAGGTGATGGCACCGAGCTGGATTGGGAGTACGACGAGGAGCGTAGTCGGTACTACGTGCGCTACCCGGACGATCAGTAGTGGAGTCTCTTACTAGGATTCGATCCGCCTGTGGTTGTTTTTATCTGAGTTTGGTACTTTGACATTTGGCTTTTGCCCTTAGAGGGTTGTAGTGATCTTAATGTATGATGTTTGAGACTTGTACTGTTATTCTGTGACGTGGCGATTGTAAGCCAACTATTTTAAGTTTACTATCCCCTCTTTTACATGAGTTGTGCAAAGATTACCAGACTTGAGATCATTCTAGGATGGAATTATGCCTTTAAGTCGTGCCTCGACACGTAGGAGGTATAACTCCATCCTGGGCATTACAAGTTGGTATTCAGAGCCTTCTCCGACCTAGGAGCCCCCACTGTTTGATCGAACCGTTGACGGTTGAGTCTAGGCACACACTGAAAACTTTTTGAGTCCTATATTATATCGGAGAGTAGGATTTCTTGCTTCTCATCCCCTTTCTCTCTGGTGAGGACTCCTGACGTCTACTCTTGTCTCTCCTATCTTCAAAATTTGCACAAATTTTTTTTTAGGAATCCCGCGAGTATTCTGGGATTGTTTCGATGTTCTTGTGACAAGGATATTGTTCCCGATGCCTCCTGTTACCGAGGAGTTGAGCTTCGGGGTATCATTGTAACAAGCATATCGCAGCAGTACTAAATACTTAAGACGGCCGACATCGAAAATCTCCCCTATACGGCCAGTGGCAAGATAACCCCGACATCACCCAGTACTGGGGAGGTAGTTCGGGAGTATTGCCATAGCTTGTTATAGTGGATGCTTTTCGAAGGTCCGAGGTACACAGTTTCCGAGAAAGACTGGTTATGTGTTGAAGGATGGATACACCTGGATGTAGGTTAGTGTTGATTGCGCGGTGCTTCCCGTGTATCCCCAACACCTGATTGCATAACTGGAATCTTTCGGAAAACTATAGGTGGGTTTTATCCAGTAGATCGTAGGCATTCTTCCAACGAATGCAGGTTAGTGAGTTCGGGGTTCGACATTGAGTGAAGGGGTTATATGACCGAGGTTACTATCAGGAGTTGCATCTTAAAGGGTCCTTGGCTATGCTGATCCGGGGATTGCAAAACCTTTTCGTAACGCGTTCATATGCTTTCAGCACAAAGATGTTAGAACGAAACTCCTCTCTTGTGTTTGTTCCTTTCCGTACCTTGTTGTTTTTCTTATTTTATCCTTTTGATCCCTATGTGGCTTCTCGTGAAGACTGATGTTATCAATTAACTGAGAAATATCATTCGTTCCTCTTGTTCGGATGATTTCATTCGTTCTTATCGTTCGAATGACTATTGTGAAGACTTGTTGCAATTCATTCCATTGATTCAGCTTATTCCTTTTGTCAATCAATTGCTGATTCGTGGTCATCTCTTACAGGATGGCTCCGAAAAAGGTTCCGAATGCCAACCCAGAGGGGGAAGAGGTCCCAGAACGTCCTCCTTCCCCTCCTCCTCCGCCTGAGGCTTGGAGAGCAATTATGCAGGCTACTGCTCAGAACACTCAGTTGATGATGCAGATGATGCAGCAAATGCAGGCTATGCAAGCTAATCAGGGCGTTCCAATGAACCAAGGCAACTTCTTCCAGCAGCACCATGCTACCCTCAACCAGTTCTTGGCCAACAATCCTAAAGCTTTCAGTTACTGTGTCGACCCTCTTGATGCTGAAGATTGGCTGACCGATATCAAGAAGCATTTTGAGTGCAGTAACGTGAAAGAAGATGACTATGTGAAGTTTGCAGCCTTCCAACTGAAAGATCAAGCAGCTGACTGGTGGCAGCAGTACAAAGACTCAAGGCCGGGTCAAGTGATCTCTTGGGAGAATTTCTGGAAGGATTTCCGCTCGCATCACATTCCTACAAGTGTTATCGAGGGTATGCGTGAGAAATTCCGCAACCTCAAGCAGGGCTCCATGACAGTCTATCAGTATAATGTCAAGTTCCAAAACCTCGCTCGCTATGCAAAGCAAGACATTCCTGATGCAAAGAGTAAAATCTATCAGTTCCGTGGAGGTCTCAAAGATGAACTTCAGCTTGCTCTCACTTTGTTCGAGCCAGACGAATTCGATAAGTTCTATAATATGGCTTTGAAACAAGAAGCAGCTCAGCTTAAGATGGAGGCTTCTAAGAAGAGAATTCGAGATGCTGTTCACTCTACCTCATCGTCTCAGTTGGCTGCGAAACAACAGAAATTCTGGCTTCCTCCTCCTCCAATGATTCGAGCTCCATACAACAACTCCAACAACTTCAACAACTCCAACAACAAGAACTCTAGTGGTCGTGGTTTCTCCCACCCACCCAACCCAAGCAACCAGTCGAAGAAGCAGTTTCAGTCTCAAGGCTCCAAGTCCAGTGGCTCTCATTTCCGTCCTCTCTCTGAAGTGGTGTGCAACAAGTGTGGCCAGAAGGGTCATTATGCCAACAGATGTCCGAATCCGAAGCGTCTTCCTCCTCCACCACCTGTGAGTTCAGCTATTGTCAGGCATGATCCAAAGGCTGCCAGGGTCAATCTGATGAATGCAGCACAAGCGGAGGCTTCTTCTGATGTCATTTTGGGTAACCTTCCAGTGAACTCTTTTCCAGCTAAAGTGTTATTTGATTCGGGTGCTTCACATTCTTTCATGTCATGCCCGTTTGCATCCAAGCATAGTGTGACCACAGCAGCTTTACCGAAGCAGTTGGCAGTTTCTTCTCCGGGAAAGCAGATGCATTCCAGTTTATATGCTCCGGATGTTTCTATTCGCATGGGTGATTATCGATTTTTGGCTTCTCCGGTGATTCTTGGTCATTCTGATATCGACCTCATCCTCGGAATGGATTGGCTTTCTCAGCACGATGCTCACATTGATTGCGCTCAAAAGGAAGTCAAGTTGACTCATTCTGATGAAGATGTGATTATCTTCGCCTCCAGGGATAATACTATTCGGCTTTTCTCTCTTAATGATAAGGGTGAAATTAATGCCATAGAGCAAATTCCAGTGGTGAATGAATATCAAGACGTCTTTCCAGAAGATCTTCCAGGCATGCCTCCACACCGTCAGGTGGAGTTTGTCATTGAACTCGAGCCGGGCACCGAACCTGCTTGCCGGCGTCCATACAAGCTCTCTCCGGATGAATTGAAGGAATTGAAGAAGCAGCTCGATAAGCAGGAGAGTATGGGTCTCATCAGACCGAGTACATCTCCGTGGGGCTGTGGTGTCTTATTTGTCAAGAAGAAAGATGGCACGGAGCGTCTCTGTGTTGACTATCGGCCATTGAACAAGAAGACGATTAAGAACAAGTATCCGCTCCCCAACATCAACGAACTCTTTGAGCAGCTCAAAGGAGCAAAAGTATTCTCTAAACTTGACCTCCGAATGGGCTATCATCAAATTCGCATTCGCGAGGAAGACATTCCCAAGACGGCCTTCAGAACGAGCTACGGTTCATATGAGTATACCGTCATGTCCTTTGGTCTCGCCAATGCTCCTCCTACCTTTTCAAGGATGATGCATTACATCTTCAACCCCTATACTGGCGAGTTCGTGCTTGTGTATCTGGATGATATTCTGGTGTTTTCCAAGAATGAAGAAGATCACGAAAAGCACTTGCGTCTGGTTCTTGATCGACTCCGAGAGCATAAATTCTATGCCAAGTTCTCCAAGTGTGAGTTTTGGCTCGATAAGGTTTTGTACCTGGGCCACATTATCTCAGCTGACGGTATTGCGGTTAATCCCGAGAAAGTTGAAGCAATTGTCAACTGGGAAGCTCCTCAGAACGTCAAGCAGCTCCGCAGTTTTCTGGGTCTTGCCAGCTATTGCAGAAGGTTTGTGGAGAACTTCTCCAAGATTGCCAAGCCTCTTTCCAACCTGCTTCAGAAGAATGTCAAATACTTTTGGTCTCCCGAGTGTGAAGTGGCTTTCAAAACCCTCAAAGAGAAGCTTGTCTCAGCTCCAGTTCTGACTCCTCCGGATGAAACCAAGCCCTATGAAGTGTTCTGTGACGCTTCTCTTCAAGGTCTTGGTGGTGTGCTTATGCAAGATAAGAAAATTGTGGCATATACTTCTCGGCAGCTCAAGCCCAGTGAGAAGAACTATCCCACACATGATCTCGAGCTAGCAGCTGTGGTACATGCTCTAATTACGTGGAGACATCTGTTGTTGGGCAGAAAGGTCGACATCTTCACTGATCACAAGAGCTTGAAGTACATCTTCACACAGCCGCATCTGAACCTCCGCCAGACTCGTTGGGTCGAGATGATCCAAGAGTACAACCCCAGCATTGAATACACTCCAGGCAAGGCGAATGTGATTGCAGATGCTTTGAGCAGAAAGGCATATTGCAACAGCCTTCTCATCAAGCCACATCAGCCTGAGCTTTGTGAAGCATTCAGGAAGCTCAACCTTCAGGTTGTTCCGCAGGGTTTTCTTGCTAATCTCCAAATTGCTCCTACCTTGGAAGATCAAGTCCGTGAGGCCCAGCTCAGTGATACCATGGTGAAGAAGGTGAAACATGGGATTGCAAAGGGCACTCCAAAATATAAGTGCTTCCGTGTTGATGAGAGAGATACCTTGTTCTTCGAGGACAGACTCGTTGTTCCCAAAGGTGATCTCAGGAAGCTCATAATGGAAGAAGCTCATGACTCTCTCCTTTCCATTCATCCTGGCAGTTCCAAGATGTACCAAGACCTCAAGTAGTCTTACTGGTGGACACGCATGAAAAGGGAAATTGCCCAATTCGTGAATGAATGTGATGTATGCCGAAGAGTGAAAGCAGAACATCAACGTCCAGCCGGTCTTCTCCAACCTCTTCCTATTCCTGAGTGGAAGTTCGACCACATTGAAATGGACTTCGTCACTGGCTTTCCTAAATCCAAGCGAGGCAATGATGCTATCTTTGTGGTGATTGACAAGCTTACCAAAGTCGCTCACTTTCTTCCAGTCAAAGAATCAATCAATGCAGCTCAACTTGCAGAGCTCTACACTTCCAGAATTGTGTCCCTACATGGCATTCCTCAAGTGATATCCTCAGACCGTGGCAGCTTGTTCACATCAAGGTTCTGGGACTCCTTTCAGTCCGCCATGGGCACGAAGATCAGGTTCAGCACTGCCTTTCACCCTCAGACTAGTGGTCAAGTCGAGCGTGTGAATCAGATCCTAGAAGATATGCTCAGAGCCTGTGTCATCTCCTTCGGCATGAAATGGGAAGACTGCCTTCCATTTGCCGAGTTCTCTTACAACAACAACTTTCAAGCAAGTGCAGGCAAAGCACCGTTTGAAATTCTCTATGGCAGGAAGTGCCGTACCCCTCTCAACTGGTCGGAAACAGGTGAACGCCAATTTCTTGGCAATGATTTGATCTCAGAAGCCGAAGAAATGTGCAAAGTCATACGTGAGAATCTCAAGGCCGCTCAGTCGCGTCAGAAGAGCTACTATGACGGAAAGCATCGTGATTTGGCTTTCGACATCGGTGATCATGTCTATCTCCGAGTTTCTCCGATGAAACGAACCCAAAGATTCGGTATCAAAGGAAAACTTGCTCCTAGATACGTCGGGCCTTTCAAAATTCTTGGCAAAAGAGGCGATCTAGCCTATCAGCTCGAGCTCCCTTCCAACTTTGCAAATGTTCATGATGTCTTCCATGTGTCTCAGCTTCGCAAATGCTTCAAGGCACCTGAGCGCATGATTCCGTTTGAGGAGATTGATCTTCAACAAGACCTTTCTTACCGAGAGCATCCAGTTGCAATTCTCGAAGAAACCGAACGCAAGACTCGCAACAAGTCCATCAAGTTTCTGAAAGTCAAGTGGTCACATCACACAGACCGAGAAGCTACCTGGGAACGAGAAGATCATCTTCGTTCCGAGTACCCTTCCTTTTTCCAGTCCTAGATCTCGGGACGAGATCTTTTTGTAGTAGAGGAGAGTTTGTAATGCCCCGGATGTAATACTTTCCCTTTTGGGTATATAATATATCTCCGGCTTCATCTATTTCCATTTCGGGTTCTTTGTCTTTCGGGCTTTCGTCGTTTTGTTGTGTGAGTGTGTGGCATTCATTCATATCATGTAGACATGTGCATTGCATTGCATTTGTGTTGTGGGTTGCATCCGGTTCGTCGTGTTCCTTCCCGTTGTCCGTTTCGTGTTCCGGAGCTCCCTCACGTGTCCGTGACGTCCCGTAGGCCTACTTTGTTGTTCGGGCGGTTTTTCGTTACCGGTGTGCCGCGAGGTTGTGTTGTGTGTTGTTGTTTTGTTGTGTGCAACCCGCCTCTCAAATCTCGTCTCGTTTGGACTCCGTTGACTTTTCCCTCCGTTGTCCGTGTGGGTCCGAAGTGCCCTTACTTCGTGTCCCGGAAATACCCCTGCTGCTTTCTTTTATCTCCGTCTAGGCCTTTTAAAACTACCCCCGCGATCGGATCCGTCGGATCGCGATCGGAGGGCTCCTAGCGCCCCTAAAACTCCTCCTAACCCTAAAAACTGCTACAAATAGACCCCCTAGTCTATTTGGGCATCCCCTTCTTCTTCCCCTTCTCCACTTTCTTTTTTTTCCCTTCTTCCTCAGATCCAAGAAAATTTCCCGGATCCCGAGGGGATCCTTCCAGCCGCAGCCGACCGGGATCCTCGATCTGGGATCGATCGCTGCGGTCAACGCCAGCCAGCGCGCCGGCTTTCCTTCGAAGCCCTCGACCGCTGCGCCGCGAGGCCACGGGGCCCGTACAGCCGCGCCGGATCCCGATCTGGAGGGGACCAGATCGTCGCCAGCCTTCGTCGGCCCGCCTCCCGCCAGCCGGATCGCCTCGGTGGGCCGCTACCTCCCTCTCCCGCGAGCGCCTCCGACCGGGCCAGGCCCGCTCCCTCGCCATCGCCCGCCTTCGCCAGCCTCCATCGCCAGCCGCCGCGCCTGGGCTCCGCCCGAGCGGGCCACCGCCTCCCGCAGCCGGCTGGGCCACCGCCTCCCCAGGCCCAGCGCGCCACCGAGCTCCCGCACCAGGCCGCCCAGCTCCCCGGGCCTTCGCTACGGCCGCCCGACCCGCCTCCCGCCGGGCCGCCTCGTCAGCTCGCCGGGCCAGATCCGCAGCCGCCGGCCCGTTCCTCCGTTTTTTTTCCAGATCTCAGATCTGCTAAGGTTGTTCCCCACTCCTAAGTCCCTGTTTTTCCTGATATGAGATGCTAACTTTGAACTGCTGTAATTTCTTGCCTGTTGCTCCGTTTTGCGCGTGTAGCATGTCCAGATGTTCGTGGAGATGTCCTCTACGTTTTACCTGTTGTTATCATGCATGTTAGATGTCATCTAGACACTTGTTTTGCTGTTGCAAAAGTGCATCATGTTAAAAACTGCTGTTATGTGTTATTTTCATGCCACCTTTGACATGTGATATCTTTTAGCTCGTTTGTCCAAACGATGCAAATGACATGTCCACGTGTTCGTCTTGTCACGAACTAAGTGTTGCTTGTGATAGGTTGCATGGTAGATTTATTGTTTCCTTGTTATCATCGTTGCAAAGTGCCATGTTCATAAGTTGTGTTTTTACTTGTTATGAAATGCCATCTTGTTGAGCTCGTTGCAATCGTTGTGTTCACCTCAATGATGCATGCTTGTGTGTTTCGGGATCACCGTCATATGTATTTTGATGAGGTGCTTACCCTTTGCCATGTTTAGTTTCGAGGTGACTTAAACATGCTCTTTTTGATGCTATGATGATATTGCTGTTTTAGGACTTAGTGAAATTTCACTAAGTCTGAAATCTGTAACGTTCCGATGCCATGTTCGTGTGATGTTCTAGGAAAATGCATGATAGTTTTGGGGTGGATTTTGATTGTTCCTTGTAGTATATATTGTTGTCTTTCCATCCATGTCCTCACATGTCCATTTGAGTGGCTGTAGCATGTTTATCTTTTGCTCCAAACTTTCAATAAAATTCTGCTGCCAGAATTTTATTTCAAAGTTCAATATGTCCAAGATCATTGCTATTGATCCGTGACACCGTTGGGGGTGCACTTTGGACCTAGTTGCTGTACTTTATATCTAGTTGGTGTTCAAGTCCTTTGCCATGCCTTTTGGGTGCTGTAGTTTAATTATTTTGAGCTCCCAAGTTGCTATGTTGCTGTAATTTGCAGTTTTCGCTCAAATCTTGTTTCGGGCATAACTTTTAGCCCGTAACTCCGATTTCAGCGAATCTTATATCAAACTTGGGTGTTTTTCTGTGTAGATTAATAATATCAGGTTGTTATCTTGTTTTGAGGTGTTTTGCTTGAGTGATGTTTTACGTGCTCCATGTGCATCCCTAGTGCATCCATCATGCATTCATGTTTTTCGAGTGCGCATTGCATCGTGTTGATTGGTGCTTGGTGTGTTTGTTGTGTTTAGAGCCGGAAGCTGAGACCGGGAACGAAGTTGAGCACGAGTTTTCCAACGAGGTTGAGCACGAGGAACCTTCTTACGATCCGAACGAATTCTCTTCAGGCAAGATGACCGAACCCCGATAACATTACTATCTTTGTCTATTGCTAGTAGTCTCGATCTATAGTTTTGCCTCGATGCCCATGTTCTTTTTGTCAGCCTCCTACTTGTAACCAATTGCCATGTTTAACCACCCTACCTATGCAAACCGTTGCTTGGCTAAGTACGCTTCGCTCAGCCCTTCTTATAGCGTTGCTAGTTGCAGGTGAAGTGAAGATGCTTGCTTCATGTTGAAGTTTGGTTGGGTTATATCACACTATGTAAATGCTTTAAATGAAATCACATATATATTGGCAAGGGTGGAAGGCTAAGCCTTTTGCTTGGTGATTTGTTCCACTCATGCCGTTAGGATCCGTATAAGCCGGTATTATGTTCCTTGATTATCCGTTCCTAACACGGTTGGGGTGTATGGGACCCCCTCGATAAACCGCTAAGTGCTAAGTCTTTTCCAGCAAGTCCCAACCTTGGTACTATTTGCCTAACAACTAAAAACTTTCCGAGGGAGTAATTAACCCGAGGCTTAATTAATTCAACCCCCTGGGCCAGTGCTCGACTTGAGTGTTGGTCCAAACTAGAGCCACTTGCGGATACCACCCGGTTCGCTGGGATCTTCGGTATCTGTACGTACTGCTCATCCGGACGTGTCCTGAGACCTAGATACGCGCGGCTACTATCAGGGTGTCGACACGCCGGGAGGATTTGCTGGATTAGCCTTACCTTAGTTCGGTATATCTTGAGCACGGGATTCCGAGGATACTCGGGTCTTCCCACTTTGGAGTTGCGACTCCGCGGATCGTGGGCTTGTAATGGGTCAAGTTGGAACACCCCTGCAGGGTTTGAACTTTCGAAAGCCGTGCCCGCGGTTATGTGGCAGATGGGAGCTTGTTAATTCCGGTTGTAGATAACTTGACACAATGCTACTAATACACTACCAGCGTGTGTTCCGTGACTGTCAATTTCCGAATAGGGATTCGGGAGTTGAACACGGAGGGGTTATGTTTGTGAGCTTGTAGCTAGGATCACTTCGTGATCACTTCTCGCGATGCCTTCTCTTCTCGCTCTCACTTGCGTAAGCTAGATGGTAGTTGCTGCTGCAGACTTGTTCTTTCTTCAGCCTTTCCCTCATCTAAAGGCTTTGATAGTTCTGTTACCCGGAGACGGGATTGCTGAGTCCTCTGTGGCTCAAAGTTACTTCACACACCAGATGCAGGTCCAGCTGTGAGCTATCCAGGTGATGGCACCGAGCTGGATTGGGAGTACGACGAGGAGCGTAGTCGGTACTACGTGCGCTACCCGGACGATCAGTAGTGGAGTCTCTTACTAGGATTCGATCCGCCTGTGGTTGTTTTTATCTGAGTTTGGTACTTTGACATTTGGCTTTTGCCCTTAGAGGGTTGTAGTGATCTTAATGTATGATGTTTGAGACTTGTACTATTATTCTGTGACGTGGCGATTGTAAGCCAACTATTTTAAGTTTACTATCCCCTCTTTTACATGAGTTGTGCAAAGATTACCAGACTTGAGATCATTCTAGGATGGAATTATGCCTTTAAGTCGTGCCTCGGCACGTAGGAGGTATAACTCCATCCTGGGCATTACAAGTTCTCCCCACGGTACTCACATACGGGTCACCCCGAGTGCCCGCTTATGATGAGCTTGAGCAGAGCAACTGCGGCAAGATGACGCATGATAACCCACAAGTGTAGGGGATCAGCTGTAGCCTATTTCGATAAGTAAGAGTGTCGAACCCAATGCGGAGCTAAAGGCAGAACAAATATTCCCTCAAGTTCTATCGACCACCGATACAACTCTACGCACGCTTGACGTTTACTTTACCTAGAACACGTATGAAACTAGAAGTACTTTGTAGTTTTTGAGGGATATATTTGCAAGAATATAAAGAGCACGTAAATAAAGACTAGGGGCTGTTAAGATAAAGAAGCAATAAAGTTAGTTATAGCGACTGTGGAAAAGTGGTGGTAGGAGTTGCGAAATTGCCCCTAAGCAATTGACTACGTTACTAGACCGATAGCAAGTTTTATGTGGGAGAGGCCACTGCTAGCATGTCATCCCTTACTTGGAATTCTATGCACTTATGATTGGAACTATTAGCAAGCATCCACAACTACTAACGTTCATTAAGGTAAAACCCAGCCATAGCATTAAGATATATTGGCCCCCCTTCAATCTCGTATGCATCAATTTCTACGCTAGGTTGAAGTTTCTGTCACTCTTGCCCTCCAATACGTAGTCCTATCAACATACAACTAACCCTATGGTGTGATCCACACGCGCGCGCATATGATGGGCACCAAAGGACAGCAATATAACCACAAGCAAATTAAATCAATCATAGCAATTCACCAATCACCGATAGGACAACGATAATCTACTCAGACATCATAGGATGGAAACACATCATTGGATAATAATATGAAGCATAAAGCACCATGTTCAAGTAGAGGGTACATTGGGTTGCGGGAGAGTGGGCCACTGTAGATAGATAGGGGAAGGTGATGGAGATGTTGGTGAAGATGACGGAGGTGTTGGTGTAGATCGCCGCCACACGATGATGGCCCCGGTGGCACTCCGGCGCCACCGGAAGCGAGGGGGAGAGAGCCCCCCTCCTTCTTATTCTTCCTTGACCTTCTCCCTAGATGGGGGAAGGGTTTCCCCTCTTGTCCATGGTCTCCATGGCGTGGGAGGGGCGAGAGCCCCTCCGAGATTGGATCGGTCTCTCTCTGTTTCTGCGTTTCCAGATTCTGGCCCTTCACCGTTTCTTAAATTCCCGGAGATCCGTAACTCCGATTGGGCTGATTTTTTGACACGATTTTTGTCCGAATATTAGCTTTCTTGCGGAGAAAGAAGGGCATAAACTGCCTTACGGTGTGGCCACGAGGGACCAAGGTGCGCCTGCCCCTAGTGGGCACGCCCCCTGCCTCGTGGCCCACTCGGGCATCGTCTCGTTTTGGTTCCGCTTCCCAAAATTCACATATATTCCAAAACAATCTCCGTATGTTTTTATTCCGTTTGGACTCCGTTTGATATGGATATTCTGCGAAACAAAAAACATGCAATAAACAGGAACTGGCACTGGGCACTGGATCAATATGTTAGTCCCAAAAAATAGTATAAAAAGTTGCCAAAAGTATATGAAAGTTGTAGAATATTGGCATGGGAAAATAAAAAATTATAGATACGACGGATACATATCAGCATCACCAAGCTTAATTCATGCTCGTCCTCGAGTAGGTAAATGATAAAAAAGATAATTTTTGATGTGGAATGCTACCTAGCATAATCTTGATCATGTAATCTAATCATGGCATGAATATTAAGACATGAGTGATTCCAAGCAATAGTCTATCATTTGACATAGAAGAATTTAATACTCGGGCATCCCAACTAACAATCAGGTCTTTCAAAATATCAATGCTAAAGAACGGTATCCCTACAAAATCATATAGTCTTTTATGCTTCCCTTTTCTTAACACAATGTATCCCTCATGCCCATCCCGGTGTCAGCCAAGCAATTGTTTTCATACTTTACTTTTTGGAACCTTTTCAATTCTTCATGCAATACATGAGCGTGAGCCATGGATATAGCACTATGGGTGGAATAGAATGTAGTAGTAGACAAAAGCAGGGAGAAAGTCTCACATCGACTAGGCGTATCAATGGACTATGGAGATGCCCATCAATAGATATTAATGTGAGTGAGTAGGGATTGCCATGTAACAGATGCACTAGAGCTATAAGTGTATGAAAGCTCAAAAGAAAACTAGTGGGTGTGCATCAACTTGCTTGCTCATGAAGACCTAGGGCATTTGAGGAAGCCCATCGTTGGAATATACAAGCCAAGTTCTATAATGAAAATTCCCACTAGTATATGGAAGTGACAACATAGGAGACTCTCTATCATGAAGATCATGGTGCTACTTTGAAGCACAAGTGTGGAAAAAAGATAGTAGCATTGTCCCTTTTTTTCCTTTTTTTTCTTTTTTTCTTTTTTTTGGGCCTTCCTTTTTTTTATTTGGCCTTTTTTCCTATCTTCTTTTTTCTTTTGGCCTTTCTTTTTTTTTTCTTTTTTTTCAAGGGACAATGCTCTAATAATGATGGTCATCACACTTCTATTTACTTACAACTCGATATTACAACTCGATACTAGAACAAAAATATGACTCAATATGAATGCCTCCGGCGATGTACCGGGATGTGCAATGATCTAGCGTAGCAATGACATCAAAAAACGGACAAGTCATGGAAACATCATGCTAGCTATCTTACGATCATGCAAGGCAATATGACAATGATGGTGCATGTCATAATAAATGGAACGATGGAGTTACATGGCAATATATCTCAGAATGGCTATGGAAATGCCATAATAGGTAGGTACGGTTGTTGTTTTGAGGAAGGTATATGATGGGTGTATGGTACCAGCGAAAGTTGCGCGGTACAAGAGAGGCTAGCAATGGTGGAAGGGTGAGAGTGCGTATAATCCATGGACTCAACATTAGTCATAAAGAACTCACATACTTATTGCGAAAAATCTATTACCCCTCGAAGCAAAGATACTACGACGCATGCTCCTAGGGGGGAGGTTGGTAGGAGTTAACCATCGCGCGCCCCCGACCTTCACGCAAAGATGAACTATCAAAATACAATGCGCACCAATTTGGTTACATAGTTAGGAGACCATACGTGCATGCTTCGGGAATCACAAACCTTAACACCAATATTTTTACTAAACCATAATCATTCACTAGTTCCTCCCACATATTAGCATCTCTATATCGCAAAACTATTGCAAGGAATCAAACATATCATATTCAGCGATCTAAAAGTTTATGTAGGATTTTATGACTAACCATGTGAATAACCAATTCCTGTCAACTCTCTAAATAGATATAAGTGAAGCAAGAGAGTTTTAATTCTTTCTACAAAAGTTATGCCCACGCTCTAACAATTATAAGTGAAGCAAAAGAGCATTCTACAAATGGCGGTTTTCTATGTGAAGAGAAACAGGCAATCCAAACTTCAAATGATATAAGTGAAGCACATGAAGCATTCTATAAATCCATACTCAAAAGATATAAGTGAAGTGCAAAGAGCATTCTATAAATCAACCAAGAACTATCACATACCAGCATGGTGCATTTATTAAAAGAAAAAGAAAAAGCACATGACACTCCAAGATATGCACATATTACATGAATGAAACGAATCCGAAAACATACTGATACTTGTTGAAGAAAGAGGGGATGCGTTCCGGGGCATCCCCAAGCTTAGACGCTTGAGTCTCCTTGAATATTTACTTGGGGTGCCTTGGAAATCCCCAAGCTTGAGCTCTTGCCTCTCCTTCTTCTCCTCACATCGAGACCTCCTCGATCTTCGAACACTTCATCCACACAAAACTTTAACAGAAAACTCGGTAAGATCTGTTAGTATAATAAAGCAAATCACTATTCTAAGTACTAGTTCAAACCAATTCATATTTTTCTTTTGCATTGTAGGTACTGTAATATAACTTTTCCATGGCTTAATCCACTGATAGAAATTGATAGTTTCATCAAAACAAGCAAACTATGCATCAAAAACAGAATCTGTCTAAAATAGAACAGTCTATAATAATCTGAACATTCACCATACTTATGATACTGAAAAATTCTGCCAAAATTAGGAAAAATAAACAATTTATGTAGGAAGACAGTGCAAAAAGTTTCAGAACCATTTGACGTTCCAGCAAAAAAATGTAAAATCGCGCACTATAGCCAAAGTTTCTGTCCTGCACCGCACAAACCAACAAGCATTGTAAACATCCTAAAGACAAACCTTGGCACATTATTTTTATAATACAATGGAATTGTACAAGGGGATAATTATTTTTGATGAAAAGTTTCTGTAATTCAAGATTTGCAAAGTTTCCATGGGCATGAACAAAGTTCAAGGAGCTCCCCCATTTCAACGGTGCTCGTCCTTCTTACTTTCACTTTTATTTTTGAAAAAGTTTTAGGTTCCCCTATTTTTTTTGTTTTTAAACTTTATAAAAGCACACAACAGAAATAAATGACTCTCTAAAACTTCCGGGTTGTCTCCCTAGCAGCGCTTTCTTGAAAGCCATTAAGCTAGGCATATAGTGCTCAAGTAATGGATCCACCCGGATCCCAATGTATATCAAAGCCAATTTTAATTAGCAATGATTTGGCATTTAGTAGTGAGCACAAAGTGATATGTGTCATGCAAGAACGAAGTCTAACTCTCTTCCTATGCATAGGCATGCCATACAAGAACAATCCATACACATCAAGTAAAGGCCAGTGCATAGTATAAGCAGTTTCTTGCAATTTTATCGTGTTGGAGTGTTGGAAACATAGAGAGGCGGAGATGTAGTTCCTCTCTCATAATAATTACAAGTAGGATCAGCAAGCACATGCATATTATATTTATCAAAATCATCATGTGTAACAGAAAAAGGCAACCCATCAATATAATCCTTAATAAGTGCAAACTTCTCCGATATAGTGTAGTTTGGAGAACTAAAAAAAGATAATAGGACTATCATGTGTGGGTGCAATAGCAACTATCTCATGTTTAACATAAGGAACTATAGCAAGTTCATGTCCATAAGCATAATTCATATTGGCATCTTGGCCACAAGCATAACAAGCATCATCAAAAAGGGATATTTCAAAAGAATCAACGGGATCATAACAATCATCATATCATTCATCCTTCGGTAAGCACGAAGGGAAATTAAACAATGTATGAGTTGAAGAGTTACTCTCATTAGAAGGTGGGCACGGGTAGCTAATCCGCTCTTCCTCCTTTTGTTCTTTGCTCTCCTCGTCATCTTTTTCATCTAATGACCTCACAATGTCATCAGTTTCTTCTTCCATAGTTTCCTGCAAAATATTAGTCTCTTCTTGGAAAGCGGAGACTTTCTCAATAAACGCATCAATATTGGAGTTATCTATACCTATACTAATTAGAGACTCTCAAGAAATTACCACGTTAATCAGAATTTACGAGCCGTTTATTTGGTGGGACCAAATTATTACGGTGTAGATCTTCCGATTTTTTTCTTCAAAGATAACAATCAATGGGTCCGCAATCGTAGTCGATCTTCCGATTTTTTTCTTCAAAGATAACAATTAATGGGTCCACAATCGTAGTCTATCTTTCCTTCAAAGAAAAAACCATAGTCTGTCTTTTTTTTGAACTAAAAAAAAACCATAGTCTGTCTTTCTCACGTCAATTGTAGCAATCGTAGTCCCTCTTTCCTTCAAAGATAAAAAAACCATGGGCCTGCAATTGTAGTCTATCATTCCTTCAAAAGAAAAAACATAGTCCATCTTTCTCACGTATCTCTCTCTCTCCCGATCTTTCATGCCCCTCTTCCTCTCTCATCTCCATATCACAAAGTTTCTTTGTAGATCAGGCTACGTGGTACCCCTTGTCTTCACCATCCAATTCTGCATCGCGATCCGTGCGAATGCATTTGTCTTTTTTGTTTCTCTCAAACGAGACAACATATGAACTTCAAACTTTGCAGACCGAACAAACATTAGAACATCAACGTGGGAAAAATACTTTCAGATTTTTTCATGCATTTTAAATACTTAAAATAATATTTTTAGTCAAAGAAAATGCCATTTTCTATATTTATATCGGACCAAAAAATCTGAAAGTTTTTTTCACACATTGATGTTCTAATGTTTGTTCGATCTGCAAAGTTTGAAGTTCATATGATGTGTCGTTTGAGAGAAACAAAAAAGAGAAATCTTCATGTTGTAAGTTAGTTGAAGAGTACGGATCTCAAAGCAAAGCTGAAGGGTTGAGGATAAGAGGTTCCATGTAGCCTGAGCTACAGAAAACCACACTCTCTCCATATTCATCTCTTCCACTTGGTCCTCAACGATCGCCTCCGTCTTTCAATCTGAGATCTGAGATCTGAGATCATCTCCTCCACTTGGTCCTCAACAATTGGGTCTTTCAATCTGAGATCGCATCCATCTGAAGCATATGCTCCTCTTCCCTGCAAGTTTACACAGATCTTTCCGTCTGAAGCATATGCTCCTCTTCCCTGTAAGTTTACACAGATCTTTCCGTCTGAAGCATATGCTCCTCTTCCCTGTAAGTTTACATAGATCTTTCCGTCTGAAGCATATGCTCCTCTTCCCTGTAAGTTTACACCGATCTAGACTTGCTTGCAATAGCTAATGATCAAAGCCTCACGTTCTCGTGGTTTCACCAACCCATCCTGATTGCTTGAGATTGCAGCTGCCGCCTTCACGATTGGCCTGGTACGATAGGGCACCTTGAAGTTAGATTGTTTTTTTCTCACATGTGGTACTGTGGCACCAAAATTGAGATGTTTGACCCAATTGTGATTCTTTAATGGTAGTTACAGAATGTTTCCGTACAGATAACCTTGGATTGATATATAATCAGAAAGTTACCATAGCACTTCTTTGTTTTTTTTGAACTGAAATAAAGCATGGCAGCCATCTACTTGGCCTTATTTCTAGCAGAGATATTATTCTTGGTGGCCAGGGCAGGCCAGCCAATGGATCACCAACACCGTCAGAGATTATCTCGAGGTCACCATTACTTTCTCATGCATGCTGGCTTCGTCTCTTGACTTGCATCTCCTTTGGCAATGTTGACCAAGAGGTAATACCATCCGCTGTTTTGGATAAATATGCCCGAGTTTTGTTGCTCCTGCCTAACCTGTTGCATACTAGGTTTCGTAATAGGTGAATTTTAGACAACTATATTTATGCTCGCGAGTGCACCTTGGAAATAGAGCTGAAAGGGGCAGAATCCCAGTGATCCCCTGCTACTGAACAAGAGTACTATAAACAAATATAGGGTGGTCAAAGACTCGAACTATGGTTATCCTCCAGTTTCTCAAATTAGTTTTCCAATTTATCTTGGGCAAGATGATGTCAGTTTTTGTTTTTGTCCTTTCTCTATACTGGCAGTGTTGGCGTAAGTTGGTCAATATAACGATGTTCTATGTGTTCCATTTTCAATAAAATAGGCATGCATGGACCGGTACATGGCCTTTTGATAGAAACACGGTTACCCTCATGAGTTCAATCAGTGGTATTATTGGATAGCAAACCAGTTAATTCAGTATAACTTTATCCGAATGCACATCCATAATTTTTTCTGTAGAATGTAGTTCGTAGTTACTTTCTAGAATCTTGCACCACAGACCATATGTATATCCTTCAAAATGTTCATTCTTATTCATTAGGCATACATGAGTACAGTAGATATAAACCACACATTTAGTTAGATTCAATTTTGTTTCACGTGCATGACCTTTCACTTCTTTTCTGTTGGTGTGGAATTCACTATCCTGCTTAGGATTACTAATGTTCTGCCCATTGTGAGGGGGGAGATCAAAATTCATGCAATGATTGTGACTATTATTAGCTATCTAAAGAGAATTGCATCAAAAAATAAATTCAGTTGTGTGTGTTTTGTTCACTTCATATAATTGAGTGTTGACCACCTAGCCTTCAGTGCCAAACGACCTCTTCCAATGTCTAATAATGTTACTGGTTAGCGTTCTTCTGCATTACCAATGGCCTCATCGCATCGCGTAGATTGTGTGCTTCCATGACGTTGACTTTCATCCACTACATCATTAGCGGGATGCCTCTGCTTGGATCTTGATGCCAGTTTTGCCATTGTCGCAGGTAAGTAACCTTTCCTCTTTCATTTCAATCTAGAGGTGCACTCTTTTTTTTACCCATTTGTAGCTTGAAAGATGAGTTTTAAGTACGTCGTGGCCACAGGCTATTGGTACCACATTAGGAAAAGTAAAGTCAAACTGTGTTTCTAAGAGATTTTCTAATCATACAAGTTATATCTATATATATACTCATGTAGTAAATTCTAATGTCGATTCTGTAAAATTCTATGGCACACTTACGCCATCAGTATGTCATATTTTTGTTGTTCCCATCAAAAATTTCAGGGGGAGGCGTTTTGGCTCCCGGGTGCATTTGCAACCGGATGAACAGTACCGCGAAAAAACAAATTAAATGTTTTCAAAAAATTCTGAAAACAAATCGTAGATGATCATGTTGGTGTCGCGAACATGCTTGGCAAAATTCACGGGAAACGGAGCAGCGGTGTTTCGTCCGCAAAAAAAACAAATTTTGGGTGATATTTTGGGGTGACATTTGGTCTTTGATTTGTTTTTTTTTGCGCAAGCCAAAATGATTGACATTTTTGTCTCAAAATTTGCAGATCGCATTTGTATGTGACAAAGATGACAAAAAAAATTTGTTTCAATTTTTTTGACATTTGGAAAAATCAAAAGTGGGCCCGGGTGCAAATGCACCATGGAGCCGAATTGATTTTCAGCATATATACAATCTTTTATCTATTGTTCTCCAGCCACATTAATACATGATCCCCGACTACATACTTCTGCATTACTAATGGCCTCATCAAATCGCGCAGATTGTGCACCTCCACGATGTCGACTTTCATCGACTATATCATTAGCAGGATGTCTCTACTTGGATCTCAATGACAGCTTTGCCATTCTCACAGGTAAGCAACCTTTCCTCTTTCATTTGAATCAAGAGGTGTACTTCTTTTACCCATGTGTTGCTTGAAAGACGAGTTTTAAGTTTGTCATGCCCAAATGCTATTGATACCGCATTAAGAAAATTACATCCAAACTGTGCCACTAAGAGATTTTCTAATCATATATGTTATGTTTAGAATCACTTAGTAAATTGTAATGTTGATTCTGTAAAATCCTATGGCACACTGACAACATCAGTAAGTTATATTTTTGTTCCAAATAAAAACTAGAACGTACACTTTATTTTATCTATTGTTTTCCCGCCAGATTAGTACGTCATCCCCGACTACATATTTTCCAGACCTTACAATGTGATCCGGTGAATAGTTAGCTTTTTCTAACATATAGTTACAGTTCTACAATTTTACGAAATTAATGGGCTTAATTCTTGCTGCGAATTTATAGAAGGTCATATCACACTAGCATTCTAATGATCAACTTCTATACATACCATTTTTTTCAATATATATTGTTTCATCTTAGTATGCTGCCCTTTATCCTTTTCCATCGTTTGTTAATTATTAAAATTCATTTATTATTATTTGGTATCGATTTGGTGATTAGGAATTATAAACCTACACATGTCATGTGTATCCCGGTTGTTTAGTACATGCTAGATTTTCTATAAATAAAATAATATTTTCTGGTATTTTGAATTATCTCCTTTAAAAAGATCCCGCACCTCTGGTGATGACCCTTGATACCAATACCACTACTTCCTTCTAGTGATTTGAATGTTAGACATTGCTATTATTTTCATATTTGAAGTTAAATCGATGATTGTTTTAATTGATCTCCTATTGGGACATTGAACATCATTGTAAATTTAAGTTGTATTGGATTGATCTACAATATAGTTATTACACTTGGAACACAATGACTTGCTTCATCAAATCATTTTCAACGTCAATTGAGCCTAGCAAATGATATTTGTGAAATACCCAGTTAGGGCTATCGAGTATTGGTTCCTAATTTGTTGTTGTGCAGAGTAGAAAAATACTGAATACTTGACTTCACATTACTAAGTAATTTGCGTCTTTTACTACGATAGATCAATGGAAATTACTTAAACAAATTTACTACTATAATCTTTTTTCATCTTAAAATTCCTTTGACAAGTAAAAAAATTCATATAAACTTCTTGAATTACCTCAGAAAGAAATTAAAGTGTTATGTTGCTATCACCATGATGCACACGTGATCTGTGTTTATAAATAAGAGTGTCTATTCTGACATGTTACAATTTTTCCAAAGTATATATTAATCGCCAGGTTTCATCTACTCAACATCGCTCTCCTTGAAAACTTTACATATGAACACAAGCAAACATTACATGAACTCCTATAAGAAATTAACATTTGGGTAACAACAAATAGGCCTTCCAAATATTAATGGCTCAACATATGGGAACTAACTTTCAGTATTTAAATTATTGAATATTTACTCTAATATTAATAATGATTTTTAACATGGAAACTAGCCCGTGCAGGTGCATGGGTTGACGACTAGTATTCATAATTCAAATAGCAATATTTCAATATAGCAAGATTTTCAGGCCTAGAAACATCATCATCAAAAGCATTATTCTTTTTAAACAGAGATTCAATTTCATAAGCACCCTTAAAAGCAACAAATTCTTCTATTTGTTCCACATCATAATAATCATATATACCATTAGCATAAGAAGCTAAGGTTTCATTATCATTAAATTTGCATGAAAAGGGAAGGTGTGGAGCCTTCATCCTAGAGGAACAAGTATAATCATATCTCAAGCATAGTTGCCGAGCATACCAATGCAACAAATGAATTTGATCCCATAACAGTTTCCCTTTTTGTGTCAAGCGATAATCCCTAAAGTATTCACGTTGATCCAACGTTACTCCCATTACATAGTTGAATGGGGTTTTCTCAGGATTATCAAAGTAGTACATAATATCTTTCACATAATGAGCATCGAGGGTTTTAGGAGGTTCCCCATCTCCATGAGTAGCAAGTACACCTAAGTTTTTTGGTATTTCGTGTTACATATCCATAACTGAAGATAGAGAACAACTTAGAACAACAAATAAAATCTATTTAGTGATAAAGCAAACAAGCACACACGAGAATATTCACCCCACGCTATTGCTCCCCGGCAACGGTGCTACAAAAAGGTCTTGATAACCCACAAGTGTAGGGGATCAGTTGTAGCCTCTTTCGATAAGTAAGAGTGTCGAACCCAACGAGGAGCTAAAGGCAGAACAAATATTCCCTCAAGTTCTATCGACCACCGATACAACTCTACGCACGCTTGACGTTTACTTTACCTAGAACAAGTATGAAACTAGAAGTACTTTCTAGTTTTTGAGGGATAGATTTGCAAGAATATAAAGAGCACGTAAATAAAGACCAGGGGCTGTTAAGATAAAGAAGCAATAAAGTTAGTGATAGCGAGTGTGGCAAAGTGGTGGTAGGAGTTGCGAAATTGCCCCTAAGCAATTGACTACGTTACTAGACCGATAACAAGTTTTATGTGGGAGAAGCCACTGCTAGCATGTCATCCCTTACTTGGAATTCTATGCACTTATGATTGGAACTATTAGCAAGCATCTGCAACTACTAACGTTCATTAAGGTAAAACCCAACCATAGCATTAAGATGTATTGGCCCCCCTTCAATCCCGTATGCATCAATTTCTACGCTAGGTTGAAGTTTCTATCACTCTTGCCCTCCAATACGTAGTCCTGTCAACATACAACTAACCTGTGGTGTGAACAACGTGCGCGCTCATATGATGGGTGATGTCTACTACACACCCTTCTTCTTGTAGACGTTGTTGGGCCTCCAAGTGCAGAGGTTTGTTGGACAGTAGCAAATTTCCCTCAAGTGGATGACCTAAGGTTTATCAATCCGTGGGAGGCGTAGGATGAAGATGGTCTCTCTCAACAAACCCTGCAACCAAATAACAAAGAGTCTCTTGTGTCCCCAACACACCCAATACAATGGTAAATTGTATAGGTGCACTAGTTCGGCGAAGAGATGGTGGTACAAGTGCAATATGGATGGTACATATAGGTTTTTGTAATAAGAAAATATAAAAACAGCAAGGTAGCAAGTGGTAAACGTGAGCATAAATGGTATTGCAATGATAGTAGAGAAGGCCTAGGGTTCATACTTTCACTAGTGTAAGTTCTCTCAACAAGGATAACATAATTGGATCATATTACTAGCCCTCATCATGCAACAAAGGGTCACTCCAAAGTAACTAATAGCGGAGAACAAACGAAGAGATTATGGTAGGGTACGAACCCACCTCAAAGTTATTCTTTCTGATCGATCTATTCAAGAGTCCGTAGGAACGTTCAATCTATCATAGAGTTCATACTAGAATAACACCTTAAGACACAAATCAATCAAAACCCTAATGTCACCTAGATACTCCATTGTCACCTCAAGTATCCATGGGCATGATTATACGATATGCATCACACAATCTCAGAAACATCTATTCAACCAACACATAGAACTTCAAAGAGTGCCCCAAAGTTTCTAACGGAGAGTCAAGACGAAAACGTGTGCCAACCCCTATGCATAGGTTCCCAAGGTCATGGAACCCGCAAGTTGATCACCAAAACATACATCAAGTGGATCACATGATATCCCATTATCACCACAGATAAACACGTGCAAGACATACATCAAGTGTTCTCAAATCCTTAAAGACTCAATCCGATAAGATAACTTCAAAGGGAAAACTCAATCCATTACAAGAGAGTAGAGGGGGAGAAGAAGATCCAACTAGAATAGCAAAGCTCACGATACATCAAGATCGTGCCATGTCAAGAACACGAGAAAGAGATCAAAAACATAGCTACTGGTACATACCCTCAGCCCCGAGGGTGGACTACTCCCTCCTCGTCATGGAGAGCACCGGGATGATGAAGATAGCCACCGGAGAGGGATTCCCCCCTCCGGCAGGGTGCCAGAACGGGTGTAGATTGGTTTTCGGTGGCTACAGAGGCTTTCGGCGGCGGAACTCCCGATCTAGGTTAATTTCCAAAGGTTTCAGTATTTATAGGAATTTTTGGAGTCGGGGCCAAGTAAAGGGGAGCGACGGGCTGTCCTCGAGATAGGAGGGCCCAACCAGGTTTGTAACATCCCAAATTTTCAATTTGGAATGTTATACACTAGACCATCATGCATATCATATTTTTTTCTTGCTTTTGGTGGATCCAAGAAAATCCTAAGCTACTCAAGGACCGTCGGAGAGAGTTGGGGATTTCAATATTTTCATATTTGAGGTTCCTCAAATTTTGAAAATAGGATCATTTGATTTTATTTATTTTTATTCAAGTATTTCTATCATGAAAACATGAGAGAGGGAGTAAAATGACTCTCCAAAAAAAAAGAAATATTGAGGATTTAACAAAGAAATCAAATAAATTTTATTTGGAGTTTTATTTGAATTAGGAAAAATTGCATGTTTTCAAAAATGCATTTTAGTGCCAAGAAAATGTTCATCTTTTTCTAAATATTCTATTTAGACGGTGAAATTTTGTTTTGGCAATTTTAGATTTTTTATTTTATTTTCTAGATTTTCTTTTTCGTAGCGCCGGCGTAAAAAAAAATAGGAGGACCCGACCCGACTGGGCCGAAGCCCAGCCAAGCCAGGCCCAGCCCCGCCGCGACCTCCTTCCCCGCCGCGCCCCGCCATGGTCGGATCGGACTGCCGCCGCCGCCGTCGTTTTCTTGCCCCCTCCCCCAAGTTTCTAGCCTTCCCCTCCCCCTATATAAGCCGCCCCCTGCCCTTGCCGCACAGCGCCCCGCCGCCGCAGCGCAAGCCGCCGCCGCCACTGAGCATCGCCGCCGCCGCTA
>LR738713.1:24606414-24649476 GCA_902687465.1 Secale cereale
TAAGCCGCCCCCTGCCCTTGCCGCACAGCGCCCCGCCGCCGCAGCGCAAGCCGCCGCCGCCACTGAGCATCGCCGCCGCCGCTATACGCCGCCGCCGCCGCAGCGCACCGCCGCCGCCGCTGCCCACCACCACCGCAGCCCCGCCGCAGCCCCGCCGCCCGCCGCCGACGCAGCCCGCCGGCCGAAACGACGAGGTAGCCGCCCGCCGCCGGTTTTCGGTAGAAAACCATCGGTTTTTCTTTTAGAACCCTAGTTCGTTTTTATGCTAGATCGTTTTTTTTCTTTTCCGGTTTAGTAAATTAGTGAGCGTTCGCCCGTTCGTTCGTATTAACGAACGAGTTCGTCGTTTAGTCTCAGCTGACGAACGTCCGTTCGTTAAGCTATTTTAGTTTTCTTTTTCATAGTTTATTTTCTGATCGCGATCTCTGATCCGATCTTCGTTTTAGTTTATCCTTTCGCTCGTTTATCGGAATCAGGCGATTCAAGCGCCTGGAGTTTCGTCTCGAAATTCTCTTTCTGTTTAACCTAGTCACCTAAGCGTATGCCTCTGCTAATTTTGGACTTAGGTCCAGATTGGTTCGGTAGTTATTTCTCTTTCGCCGTTTGTCTTTCGTTGCTTTTCTTTTGTTGTTTCTTTTGCAAACCGAAGTTCTTAAGTTGAACTATCTGGTTAGATCTCTTATTTGAGTTTTACCCGTGCATTAGCGAAGTACTTATTGTGTGCTTGTTTGTTTGCAATAGAGTACCCGGAGTGCGCCGCTTGCTACTTTGAATCTCTAGGTTTTGCGGATCATCAGCAAGGCAAGTAACACTTTGATCATACTTTCCAATTACCCAGTTTTCATTGCATTAGTCAAAACCTCACACATTGCATGAGTAGGAGCTATAACTTGTGGGACTGGGAAGTAGATGGAGGTAGTACCTATTACCTGCATTACATTCAAACCTTTGGGAGTTACTTCTACGTTGTTGTTAGGTCATGCTATGCTCGTAGACGTGGATTGGGTGAGTGTATCCATGACAGATGTGAGAATGTTAATTAATGGTTCAACTTAAGGTGGCAACTTTAACACACATCTGGGTGGATTGAGGCACCTGGGTATTCCAGTGATTGCCTGTTTTCTTTATGGACCGCCACCTAGGCTCAAAGGGATCATGAGATTATTCATACTAGAAACTTCCGTGTGCAGCCACAAGCTATTATGGGCTCTAGCATAGTTGACTAAGTTGTGCGAACTCTTACAGTGGTGGACTAGCAGATGTAGGTTGGTACGGTCCACCCGGACATAAGGTGCTAGTGCTTCTGAAAGACTGTGTCTCGGTCATCCTTTTCTCAAACAACATGTAGTGCGAGAATTCCAACGGAGGCGATCGAGTCTTGTGGGGAAAAGTGCACAAACCTCTATAGAGTGTACAAACTGATCATGATTAGCCGTGTCCCCGGTTACGGACGTCTTGAGTGTCTAGTACTTGGATATCATGTGAATCTCATCATGTTACTTTAATTAATATTGTTGGGTTTTGATGATGATTATTAATTGGGGTTGAGAGGATGTCTATCTTCTCAGCGATGTTTCAACTACCATGATAGTTAATTAAAATCTATTCCTTTCCAGTAGGGAAAATTTGGCTTTACGCAAAACTGTAACCATAGAGCTTTGCACCAGCATTGCATATAGTATAACTTTACTTTTGTTACTCTCTATGTGTTACTTTGCCAGCATATTCCATGTGCTGACCCGTTTTCGGGCTGCAACGTTCATGTTGCAGACTTTTCAGACGACGAGTAAGGTGCCATTTTAGGTTGTGGTTCTATACTCAGTGATGCCGTTGGAGTTGATGGACTCACCTACCTTCCAAGCCTTTCGCTGTTATCGTGTTAGATGGCCTTAAGCCATTTTTATTGTAATAAGTTCATCGTTGGAACAATCGATGTAATAAGTGTGTCATTGCTACTCTGTTATAAATCCTTCAAGTACTGTGCGTGTCAGCACTACTGATCGAGGGATGACACTGATGCACAGAGATCAGACTGTTTGAGGTCTGGTCGCTACAACCTTCCTAGGGTGCGCCCTCCACCCTCGAGGGCAGCCCGTGGCTCTCCTGGCCCAACTCTTTTGCTTCGGGGGCTTCTTTTGGTCCATAAAAAATCAAAAATAATTGGCTCATCAATTGGACTCCGTTTGATATTCCTTTTCTGCGAAACTCAACAACAAGGAAAAAACAGAAACTGGCACGGGGCTCTGGGTTAATAGGTTATTCCCCAAAATCATATAAAAGTATATAATAAAGCCCATAAGACATCCTAGAAGGATAATATAATAGCATGGAGCAATCAAAAATCATAGATACATTGGAGACGTATCAAGCATCCCCAAGCTTAATTCCTGCTCGTCCTCGAGTAGGTAAATGATAAAGAAAGAATTTTTGATGTGGAATGCTAAACAATATAAATGTAATTCTCTTAATTGTGGCATGAATGATCAGATCTGAAAGATTCAAGACAAAAGGCTATATTGACATAAGAAATAAAAATACTTCAAGCATACTAACAAAGCAATCATGTCTTCTCAAAATATTATGGCTAAAGAAAGTTATCCCTACAAAATCATATAGTGTTGGCTATGCTCCCGCGTTATCACACAAACATATTCATATCGTGCACAACCCCGATTTCAGCCAAGCACTTGTTTTTATACTCTATTTTTTCAAACCTTTCAACTTTCACTCAATACATGAGCGTGAGCCATGGACATAGCACTATGGGTGGAATAGAGGTGGTTGTGGAGAAGACAAAAAGGAGGGAGATAGTCTCACATCGACTAGACGTATCAACGGGCTATGGAGATGCCCATCGATAGATATCAATGTGAGTGAGTAGGGATTGCCATGCAATGGATGCACTAGAGCTAAATATGTATGAAAGCTCAACAAAAGAAACTAGTGGGTGTGCATCCAACTTGCTTGCTCACAAAGACCTAGGGCATTTGAGGAAGCCCATCGTTGGAATATACAAGCCAAGTTCTATAACGAAAATTCCCACTAGTATATGAAAGTGACTAAACATGAGACTCTCTACAATGAAGAACATGGTGCTACTTTGAAGCACAAGTGTGGAAAAAAAGATAGTAGCAATTGTCCCTTTTTCCTTTTTTTCCTTTTTCTTTTCTTTTTTTGGGCCTTTTTCTTTTCTTTGGCCTTTCTTTTTTTTTTCTTTTTTGCGGAGGGGCTTTATAGATTTAGCCTTTCCTCCCATGGGACAATGCTCTAATAATGTTGACCATCACACTTTCATTATGACACGATATTACAACTCGAGACTACAACAACAAAGTATGACTCTATATGAATGCCTCCGGCGGTGTAGCGGTATGTGGAATGAAACAAGAGTGACATGAATGAAAAGATTATGCATGGTGGCTTTGCCACAAATACGATGTCAACTACATGATCATGCAATGGCAATATGACAATATGATGCGTGTCATATGAACGGAACGGTGGAAACTTGCATGGCAATATATCTCGGAATGGCTATGGAAATGCCATGATACGTAGGTATGGTGGCTGTTTTGAGAAACTATATGGTGGCTGTTTTGAGGAAGGATATATAGTGGGTTTATGGCACCGGCGAAAGTTGCACGGTACAAGAGAGGCTAGCAATGGTGGAAGGGTGAGAGTGCGTATAATCCATGGACTCAACATTAGTCATAAGAACTCATATACTTATTGCAAAAATCTACGAGTCATCAAAACGAAGCAATCAACGCATGCTCCTAGGGGGGAGGCTGGTAGGAGTTAACCATTGCGCGCCCACGACCTCCACACAAAGGTTGGCACTCTACAAATACCTCATGCTTTAACTTAGTCACACAACGGTTCACCATACGTGCATGCTACGGGAATCACTAACCTTAACACAAGTATTTCTCAATTTCATAATAACTCCAGTAGCATGACTCTAATATCACTATCCTCATGTCTCAAAACAATTATCAAGCATCCAACATCTCATTCTATTCAATCCACTTAGTGTGAATTTTTTTACTACATTGACATTGGATGTTTATCATGTGAAGACTAGTTTCTGTAGCCTAAACACATTACCATGCTGTTTTAATATACTCTCAAATAGGTATAAGGGAAGCATGAGAGTTCATCAATTTCTACAAAATATTACCACCACCGTGCTCTAAAAGATATAAGTGAAGCATTAGAGCAAACAACAAACTACTCCGAATGATATAAGTGAAGATCAATGAGTAGTTAAATAATTATGTAACTACGTGAAGCCTCTCTAACATTTAAGAATTTCAGATCTTGGGATTTTATTCAAATAGCAAGCATAACAAAAGAAAATAAAATGACGCTCCAAGCAAAACACATATCATGTGGTGAATAAAAATATAGCTCCGAGTATAGTTACCGAGAGATGAAGAAGAAAGAGGGGATGCCTTCCCGGGTCATCCCCAAGCTTAGGCTTTTGATTATCTTGAATTTACTTGGGGTTCCATGGGAATCCCCAAGCTTAGGCCTTTGCTACTCCTTGTTCCATAGTCCATCAAAGCAATACTCAAAAACTTGAAAACTTCACAACACAAAACTTAGAAAAAAAATCTCGTGAGCTCCGTTAGTATAAGAAAGCAAACCACTCTCAAAAACTTGAAAACTTCACAACACAAAACATAGAAAAAAATTATACAACGCACCCTTCTTCTTGTAGACGTTGTTGGGCCTCCAAGGGCAGAGGTTTGTAGGACAGTACCAAATTTCCCTCAAGTGGATGACCTAAGGTTTATCAATCCGTGGGAGGGGTAGGATGAAGATGGTCTCTCTCAAGCAACCATGCAACCAAATAACAAAGAGTCTCTTGTGTCCCCAACACACCCAATACAATGGTAAATTGTATAGGTGCACTAGTTCGGTGAAGGGATGGTGATACAAGTGCAATATGGATGGTAGATATAGGTTTTGATAATAAGAAAATATAAAAACAGCAAGGTAGCAAGTGGTAAACGTGAGCATAAACGATATTGCAATGATAGTAGAGAAGGCCTAGCGTTCATACTTTCACTAGTGTAAGTTCACTCAACAAGGATAACATAATTGGATCATATTACTAGCCCTCAACATGCAACAAAGAGTCACTCCAAAGTAACTAATAGCGGAGAACAAACAAAGAGATTATGGTAGGGTACGAAACCACCTCAAAGTTATTCTTTCTGATCGATCTATTCAAGAGTCCGTAGGAACGTTCAATCTATCATAGAGTTCATACTAGAATAACACCTTAAGACACAAATCAATCAAAAACCTAATTTCACCTAGATACTCCATTGTCACCTCAAGTATCCGTGGGCATGATTATACGATATGCATCACAAAATCTCAGAAACATCTATTCAACCAACACATAGAACTTCTAAGAGTGCCCCAAAGTTTCTACCGGAGAGTCAAGACGAAAACGTGTGCCAACCCCTATGCATAGGTTCCCAAGGTCACGGAACCCGCAAGTTGATCACCAAAACATACATCAAGTGGATCACATGATATCCCATTGTCACCACAGATAAACACGTGCAAGACATACATCAAGTGTTCTCAAATCCTTAAAGACTCAATCCGATAAGATAACTTCAAAGGGAAAACTCAATCCATTACAAGAGAGTAGAGGGGGAGAAGAAGATCCAACTAGAATAGCAAAGCTCACGATACATCAAGATCGTGTCATCTCAAGAACACGAGAAAGAGATCAAACACATAGCTATTGGTACATACCCTCAGCCCCGAGGGTGGACTACTTCCTCCTCGTCATTGAGAGCGTCGGGATGATGAAGATAGCCACCGGAGCGGGATTCCCCCCTCCGACAGGGTGCCAGAACGGGTGTAGATTGGTTTTCGGTGGCTACAGAGGCTTTCGGCGGCGGAACTCCCGATCTAGGTTAATTTCCGAAGGTTTCAGTATTTATAGGAATTTTTGGAGTCGGGGCCAAATAAAGGGAGCTACGGGCTATCCTCGAGATAGGAGGGCCCAACCGCCTTCCTAGGGCGCGACCTCCATCCTCGAGGGCAGCTCGTGTCTCTCCTGGCCCAACTCTTTTGCTTCGGGGGCTTCTTTTGGTCCAGAAAAAATCATAAACAATTGCCTCGTCAATTGGACTCCGTTTGATATTCCTTTTCTGCGAAACTCAAAAACAAGGAAAAAACAGAAACTGGCACGGGGCTCTGGGTTAATAGGTTAGTCCCAAAAATCACATAAAAGTGTACAATAAATCCCATAAGACATCCTAGAAGGATAATATAATAGGATGGAACAATCAAAAATTATAGATACGTTGGATACGTATCAAGCATCCCCAAGCTTAATTCCTGCTCGTCCTCGAGTAGGTAAATGATAAAGAAAGAATTTTTGATGTGGAATGCTAACCAATATTGTTTTTCAATGTAATTCTCTTAATTGTGGCATGAACGATCAGATCTGAAAGATTCAAGACAAAAGTCTATATTGACATAAGAAATAATAATACTTCAAGCATACTAACAAAGCAATCATGTCTTCTCAAAATATTATGGCTAAAGAAAGTTATCCCTACAAAATCATATAGTGTTGGCTATGCTCCCTCGTTATCACACAAAAATATTCATATCATGCACAACCCCGATTTCAGCCAAGCACTTGTTTTCATACTCTATCTTTTCAAACCTTTCAACTTTCACGCAATACATGAGCGTGAGCAATGGACATAGCACTATGGGTGGAATAGAGGTGGTTGTGGAGAAGACAAAAAGGAGGGAGATAGTCTCACATCGACTAGGCGTATCAACGGGCTATGGTGATGCCCATCAATAGATATCAATGTGAGTGAGTAGGGATTGCCATGCAACGGATGCACTAGAGCTAAATATGTATGAAAGCTCAACAAAAGAAACTAGTGGGTGTGCATCCAACTTGCTTGCTCATGAAGACCTAGGGCATTTGAGGAAGCCCATCGTTGGAATATACAAGCCAAGTTCTATAACGAAAATTCCCACTAGTATATGAAAGTGACTAAACATGAGACTCTCTACAATGAAGAACATGGTGCTACTTTGAAGCACAAGTGTGGAAAAAAGATAGTAGCAATTGTCCCTTTTTCATTTTTTTTCTTTTTTCTTTTCGTTTTTTTGGGCCTTTTTCTTTTCTTTGGCCTTTCTTTTTTTTCTTTTTTTTGCGGAGGGGCTCTATAGATTTTGCCTTTCCTCCCATGGGACAATGCTCTAATAATGATGACCATCACACTTTCATTATGACACGATATTACAACTCGAGACTACAACAACAAAGTATGACTCTATATGAATGCCCCCGGGGTGTAGCGGTATGTGCAATGAAACAAGAGTGACATGTATGAAAAGATTATGCATGGTGGCTTTGCCACAAATACGATGTCAACTAAATGATCATGCAATGGCAATATGACAATATGATGCGTGTCATATGAACGGAACGGTGGAAACTTGCATGGCAATATATCTCGGAATGGCTATGGAAATGCCATGATACGTAGGTATGGTGGCTGTTTTGAGGAACAATATGGTGGCTGTTTTGAGGAAGGATATATAGTGGGTTTATGGCACCGGCGAAAGTTGCGCGGTACAAGAGAAGCTAGCAATGGTGGAAGGGTGAGAGTGCGTATAATCCATGGACTCAACATTAGTCATAAGAACTCATATACTTATTGCAAAAATCTACGAGTCATCAAAACAAAGCAACCAACACATGCTCCTAGGGGGGAGGTTGGTAGGAGTTAACCATCGCGTGCCCCTGACCTCCACACAAAGGTTGGCACTCTACAAATACCTCATGCTTTAACTTAGTCACACAACGGTTCACCATACGTGCATGCTACGGGAATCACTAACCTTAACACAAGTATTTCTCAATTTCATAATAACTCCACTAGAATGACTCTAATATCACTATCCTCATGTCTCAAAAAAATTATCAAGCATCCAACATCTCATTCTATTCAATGCACTTAGTGTGAATTTTTTTACTACATTGACATTGGATGTTTATCATGTGAAGACTACTTTATGTAGCCTAAACACATTACCATGCTGTTTTAATATACTCTCAAATAGATATAAGGGAAGCATGAGAGTTCATCAATTTCTACAAAATATTACTACCACCGTGCTCTAAAAGATATAAGTGAAGCATTAGAGCAAACAACAAACTACTCCGAAAGATATAAGTGAAGATCAATGAGTAGTAAAATAATTATGTAACTATGTGAAGACTCTCTAACATTTAAGAATTTCAGATCTTGGGATTTTATTCAAACAGCAAGCAAAACAAAAGAAAATAAAATGACGCTCCAAGCAAAACACATATCATGTGGTGAATAAAAATATAGCTCCGAGTATAGTTACCAATAGATGAAGATGAAAGAGGGGATGCCTTCCGGGGCATCCCCAAGCTTAGGCTTTTGATTATCTTGAATTTACTTGGGGTTCCATGGGAATCCCCAAGCTCAGGCCTTTGCTACTCCTTGTTCCATAGTCCATCAAAGCAATACCCAAGAACTTGAAAACTTCACAACACAAAACTTAGACAAAAATTCTCTTGAGCTCCGTTAGTATAAGAAAGCAAACCACTACACAAAAACTTGAAAACTTCACAACACAAAACTTAGACAAAAATTCTACTACGCATGCCCTTCTTCTTGTAGACGTTGTTGGGCCTCCAAGCGCAGAGGTTTGTAGGACAGTATCAAATTTCCCTCAAGTGGATGACCTAAGGTTTATCAATCCGTGGGAGGCGTAGGATGAAGATGGTCTCTCTCAAGCAACCATGCAACCAAATAACAAAGAGGCTCTTGTGTCCCCAACACACCCAATACAATGGTAAATTGTATAGGTGCACTAGTTCAGTGAAGAGATGGTGATACGAGTGCAATATGGATGGTAAATATAGGTTTTTGTAATAAGAAAATATAAAAACAGCAAGGTAGCAAGTGGTAAACGTGAGCATAAATGGTATTGCAATGATAGTAGAGAAGGCCTAGGGTTCATACTTTCACTAGTGCAAGTTCTCTCAACAAGGATAACATAATTGGATCATATTACTAGCCCTCAACATTCAACAAAGAGTCACTCCAAAGTAACTAATAGTGGAGAACAAACGAAGAGATTATGGTAGGGTACGAAACAACCTCAAAATTATTCTTTCTGATCGATCTATTCAAGAGTCCGTAGGAACGTTCAATCTATCATAGAGTTCGTACTAGAATAACACCTTAAGACACAAATCAATCAAAACCCTAATGTCACCTAGATACTCCATTGTCACCTCAAGTATCCGTGGGCATGATTATACAATATGCATCACACAATCTCAGAAATATCTATTCAACCAACACATAGAACTTCAAAGAGTGCCCCAAAGTTTCTACCGGAGAGTCAAGACGAAAACGTGTGCCAATCCCTATGCATAGGTTCCCAAGGTCACGGAACCCGCAAGTTGATCACCAAAACATACATCAAGTGGATCACATGATATCCCATTGTCACCATAGATAAACACGTGCAAGACATACATCAAGTGTTCTCAAATCCTTCAAGAATCAATCCGATAAGATATCTTCAAAGGGAATTCTTAATCCATTAGAAGAGAGTAGAGGGGGAGAAGAAGATCCAACTAGAATAGCAAAGCTCGCGATACGTCAAGATCGTGCCATCTCAAGAACACGAGAGAGAGATCAAACACATAGCTACTGGTACATACCCTCAGCCCCGAGGGTGGACTACTCCCTCCTCATCATGGAGAGCGCCGAGATGATGAAGATAGCCACCGGAGAGGGATTCCCCCCTCCGACAGGGTGCCAGAACGGGTGTAGATTGGTTTTCGGTGGATACAGAGGCTTTCGGCAGCAGAACTCCCGATCTAGGTTAATTTCCGAAGGTTTCAGTATTTATAGGAATTTTTGGAGTCGGGGCCAAGTAAAGGGGAGCTACGGGCTGTCCTCGAGATAGGAGGGCCCAACCACCTTCCTAGGGCGCGCCCTCCACCCTCGAGGGCAGCCCGTGGCTCTCCTGGCCCAACTCTTTTGCTTCGGGGGCTTCTTTTGGTCCAGAAAAAAACATAAAAAATTGGCTCAACAATTGGACTCCCTTTGATATTCCTTTTCTGCGAAACTCAAAAACAAGGAAAAAACTGATACTCGCATTGGGCTCTAGGTTAATAGGTTAGTCCCAAAAATCATATAAAAGTGTATAATAAAGCCCGTAAGACATCCTAGAAGGATAATATAATAGCATGGAACAATCAAAAATTATAGATACATTGGAGACGTATCAATGGGCACCAAAGGACAACAACATAACCACAAGCAAATTAAATCAATGATAGCAATTCACCAATCACCGATAGGACAACGATAATCTACTCAGACATCATAGGATGGCAACATATCATTGGATTATAATATGAAGCATAAAGCACCATGTTCAAGTAGAGGGTACAGCGGGTTGCGGGAGAGTGGACCACTGTCGATAGGTGGGGGAAGGTGATGGAGATGTTGGTGAATATGACTGAGGTGTTGGTGTAGATCGCCGTCACACGATGATTGCCCTGGTGGCACTCAGGAGCCACCGGAAGCGAGGGGGAGAGAGCCCCCCTCCTTCTTCTTCTTCCTTGACCTTCTCCCTAGATGGGAGATGGGTTTCCCCTCTGGTCCATGGTCTCCATGGCGTGGGAGGGGCGAGAGCCCTCCGATATTGGGTCTGTCTCTCTGTCTCTCTCTGTTTCTGTGTTCCCAGATTCTGGCCGTTCATCGTTTATTAAATTCCCGGAGATCCGTAACTCCGATTGGGCTGATTTTTTGACACGATTTTTATCCGTATATTAGCTTTCTTTCGTCGAAAGAAGGGCGTCAAACTCCTTACGGTGTGGCCATGAGGGCCCAAGGCGCGCCTTCCCCTGGTGGGCGCGCCCCTGCCTCGGGGCCCACTCGAGCATCGTCTCGTGGTGGTTCCGCTTCCCAAAATTCACATATATTCCAAAACAAAATCTCCGTCCGTATTTATTCCATTTGGACTCTGTTTGATATGGATATTCCGCGAAACAAAAAACATGCAACAAACAGGAACTGGCACTTGGCACTGGATCAATATGTTAGTCCCAAAATATAGTATAAAAAGTTGCCGAAAGTATATGAAAGTTGTAGAATATTGGCATGGAACAATAAAAAATTATAGATACAACGGAGACGTATCAACGCAAAGCTGCTCGAGGAAGATCGTCTTTGAGCGGCTGTGCGAGCAGCGCACTACCAGCAAGCCTCGCGCCACTACCATAGCCGCAAGGTTCATGCCCGAAGCTTCGAGGAAGGTGACAAGTTGACGCCGAAGTGGGAAGGCCCTTATCGAGTAATATGAGTCACCAAGCCTAGCACAGTCCGCCTAGAGACTGAAGATGGTATTCCAGTGAGCAACTCCTGGAACATCGAACATCTTCGCAAGTTTTACCCGTAAGGCGCGGTTGCCTGGCTCCCCGGGAAACCACCCTTTTGTACAAGCCTTGTCGGCAAGGCATGTAACCCTTCGTACAAAGCCAGGCGCAGACCCTAAGCATAAATAAATGAAGCGCTGGCGCCCTAAGTTTTAGCATGCATGCTAGGTTGAGTCTCTTTCTCTGTTAGGGTTGATAGTGCTTGGCGGCGACTAACCCCTAGCATAGAGGTCGAGTGTGCGTCTCTCTGTTTCCTTTCCATCATCTTTTTTTCACATGATGCATAGACATTTCCGCTGAGCTGTTTGGAAAAAAGAGAACGGGCTGATGCTCCGACCCCGGCGAACTAAGGTTGCCGGGGGTGGCAGATCCAAGGATCCGACCACGGCAAGACAAGGTTGCCGGGGGCTACAAAATCAGACAAGCCTTTCATCCCCCACTCCTTACTTTCCGTATGAAACTTGAACATATGAGACTTCGCTCGCTCTTATGCCATCATGCTCCTCTTTTCCTCCATCCAACAAACTTTATTTTGGACCGGAACTTGGTAGTAGTGTGATGGGAAAGGAGCGGACGAAGGGCCTAATCCTACTCTGCTCCTACTTCCGCCAAGGGCGTGAATGTGGTCGAACTATAGAGCAGGGAGACGACAAGGCCTGTTGTCGGGGTACAGTGTTTATCTTAAGATAACAAGGATTCGTTCCTTGGTCTGGCCCCTGCCCACGCACAAAATAAACCCGGCAAACACCCTTCTCTCCATTAATATGTTGTAAACAAGTACAATTCATATGGAATGTATACATGAGCAAGGGGGTACAAGATTTAAATCTTACAAAGGCCCGCAGGCTTAAAAACTGAAAAGAGATAAGGTGCCTGTAATCCCTTTCTTGTCCCTCTCCTCAGGAAATGGAACAAGATGGCAAAAGGGGAAAGGGAGCGCCTAGGGGAAGCACGAGCAGCAGAAAGCACCAAGAGAAAATCTCGGTGGCCGCCCCGAAGAGGGCTGGTGATGATGGTGCCGGGAGAAGAGCCGAAGGATGAGGCAGTGGGCCGGCAATAAGAGATGAAGGCATTTGATGCCCGCGTACTCCGACTTGACGGCCGCCTGTAGCGACCAGACCTCAAACAGTCTGATCTTTGTGCATCAGTGTCATCCCTGGATCAGTAATGCTGAAACGCACAGTACTTGAAGGATTTATAACAGAGTAGCAATCACACACTTATTACATCGATAGTCCAACGATGAATTTATTACAATAAATATGGCTGAAGGCCATCTAACACGATAACAGCGGAAGGCTTGGAAGATAAGTGAGTCCATCAACTCCAGCGGCATCACTGAGTATAGAACCACGACCTAAAATGGCATCTTACTCATCGTCTGAAAAGTATGCAACATGAAACGTTGCAGCCCAAAAACGGGTCAGCACATGGAATATGCTGGCAAGGTAACACAAGAGATGCAATGGAATTACAGCGATACTATATGCAATATGGCTGGTGGAAAGCTCTATGGTTAAGTTTTTGCGTAAAGCCAATTTTTCCCTACTTCAAAGGAATGCATTTTAATTAACTATCATGGTAGTAGAAACATCATTGAGAAGATAGACATCCTCTCAACCCCAATTAAAGTTCATCATTAAACCCAACAAAATTAATTAAAGTAACATGTTGAGATTCACATGATAATCCAAGTACTAGATACTCAAGACATCCATAACCGGGGACACGGCTAATCATGATCAGTTTGTACACTCTGCAAAGGTTTGTGCACTTTTCCCCACAAGACTCGATCGCCTCCGTTTGGTTTCTCGCACTGCATGGTGTTTGAGAAACGAATGACCGAGACACAGTCTTTCCGAAGAGGTCCCCTTAACTAGATAGATAGGCCGGTACACCTACAAAACCCAACTACATCTGCTAGCCCATCATGGAAAGGTTTCCCACAACTTACTCAACTATGCCAGAGCCCATATTGGCATGTGGCTGCACACGGAAGTTTCTAGTATGAAAAATCTCATGATCCCTTTGAGCCTGGGTGGCGGTCCAAAAGAAAAATAGGCAATCCTGGAATACCCAAATGCCTCAATCCACCCAGATGTGTATTAATATTGCCACCTTAAGTTGAACCATTAATTAACAAACTCACATCTGTCATGGATTTCACTCGCCCAATCCACGTCTATGAGCATAGCATGTCCTAACAACAAACGTAGAAGTAACTCCCAAGGGTTTGAATGTAATGCAGGTAATAGGTACTACCTCAAACTACTTCCCAGTCCCACAAATTTAATTGATCCTACTCATGCAATGTGTGAGGGTTTGTCTAATGCAATGAAAACTGGGTAATTGGAAAGCATGATCAAAGTGTTACTTGCCTTGCTGATGATCCGCAAAACCTAGAGACTCAAAGTAGCAATCGGCGCACTCCGGGTACTCTATCGCAATCAAAAAAACAAGCATACAATAAGTACTTAACTAATGCACCGGTAAAACTCAAATAAGAGATCTAACCAGAAAGTTCAACTTAAGAACTTCGGTTTGCAAAAAGAATCAACTCGAAAGAAGCAACGAAACTCAAACTGCAAAAGAAACGAGCTTCGGTTTACTAGTTGGCCTAAAGTCAAATTTTACAGTAACCATAACTTTGTTCAAGTTGATTAAACGTAAAGAGGGCTTCGAGATGAAGATCTGGGATTTTAAATCACCTGATTCCGACTCTCGAGCGAAAAGAAAAACGCGAAAAAGATCAGGGCAGAAATCGCGACCGGAATAACCGCGGATAAATACCCCGAAAAAGAAAAACGACGAACAGGCTAACGAATGAACGTTCGCTGTCTGCGGTTAACTGACGAAAACCGTTTGTTAAAACAAACGTATGGACGAACGTCCGCTAATTAGCTAAACCGAAAAAAAACCGAACCGATCTATTAAAAAAACACATCTAGGTTTTCCTAAAATAAACCGATCGGTTAACTGAAAAAAAAACTAACTACCTCGAACTCCGACGAACTCCGGTGGTCTCCGGCGAGGGGCGGCGGCGGCGCGGCACGGGCGAGGCGGCGAGCTGGCGGCGGCGCGGCGAGGCAGGGTGGCGGCGCGGCGCGGGCGAGGCGGCGGGGCGGCGCGGGCTGCGGGGCGGCGGGGCGGACTGCGGCGGCGGCGGGCTCCGGCGGCTGCGGGGCGAGGCGGGGCGAGTTGGGCCGGCGGGGCTGCGGCTTATAAAGCCCAGTCTCCTCGTCCGATACGAGACTAGGTCGGTTCCCTTTTTTTTAAAGAGTCCCTGCGCAGAAAAACTAACGAAAGAAATATCAAACGGACTCCAAAATTCCCGAAATAAATGTTCACCGTCCTCTAATAATATTTAGGACAAAGTGAACATTTTTCCCGGACCTAAATGCAAGTTTGAAAAACGCGCATTTTTCCTATGCAAATAAATCCGCAAATAAATCCAGAAAAATACCAAAAGTGATTTTAACATTTTTCCTCCAATATTTCTGTTATTTTGGAGAAGTCATATTATCTCCGCTCATATTTTGTGTTTATAAATATTTTTAGGAGGGAAAAATAATTAGAATCACACTGTCCTCGTACCGGTATTGGAGCGAACTCAAATACGAAAACGGTAAAATTCCCAACTCTCTCCGTAGGTCCTTGAGTTGCTTAGAATTTCGAGGAACTCCACGAGAAAAATGAAAAAACATGCAAATGCAAATATGATCTATGTATAACATTCTAAATTGAAAATTTGGGATGTTACAAACCTACACCCCTTAGAATGAATCTCGCCCTCGAGATTCGACTTGGCTAGAGAATAGGTGTGGGTGGTCCTTGCGTAGATCATCTTCTCGCCCCCAGGTGGCTTCTTCCTCGGTGTGGTGACTCCACTGAACTTTGCAAAACTTGATAACCTTTCTACGGGTTACTCTGCTCGAAAATTCGAGAATCTTAACAGGCTTCTCCTCGTACGTCAGATCACTATCCAACTGAATTGCTTCAAGGGGTACTGTGTCTCTAAGCGGTATATCGGCCATCTCCGCATGACACTTCTTAAGCTACGAAACGTGAAACACATCGTGCACTCCTGACAATCCTTCAGGCAATTCCAACTTATAGGCAACCTCTCCCATGCGTTCCAAAACACGGTAAGGTCCTACAAATCTCGGGACTAACTTCCCTTTAACTCCAAAACGTTTAACTCCTCGCAGAGGCGATACTCTCAAGTATGCTCTGCCTCCGATATCATAGGTTATCTCCTTGCGCTTCGAGTCTGCGTAACTCTTCTGCTTGGACTAAGCTACCTTCAGTATCTCGGATCAACTTCACCTTCTCCTCAGACTCTTTGATTAAGTCTGGTCCAAACAACTGTCGGTCTCCAACTTCGTCCCACGACAACGGTGTTCTACATCTCCTTCCATACAATGCCTCGAACGGTGCCATCTTCAAACTGGCTTGGTAACTGTTGTTGTATGAGAACTCCGTGTAGGGCAAGTAGTCATCCCAACTAGATCCGTAATCTAATGCACAGACTCTTAGCATATCCTCCAAAATCTGATTGACTCTCTCCATCTATCCATCTGTCTGCGGGTGAAATGCTATGTTAAACTCTAATCTGGTACCCAAAGTTTCATGTAACTGATTCCAGAACTTTGAGGTAAACTGGGTTCCTCTATCGGATACAATACTCCTCGGAACTCCATGCAGACATACAATTCTGGTCATGTATATCTTAGCCAACTTGGCACTGGTATATGTAGTTTTCACAGGAATAAAGTGGGCTACCTTCGTCAATCGGTCTACTACTACCCAGATTGAATCATATCCTGCTTCGGTCCTGGGCAATCCGGTGATAAAATCCATGCCAAGCTTCTCCCACTTCCATTCGGGTATTGGCATAGGTTGTAACAATCCTGCTGGCTTCTGATGTTCTGCCTTTACTCTCTGGCATACATCACAAACTGCTACATACTCCGCAATATCCTTCTTCATACCGGTCCACCAGAAAATATCCTTCAAATCCAAATACATCTTAGTATTTCCTGGGTGAATCGAGTACGGTGAATCATGGGCCTCTTGTAAAATCAACTTCCTGATCTCCGGGTCATTAGGCACATAGTTTCGATCCTCAAACCATAGGGTATCGTGTTCATCCTCACGAAATCCTTTAGCTTTTCCTTCGCTCATCCTCTCCTTTATAGCGACAACCTCCTTGTTAGCTTTCTGAGCTTCTATGATTTTATCCATCAGGGTAGACTGGATTTCTAGTGTTGCTACATAGCCTCTCGGAACTATCTCCAAACGTAGTTCTCGTAGGTCCTCGGCTAACTCCTTTGGAAACCCCTCCATCATCAGGGTATTGACATGGCTCTTACGGCTTAGCGCATCAGTTACTACGTTAGCCTTTCCGGGATGATAATGCAATCTCATGTCATAATCCTTAATGAGTTCCAGCCATCTCCTTTGCCTAAGATTCAGCTCCTTCTGAGTGAATATATACTTCAAACTCTTGTGATCCGTGTATACTTCACAATGGTTTCCAATGATAAAATGTCTCCACGTCTTCAATGCATGCACTACGACTGCTAACTCCAAATCGTGGGTGGCATAATTCATCTCATCAGGTTTCCGTTGTCATGAAGCATACGAAACAACTCTTCCTTCCTGCATAAGAACAGCTCCAAGTCCTCGACGTAAAGCGTCGCAGTACACCTCATAATCCTTATGTTGATCTGGCAGAATCAACATAGGGGATGATACTAACCTTTTCTTCAACTCCTGGAAACTAGTCTCACATTCTTCGGTCCAACTGAACTTGGTGTCCTTCTTCAACAACTCCATCATTGGCTTTGCAATCTTCGAGAAATTCTCGATAAACCTCCGGTAGTATCCTGCAAGTCCAAGAAAACTCCGGATCTCCTGAACTGTTGTTGGTGCTTCCCAATTGGTCACAGTGTCCACCTTGACAGGATCTACTGCTATTCCTTCTCCAGATATAACATGTCCAAGGAATTCGACTTCCTTCAACCAAAACTCGCATTTGCTAAACTTGGCATATAGCTAGTGTTCTCTGAGCTTCTCCAATACCAAACGCAAATGCTCTGCATGCTCCTCTTCATCCTTCGAGAAGATCAAGATATCATCTATGAACACTACGACGAACTTATCCAAATACTCCATAAACAGTTTGTTCATCAGGTTCATAAAGTATGCCGGTGCGTTTGTCAGACCAAACGACATAACGGTATACTCGTACAACCCATACCTAGTGGTAAAGGCCGTCTTAGGTATATCTTGTTCTCGGATCTTCAATTGATGGTACCCTGATCGTAGATCGATCTTAGAAAATACCTTAGCTCCTTGCAATCTATCAAACAGATCATTGATCATTGGTAATGGGTACTTATTCTTGATCGTTACTTCATTCAATCCTCGGTAATCAACAACCATCCTTAACGATCCATCCTTCTTCTCCACTAGAAGTACTGGCGAACCCCAAGGCGAAGAACTTGGGCGTATAAATCCTTTATCGAGTAACTCCTTAATATGTTTCTTAATTTCCTCCAAATCCTTTGCGGGCATCCTATATGGTCTCTTCGAAATTGGCCCGGTGCCTGGCAAAAGTTCAATCAAAAACTCTATGTCTCTATCCGGTGGCATACCAGGTAACTCCTCTGGAAACACATCCGGATAATCCTTCACTACTGGAACTTCCTCCTCGATAACTCCCGTGAGAGAATATACTTGAGTCCTTGTAGGCGAATGCCTAGATGCATACTTAATCATTTTTCCCTCCGGGGTGGTGAGCAAAATAGACTTACTGGCACAGTCAATGTTACCTCCATACTTCAATAACCAATCCATACCTAATATCACATCCAGTTCTTGAGATTCCAATACTATTAGGTCAGAAGGGAACGTATGGCGTCCTATGATCAATGGCGTCTGAAAACATCCTTGGTGTGCCATGTAATTTGCTCCAGGGGAACTTACTAACATGGGGGTCTTAAGAACTCGGGTGGACATCCTATGTCTATTTACGAATCCCCTTGAAATGTATGAATGCGATGCACCAGTATTGAAAAGAACTATTGCGGTAAATGTCTTAACCAAAAACTTACCGACAACAGCATCTGGTTGCTCTTCTACCTCCTCCACGGTCACGTGGTTCACTTGTCCTTTGTTGAACGGGTTGGGCTTCTTCCCGGCGCTTCCATTGCCGTTCCCATTCTTAACTTCTGGGCATTCATTGGCATAATGTCCAGTCTTCCCGCACTTGTAACAAGTGACATGGCTAAAATCCCTATTGGTGGGTGTGGACGGTGCAGGGCGGTTCTGGTTTCCATTGGCTCCATTCCCATTCGCATTGCCATTGCCATTCTTGGTGCCATGGTGGTTGTGTGAGCTACTTCCTCCATGGGTATGCTGAAACTGTCCTACCGCTTTAGGGGTCAAACGGGGCTTCTGCTGAGCTCCAGAATTATACTTTACTTGCCCATACTTCCTCTTGCGACTCTCAATCTGTTGATGCTTCCTTTCAATCATCAGGGCGCGGTCAACCAACTCCTGGTAGGTATTGAAAGTTGCCACCATCAACTGTACACTCATCTCATCATTCAGCCCTTCCATGAATCTCTCCTGCTTCTTGGCATCTGTGGCCACATCATCTGGGGCATAACGAGATAGGGTACTAAACTCATCCATCTACTGAGCCACAGTACGGTTCCCTTGGCGCAAATTGCGAAACTCCTGCTTCTTCATACTCATGGATCCAGTTGAGACATGGGCGGTACGAAAAGCTTGTTGAAACTGATCCCAGGTCACATTGGCTACGGGGTAAGTGGCTGTGTAATTCTCCCACCATGCTGCGTCTGGTCCAGACAACTGGTGTGCGGCAAATCGCACCTTCTCAGCATCCGAGCAATTGGCGGTGGTCAAATCCCTTCCAATCTTGCGTAGCCAGTCATCAGCCACAATTGGTTCGATGCTTCTAGCAAACACAGGTGGTTGCAACCTTAAGAAACGTGTCAGGTTGTCCACGGGTGGTGGTGGTGGAGGGTTGTTGTTGTTGTTGTTGTTCTGGTTGTTCTGAGTGTTCTGGACAAGAAGTTGCATCAAGGTGTTCTGCTGCTGGATCAGCTGGGTGAGCTCAGGGGGAAACTCTAATTCACGTCTTGGAGGCATCTGATGGGTGTAGAGGGAAGAGATTAGAATAGAATAGAGGTCTAAGGGAAATCACTACCCGTATATATGCACATGAGACAACACACAATCCTATCACACCAATCAATTTCAAACAAGGTCTTACAAATCTAACGATCGTTACAAAGGTGCTCTAAATCTAATATATGGAGGTACTAGTCACAGGGTGGTCATCTAGAAATATTGCTCGGCAGAGGATTCCATAATATCTGCTCCAGCTTCATCTTCATAGTCTTCATCCTTGCTATCCTCAGCTTCCGAATCCGTGTCATCTATGATGATATAATCTTCCGGTGGTATCTCCTTGGGTTCTTCTTCCTCGTCTTCTTCTCCCATGAGTATCCCTAACTTCCGGGTCAAATCATCATTCTTCTCCACAAGTATCTTCATCTCCTCCTCATATCTGTCGCGTGTAGACTTAAGTTCTTCTTCTAGCTCCAAATTCCTATTTAGGGCCTTCTTCAAATCTATCATTGTTGGGGATCGTAGCAGAAAATCGAAAAAATTCCTACGCATCACCAAGATCTATCTATGGAGTAATCTAGCAACTAGGGAGAGGGGAGTGCATCTACATACCCTTGTAGATCGCGATGCGGAAGCGTTGCAAGAACGCGGATGAAGGAGTCATACTCGCTGTGATTCAGATCGCGGTTGATTCCGATCTAAGCGCCGAACAATGGCGCCTCCGCGTTCAACACACGTGCAGCCCGATGACGTCTCTCACGCCTTGATCCACCAAGGAGAGAGGGAGAGGTTGGGGAGAACTCCATCCAACAGCAGCACGACGGCGTGGTGGTGGTGGAGGAGCGCGGGACTCCAGCAGGGCTTCGCTAAGCACTGCGAGAGACGAGGAGGGAGAGAGGTAGGGCTGCGCCAAGCGACAGAGGTCAAAAACGTGTTATGGGCAGCCCCAAAACTCACATATATATAGGGGGGAGGGAGGGGCTGCACCCCCTCTAGGGTTTCCCACCCTAGGGGTGCGGCCACCTCAGATCCCATCTGAGGGTGGCGGCCAGAGGGAGAGAGGGAGAGGGGGGCGCACCAGATTGGGCCCTAGGGCCCATCTGCCCTAGGGTTTGCCCCCCTCCCCTCTTGGAGGCGCCTTGGGCCTTGATGGGGGGGTGCGGCAGCCCACCTGGGGCTGGTCCCCTCCCACACTTGGCCCACGTATGCCTCCGGGGCTGGTGGCCCCACCTAGTGGACCCCCGGGACCCTCCCGGTGGTCCCGGTACGCTACCGATAGCGCCCGAAACTTTTCCGGTGACCAAAACGGGACTTCCCATATATGAATCTTTACCTCCGGACCATTCCGGAACTCCTCGTGACGTCCGGGATCTCATCCGGGACTCCGAACAACATTCGGTAACCGCGTACATACTTTCCCTATAACCCTAGCGTCATCGAACCTTAAGTGTGTAGACCCTACGGGCTCGGGAACCATGCAGACATGACCGAGACAACTCTCCGGACAATAACCAACAGCGGGATCTGGATACCCATGTTGGTTCCCACATGTTCCACGATGATCTCATCGGATGAACCACGATGTCAAGGATTCCATCAATCCCGTATACGATTCCCTTTGTCTATCGGTATAGCACTTGCCCGAGATTCGATCGTCGGTATACCGATACCTTGCTAAATCTCGTTACCGGCAAGTCTCTTTACTCATTCCATAACACACCATCCCATGATCAACTCCTTGATCACATATTGTGCACATTATGATGATGTCCAACCGAGTGGGCCCAGAGATACCTCTCCGTCATACGGAGTGACAAATCCCAGTCTCGATTCGTGCCAACCCAACAGACACTTTCGGAGATACCTGTAGTGCACCTTTATAGCCGACCAGTTACGTTGTGACGTTTGGTACACCCAAAGCATTCCTATGGTATCCGGGAGTTGCACAATCTCATGGTCTAAGGAAAATATACTTGACATATAGAAAAGCTTTAGCATACGAACTACACGATCTGTGCTAGGCTTAGGATTGGGTCTGGTCCATCACATCATTCTCCTAATGATGTGATCCCATTATCAACGACATCCAATGTCCATGGTCAGGAAACCGTGACCATCTGTTGATCAACGAGCTAGTCAACTAGAGGCTTACTAGGGACATGGTGTTTGTCTATGTATCCACACATGTATCTGAGTTTCCTATCAATACAATTCTAGCATGGATAATAAACAATTATCATGAACAAGGAAATATAATAATAACCAATTTATTATTGCCTCTAGGGCATATTTCCAATAGTCTCCCACTTGCACTAGAGTCAATAATCTAGTTCACATCGCCATGTGATTAACACTCACAGGTCACATCGCCATGTGACCAACATCAAAAGAGTTTACTAGAGTCAGTGATCTAGTTCACATCACTATGTGATTAAAACTCAATGAGTTCTGGGTTTGATCATGTTATGCATGTGAGAGAGGTTGTAGTCAACGGGTCTGCAACATTCAGATCCATATGTACTTCGCAAAACTTTTATGTCATATCGTAGATGCTGCTACCACGTTCCTCTTGGAGCTATTCCAGACTGTTGCTCCATTATACGTATCCAGTATCTCTACTCAGAGTTATCCGGATAGGTGTTAAGCTTGCATCGACGTAACTCTTTACGTTGAACTCTTTATCACCTCCATAACCGAGAAACATTTCCTTATTCCTCTAATGATAAATTTGACCACTATCTAGTGATCCACTCCTGGATCACCTCTGTACCCTCTTGCCAGACATGTGGCAAGGCACACATCAGGTGCGGTACTCAGCATGGCATAACGTATAGAGCCTATGACAAAAGCATAGGGGACGAAGGAACGACCTTCGTCCTTCCTCTTCCTTCTGCCGCGGTCAAGCTTTGAGTCCTACTCAACTTCACACCTTACAACTCAGGTAAGAACTCCTTCTTTGACTGATCTATTTTGAACTCCTTCAAAATCATGCCAAGGTGTGTGTTCTTTTGAAAGTATCATCAGGCGTCTTGATCTATCTCTATAGATCTCGATGCCCAATATGTAAGAAGCTTTATCCAGGTCTTCCTTTGAAAAACTTCTTTCAAACAACCCTTTACGCTTTCCAGAAATTCTACATCATTTCGGATCAACAATATGTCATTCACATATACTTATCAGAAATGTTGTAGTGCTCCCACTCACTTTATTGTAAATACAAGTTTCTAAAAAACTTTGTATACCCAAAAACTTTGATCACTCCATCAAAGCATATATTCCGACTCCGAGATGCTTGCTCTAGTCCATAGAGGGATCGCTGGAGCTAGCATATCTTTTAGCATCCTTAGGATCAACAAAACCTTTCTGATTGTATCACATACAACCTTTCCTTACGAAAACTGGTAAGGAAACTTGTTTTGACATCCATCTGCCAGATTTCATAAATGCAGCTAATGCTAACTTGATTCCGACGGACTTAAGCATCGCTACGGGTGAGAAAATCTCATCGTAGTCAACTCCTTGAACTTGTGGAAAACTTTTTGCCACAAGTCGAGCTTTATAGACGGTGACATTACTGTCCACGTCCGTCTTCTTCTTAAAGATCCATTTATCTCAATGGCTTGCCAATCATCGGGTAAGTCCACCAAAGTCCATACTTTGTTTTGATACTTGGATCCTATCTCGGATTTCTCGGCTTCTAACCATTTGTCGGAATATGGGCCCACCATCGCTTCTCCATAGTCCGTAGGTTCATTGTTGTCCAACAACATGACTTCTAAGACAGGATCACCGTACCACTCAGGAGTAGTACATATCCTTGTCGACCCACGAGGTTCGATTAGCAACTTGATCCGAAGCTTCATGATCACTATCATTAGTTTCCTCTTCAACAGTCGTAGGTTCCACAGAAACATCTTTCGGTGTTGCACTACTCTCCGGTTGAAGTGAGGGTTCGACAACCTCATCAAGTTCTATCTTCCTCCCACTCAATTCTTTCGAGAGAAACTCCTTCTCGAGAAAGGACCCGTTCTTAGCGACAAACATTTTTTGCCCTTGGATCTGAGATAGAAGGTACACCCAACTGTTACCTTTGGGTATCCTATGAAGATGTATTTGTCCGCTTTGGGTTCGAGATTTTTCCGGCTGAAGCCATAAGCATCGCAGCACCAAACATTTAAGAAACGACAACTATGGTTTCTTGCCAAACCACAGTTCATACAGCGTCGTCTCAACGGACTTAGATGGTGCTCTATCTAAAGTGAATGCAGCTGTCTCTAATGCATAACCTCAAAATAATAGCGATAGATCGGTAAAAGACATCATAGATCGCACCATATCTCATAAGGTTCGATTATGACGTCCGGACACACCATTACGCTGTGGTGTTCCAGGTGGCTTCAACTGCGAAACAATTCCACAATGTCTTAAGTGATTGCCAAACTCATAACTCAGAAAATCTCCCTTGATCAGATCATAGGAACGTGATCTTCTTGTTATGATGATTTTTAACTTCACTCTGAAATTGCTTGAACTCTTCAAACGTTTCAGACTTTTGCTTCATTAAGTAAATATACCCATATCTACTCAAATCGTCAGTGAAGATGAGAAAATAACGATATCCACCACACGCCTTAATTCTCATTGGATCACATACATCAGCATGTATGATTTCCAACAAGTCACTTGCCCGTTTCATTGTACCTGAAAACGGGATCTTAGTCATCCTGCCCATGAGGCATGGCTCGCATCCGTCAAGCGATTCAAAATCAAGTGACTCCGAACATCCATCAGCATGGAGTTTCTTTATGCATTTTATGCCAAAATGACCTAAGCGGCAGTGCCACAAGAAAGTGGTACTATCATTATTAACTCTACATCCTTTGGCGTTAATATTATTATCATGTGTATTACTATGATCGAGATTCAATAAACCATTGGGTGCATGACCATAAAGGTATTATTAATGTAAACAGAATAACCATTATTCTCTAACTTAAATGAATAATCGTATTGCAATGAACATGATCTAATCATATTCATGCTCAACGTAGACACCTGATAACATTTATCTAGGTTCAACACTAATCACGAAAATAGAGGGAGCGTGCGATGGTGATCTTATCAACCTTGGAAACACTTCCAACACTCATCGTCACCTCTCCCTTAGCTAGTCTCCGTTCAGTCCGTAGCTTTTGCTTCAAGTCACTAATAATAGCAACTGAACCGGTATCCAATACCCAGGTGCTACAAGGAGTACTAGTAAGGTACACATCAATAACACGTATATCAAATATACTTTGTTGAAGTTTCCAGCTATCATATCTACCATGTATTTGGGGTAGTTCCGCTACCAAGTGGTCGTTCCCCTTACAATAGAAGCACTTAGTCTCGAGGTTTGGGTTCAACCATGGGTTCCTTCATCAGAGCGACAACTGGTTTGCCATTCATGAAGTTTCCCTTCTAGCCCTTCCCCTTTTGAAACCAGTGGTCTTGTTAAACCATCAACACTTGATGCTCCTTCTTGATTTCTACTTTTGCGGTCTTAAGAACCGCTAATAGCTCCGGGATCATATCCATCCTTTGCATGTCATAGTTCATCACGAAGTTCTAGTAGCTTGGTGATAGTGTCTAGAGAATTCTGTCAACCACTATCTCATCTGGAAGATTAACTCCCACTTGGTTCAAGTGATTTTAGCACCCAGACATTCTGAGCACATGCTCACTAGTTGAGCTATTCTCATCCATCCTTTTTGGCAAAAGAACTTGTCAGAGGTCTCATACCTCTCAACACGGGCATGAGCCTGAAATCCCAATTTCAGCTCTTAGCACATCTCATATGTTCTATGACGTTCAAAACGTCAATGGAATCCCAATTCTAAGCCGTAAAGTATGGTGCACTAAACTATCAAGTAGTCATCAGGACGTGTCTGTCAGGTGTTCACAACATCCACAGACGACATTGTAGGCGTTTGCACATCGAGCGGTGCATCAAACACGTAAGCTTTCTGTGTAGCATTGAGGACACTCCTCGGATATGGACCCAGTCCGCATCATTGCTTACAATATATTTCAACTTAGTCTTTCTCTAGGATCATATTAAACAGGGAGCTACAACGCAGTTATTGGTCTACAACATAATTTGCGAAGACAACTTAGACTATTGTTCATGACAATTAAGTTCATCTAATGAACTCCCACTCAGATAGACATCTCTCTAGTCATCTAAGTGATACATGATCCGAATCGACTAGGCCGTGTCCGATCATCACGTGAGACGGACTAGTCATCAACGGTGAACATCTTCATGTTGATCGTATCTTCTATACGACTCATGTTCGACCTTTCGGTCTTCCGTGTTCCGAGGCCATGTCTGTACATGCTAGGCTCGTCAAGTCAACCCTAAGTGTATCGCGTGTGTAAATATGGGTTACACCCGTTGTATGCGAACGTTAGAGCCTATCACACCCGATCATCACGTGGTGCTTCGGAACAACGAACCTTAGAAACGGTGCACAGTTAGGGGGAACACAATTCTTGAAATTTTAGTGAGAGATCGTCTTATTCACTACCGTCATTCTAAGCAAATAAGATGTAAAACATGATAAACATCACATGCAATCAAATAGTGACAGGATATGGCCAATATCATCTTGCTCCTTTGATCTTCATCTTCGGGGCTCCATGATCATCATCGTGACCGGCATGACACCATGATATCCATCATCATGATCTCCATCATCGTGTCTTCATGAAGTCGTCTCGCCAAACATTACTTCTACTACTATGGCTAACGTTTAGCAATAAAGTAAAGTAATTACATGGCGTTATTCAGTGACACGCAGGTCATACAATAAATAAGACAACTCCTATGGCTCCTGCCGGTAGTCATTCTCATCGACATGCAAGTCGTGATTCCTATTACAAGAACATGATCAATCTCATACATCACACATATATCATTCATCACATCCTTTTGGCCATATCACATCACACGACACATGCTGCAAGAACAAGTTAGACGTCCTCTAATTGTTGTTGCAAGTTTTTACGTGGCTGCTAGAGGTTTCTAGCAAGAACGTTCCTTACCTACGCCAAAACCACAACGTGATATGCCAATTTCTATTTACCCTTCATAAGGACCCTTTTCATCGAATCCGATCCGACTAAAGTGGGAGAGACAGACACCCGCTAGCCACCTTATGCAACTAGTGCATGTCAGTCGGTGGAACCAGTCTCACGTAAGAGTACGTGTAAGGTCGGTCCGGGCCGCTTCATCCCACGATGCCACCGAATCAAGATAAGACTAGTAACGGCAAGTAAATTGACAAATCTACGCCCACAACTACTTTGTGTTCTACTCGTGCAAGATACTACGCAGAGACCTAGCTCATGATGCCACTGTTGGGGATCGTAGCAGAAAATCAAAAAAATTCCTACGCATCACCAAGATCTATCTATGGAGTAATCTAGCAACGAGGGAGAGGGGAGTGCATCTACATACCCTTGTAGATGGCGATGCGGAAGCGTTGCAAGAACGCGGATGAAGGAGTCATACTCGCATGCGATTCAGATCGCGGTTGATTCCGATCTAAGCGCCGAACAACGGCGCCTCCGCGTTCAACACACGTGCAGCCCGATGACGTCTCTCACGCCTTGATCCAGCAAGGAGACAGGGAGAGGTTGGGGAGGACTCCATCCAACAGCAGCACGACGGCGTGGTGGTGGTGGAGGAGAGCGGGACTCCAGCAGGGCTTCGCCAAGCACTGCGAGAGACGAGGAGGGAGAGAGGTAGGGCTGCGCCAAGCGACAGAGGTCAAAAACGTGTTATGGGCAGCCCCAAAACTCACATATATATAGGGGGAAGGGAGGGGCTGCGCCCCCTCTAGGGTTTCCCACCCCTAGGGGTGCGGCCACATCAGATCCCATCTGAGGGTGGCGGCCAGAGGGAGAGAGGGAGAGGGGGCGCAACAGATTGGGCCCTAGGGCCCATCTGCCCTAGGGTTTGCCCCCCTCCCCTCTTGGAGGCGCCTTGGGCCTTGGTGGGGGGCGCACCAGCCCACCTGGGTCTGGTCCCCTCCCACACTTGGCCCACGTATGCCTCCGGGGCTAGTGGCCCCACCCAGTGGACCCCCGGGACCCTCCCGGTGGTCCCGGTACGCTACCAATAGCGCCCGAAACTTTTCCGGTGACCAAAACGGGACTTCCCATATATGAATCTTTACCTCCGGACCATTCCGGAACTCCTCGTGACATCCGGGATCTCATCCGGGACTCCGAACAACATTCGGTAACCGCGTACATACTTTCCCTATAACCCTAGCGTCATTGAACCTTAAGTGTGTAGACCCTACGGGCTCGGGAACCATGCAGACATGCCCAAGACAACTCTCCGGCCAATAACCAACAGCGGGATCTGGATACCCATGTTGATTCCCACATGTTCCACGATGATCTCATCGGATGAACCACGATGTCAAGGATTCCATCAATCCCGTATACGATTCCCTTTGTCTATCGCTATAGCACTTGCCCGAGATTCGATCGTCGGTATACCGATACCTTGCTCAATCTCGTTACCGGCAAGTCCCTTTACTCGTTCCATAACACACCATCCCGTGATCAACTCCTTGATCACATATTGTGCACATTATGATGATGTCCTATTGAGTGGGCCCAGAGATACCTCTCCGTCATACGGAGTGACAAATCCCAGTCTCGATTCGTGCCAACCCAACAAACACTTTCGGAGATACCTGTAGTGCACCTTTATAGACACCCAGTTACGTTGCGACGTTTGGTACACCCAAAGCATTCCTACGGTATCCGGGAGTTGCACAATCTCATGGTCTAAGGAAAATATACTTGACATATAGAAAAGCTTTAGCATACGAACTACACGATCTGTGCTAGGCTTAGGATTGGGTCTGGTCCATCACATCATTCTCCTAATGATGTGATCCCGTTATCAACGACATCCAATGTCCATGGTCAGGAAACCGTGACCATCTGTTGATCAACGAGCTAGTCAACTAGAGGCTTACTAGGGACATGGTGTTTGTCTATGTATCCACACATGTATCTGAGTTTCCTATCAATACAATTCTAGCATGGATAATAAACAATTATCATGAACAAGGAAATATAATAATAACCAATTTATTATTGCCTCTAGGGCATATTTCCAACAATCATCCCAGTACACATCTGGTGCTCCTGGCGACGAATGTGGTGGTTCAACTCCTGGATGAATGCTGCAATGGATATACTCTTCCGTTTGCTGATCATATCCCAATTCTCATCTCGGCGTCCTCAAATCTGGTAGATAGTGTCCTTTAGCTCCTGCTGGTAGACTTCTCCAATCCTTCCCATAGCAATGTGGGCTGCCATACTCCTTCCTAGGCTCCATGTAGGTGCATTAAGGGAAAATTCCTTCAGTGAGGTGACGGGTGCGAACGTCCTTCCTGGAACTTGATCTTGAATCAACCAACGCTCCTCCTCAGGTAGAGTGGCATTGTAGGTTCCGGTGAAACTTGGCAATCCAATGTTGAGATATCTTGTGACTTCCTTCAGGTGTCGTCCAAATGGCGTGTCATCATCCGGTTGCATGAACTTGTGCTTTGCTTCCACCATCCTAAAGAGTAGAAAAGATGAGGAGTCAGAAGAGAGAAGAGTGAATAGTGTTCTAGGGCTTGTCTTACTGGTCGTGTCCTATAGTCAGCGTGTGCTCTGATACCATCTTGTAGCGACCAGACCTCAAACAGTCTGATCTCTGTGCATCAGTGTCATCCCTGGATCAGTAATGCTGACACGCACAGTACTTGAAGGATTTATAATAGAGTAGCAATCACACACTTATTACATCGATAGTCCAACGATGAATTTATTACAATAAATATGGCTGAAGGCCATCTAACACGATAACAGCGGAAGGCTTGGAAGATAAGTGAGTCCATCAACTCCAGCGGCATCACTGAGTATAGAACCACGACATAAAAGGGCATCTTACTCGTCGTTTGAAAAGTCTGCAACATGAAATGTTGCAACCCGAAAACGGGTCAGCACATGGAATATGCTGGCAAGGTAACACAAGAGATGCAATGGAAGTACAACTATACTATATGCAATATGGCTGGTGGAAAGCTCTATGGTTAAGTTTTTGCGTAAAGCCAATTTTTCCCTACTTCAAAGGAATGCATTTTAATTAACTATCATGGTAGTTGAAACACCGTTGAGAAGATAGACATCCTCTCAACCCCAATTAGAGTTCATCATTAAACCCAACAAAATTAATTAAAGTAACATGTTGAGATTCACATGATAATCCAAGTACTAGATACTCAAGACGTCCATAACCGGGGACACGGCTAATCTTGATCAGTTTGTACACTCTGCAGAGGTTTGTGCACTTTTCCCCACAAGACTCGATCGCCTCCGTTTGGTTTCTCGCACTACATGGTGTTTGAGAAACGGATGACCGAGACACAGTCTTTCCGAAGAGGTCCCCTTAACCAGATAGATAGGCCGGCACACCTACAAAACCCAACTACATCTGCTAGCTCATCATGGAAAGGTTTCCCACAACTTACTCAACTATGCCAGAGCCCATATTGGCATGTGGATGCACACGGAAGTTTCTAGTATGAAAAATCTCATGATCCCTTTGAGCCTGGGTGGCGGTCCATAAGAAAAACAGGCAATCCTGGAATACCCAGATGCCTCAATCCAGCCAGATGTGTATTAATGTTGCCACCTTAAGTTGAACCATTAATTAACAAACTCACATCTGTCATGGATTTCACTCACCCAATCCACGTCTACGAGCATAGCATGTCCTAACAGCAAACGTAGAAGTAACTCCCAAGGGTTTTAATGTAATGTAGGTAATAGGTACTATCTCAAACTACTTCCCAGTCCCACAAATTTAATTGATCCTACTCATGCAATGTGTGAGGGTTTGTCTTATGCAATGAAAACTGGGTAATTGGAAAGCATGATCAAAGTGTTACTTGCCTTGCTGATGATCCTCAAAACCTAGAGACTCAAAGTAGCAAGCGGCGCACTCCGGGTACTCTATCGCAATCAAACAAGCATACAATAAGTACTTAACTAATGCATAGGTAAAACTCAAATAAGAGATCTAACCAGAAAGTTCAACTTAAGAACTCCGGTTTGCAAAAAGAATCAACTCGAAAGAAGCAACGAAACTCAAACTGCGAAAGAAACGAGCTTCGGTTTACTAGTTGGCCTAAAGTTAAATTTTACAGTAACCAAAACTTTGTTCAAGTTGATTAAATGTAAAGAGGGCTTCGAGACGAAGATCTGGGATTTTGAATCACCTGATTCCGACTCTCGAGCGAAAAGAAAAACGCGAAACAAGATCAGGGCAGAAATCGCGATCGGAATAACCGCGGATAAATACCCCGAAAAAGAAAAACGACAAACAGGCTAACAAACGAACGTTCGCTGTCTGCGGTTAACTGACGAAAACCGTTCGTTAAAACGAACGTACGGACGAACGTTCGCTAATTAGCTAAACCGAAAAAAACCGAACCGATCTATTAAAAAAAACAGATCTAGGTTTTCCTAAAATAAACCTATCGGTTAACCGGAAAAAAAACTAACTACCTCGAAATCCGGCGAACTCCGGTGGTGTCCGGCGAGGGGCGGCGGCGGCGCGGCACGGGCGAGGCAGCGGGGCGGCGAGCTGGCGGCGGCGCGGCGAGGCAGGGCGGCGGCGCGGCGCGGGCGAGGCGGCGGGGCGGCGCGGGAGGCGGGGCGGCGGGGCGGACTGCGGCGGCGGCGGCTAGGGTTTCGGGCGGCTGCGGGGCGAGGCGGGGCGGACTGCGGCAGCGGCGGGCTCCGGCGGCGGCGGCGGCGCGAAAACCGGCGACGGCTAGGGTTTCGGGCGGTTGCGGGGCGAGGCGGGGCGAGTTGGGCCGGCGGGGCTGCGGCTTATAAAGCCCAGTCTCCTGGTCCGATACGAGACTAGGTCGGTTCCCGTTTTTTTTAAAGAGTCCCGGCGCAGAAAAACTAACGAAAGAAATATCAAACGGACTCCAAAATTCCCGAAATAAATTTTCACCGTCCTCTAATAATATTTAGGACAAAGTGAACATTTTTCCCGGACCTAAATGCAATTTTGAAGAACACGTATTTTTCCTATGCAAATAAATCCGCAAATAAATCCAGAAAAATACCAAAAGTGATTTTAACATTTTTCCTCCAATATTTCTGTTATTTTGGAGAAGTCATATTATCTCTGCTCATATTTTGTGTTTAGATATATTTTTAGGAGGGAAAAATAATTAGAATCACACTGTCCTCGTACCGGTATTTGAGCGAACTCAAATACGAAAACGGTAAAATTCCCAACTCTCTCCGTAGGTCCTTGAGTTGCTTAGAATTTCGAGGAACTTCACGAGCAAAATGCAAAAACATGCAAATGCAAATATGATCTATGTATAACATTCCAAATTGAAAATTTGGGATGTTACACCGCCGCCCACCTCCTTCATCTTCTCCGATCTCCCAACACCGACAATACGCGATGAAGGCATTTGATGCCCGCGTACTCCAACTTGATGGCCGCCGCCCACCTCCTTCATCTTCTCCGGCCTCCCAACGCCAACCTCCTAAGGAGGCGAACCCGAGAGGTTCGAGGAGCTGGCGATGCAGATAATGGTGCCGCCAGCGTCGCCTAGGGACGGTGGGTCTGACGCCTAGTCGGACTCGTCATCCTCTCGTGGTCGTTGTCGCTGTCCTCCCCGTCATTGTCGCTCGAGGAGGAGCTTTAATCATCGGTCTACCTCTCCGCACAGCACCCTAGCCTGTGTCCCGAGCGCCCGAAGACCTTGACGGAGAGCAGATCGCTCTCCACTAACTTGAAGCAGAGCATATGCCCCTTCATCAAGCAGTGGGCACGCGCGAAGGTCTTCAACCCCCGGTGGAGAAGCATTACATGAGGGGCGGGGAACTTAGTGTTCACCCACACGGCGCCATTACAGCACCGCCTCATGTGAAGCCTCAATCTCGATGGCCGGTCAACCTCCAACACCCTCGCAAACGCTTCAGGAAGACGAAGATGACTACGCGGCGGCTCGCGCAGTTGTTGGATGAACTCCAACAACGTGTCCCCGACATGGCCGCTTGGTGAGGCAGGAGGAGACGATAGAGGAGATGGAGACAGAGATGATGATGACGTGGGTGACCCCCGTCCTCGCCCGCCTCTGCCTCGACCGCCTCGCCGACCATGACCCCGGCTGGCGCCTCTGCCTCTTGCATGGCCCTCCTCTTGGGCATTCGGCTCTTCTTTGACCACCACCGCCCTCTGATGAGAGGAAGAGCTGGTCGCCTTTACAGGGGCACGACCACGGCCACGCCCTCTCGCCAAGACTTAGGAAGGAAAGGGATCGGGATGGAAGAGGATGAGTGGGGGGAGCACAGTCCCTCCCCCCTTCATTATAGGAGGGCGATACTAAGCAAGCCTCAAAGCGACCGCCCGAATCGACCAATCCAATTGCCGGAGACGCAAGGAAAAAAGACCGACCCGGTGCTCCACTCAGCAACGCCCGACCCCCCCTCCCGCGTTAAAGCCCGCACCCTCTACATCCACCGCCTGCCATCCCCGATGCATGAGGGGCACATGGCGGGCGGATCGGGATTTAGATGGCGCGTGGTACGACCGTTCCGTGCCCCGTGATCATGGGGCGACCCAAGTCCACTTAGTAAACGAGCCGCGCCCCCGCAACTTCCTCTACTTTTTTATGAGGAGGATGCGAACCGCCTCTTTACTATCTGGAACCACGGGGTGACGTAAGCATGCCGCAGTCACCCCACGCACAATCCCCACGTCCCGCACTTAACGCGAGTCGTGGGGAAGCGCAACCACCGGAGGAGTTACTGCAGTAAAAAGGATCCGGCCCCAACTGCCCGCGCACCGTTCTGGGCCTAGCCCAACAACGTGTCACGCTTATGTATGGCCCAGGCCCGGGGGCTCCTGTCAGTGTACAAAAGTAGGGGCTCTCCTTTGTACCCCTTACTTGTGCACGGGCAATCAGAGCCACGCCTGCGGCCACACCTAACAGGGCAGAGGAGGGAAGCCAAAACACAAGACTACCAGAGCAGCGCCAAGATAGTGGCGCAAGAAGGCCAAGTAACAAGATAGGCTTCCCCCGACAAGACCCTTGCCGGGGCGGCCTGCACGACCCCGGCAAGAACCCTTGTCGGGGAAACTCACCCAACACCTTCATTGCAGCTGCCCTTGAGCCTAGGAACTCTGACACCATCAACAACATTGGAACCAAGACTCAGGAAGAATCTGCGTGATGGCATACAGATCTTTGTGGAGACAAATGGTCTACAAGTCCTAGAAGAGAACTAGAAGACAAGGCTACCGCAAGGCTCCTTGCCGAGGTTGCCCACGCGGCCCCGGCAAGGCTCCTTGCCGAAGATACCCCCAAAGCCCCGGCAAGCCTCTTGCCGAGGGCGCTCACAAAGACCCCGGCAAGACCCCTTGCCAGGAACAGACGCAAGAAGCGGCAAGCCCTTGCCGCTCCGTCATCGCCCCAGCTCGGTGGCCGACCCACTAGCCCAGGCAAGTACCCACGTGACATCACGTGGTTCTTGATCCAGCTAGTCAAGCACCTGCGTGGTGGCATGCAGATCTTCGTGAAGACCCTACCACCATGCCATCTCAACTGCCTGCCAACCTACATGGTGCTGCATGCCTCGCTGGCCTGGACGCGCGTCGCAGCCAGATGGAGCGACGGCGGACGGGACGGGCATCGCTGCCGTCCCCAATAAAGCGAGTGGACACCTAAGTAGTGCATTTAATGCATCTTGTCCCGTAATGGCAGGAGATAAGCTTGTACAATGTATACCTGTCCACCTCATGTGTGCCACTGTGGCAGCCCCTTTTTGACTATAAAAGGAGGCCCGAGGCATACTGGAGAGGGATTCAGATCTTTTGGACTAGGCACGCACCATAGCTAGTTAAAGAGCTCGAGAACACTCAAATACATACCAAAGCAGGACTAGGGTATTACGCATCTTCGCAGCCGGAACCTGGGTAAACGATCCTTGTGCTGACTCCTAGACCCACTCTTTACACAACCCCGCGCTCGTCAACCGTAGAAGGGATTCCAGTGATCCCATAGGTGTCGTTCCCCAATAGAAATAAAACATACATCTCATCAAAATATCGAACGAATACCAAATTCACATGACTAGTTATAGCAAGACTTCTCCCATGTCCTCAGGAACAAACGTAACTACTCAGTAATCATATTCATGTTCATAATCAGAGGGGTATTAATATGCATAATGGATCTGAACATATGATCTTCCACCGGATAAACCAACTAGCATCAACTACAAGGAGTAATCAACACTACTAGCAACCCACAGGTACCAATCTGAGGTTTTGATACAAAAATTGGATACAAGAGATGAACTAGGGTTTGAGATGAGATCGTGCTGGTGAAGATGTTGATGGAGATAACCTTCCGCAAGATGGGAGAGTTGTTGGTGAGGACGATGATGACGATTTCCCCCTCCCGAAGGGAAGTTTCCCCGGCAGAACAGCTCCGCCGGAGCCCTAGATTGGTTCTGCCAAGGTTCCTTCTCGAGACGGCGGCGCTTTGTCCCGAAATCCTCCTTATGATTTTTTTCCAGGTCAAAACACTTGATATAGCAGAAGATGGGCATCGAGGGGCTGCCAGGTGGCCCATGAGACAGGGGGCGCGCCCAGGGGGTAGGGCGCGCCCCCACCCTCGTGGACTGTCGGTGGCCCCCTCCGGTACATTCTTCGCTAGATATTTTTTATATTTTCCAAAACTGACTTTCGTGGAGTTTCAGGGCTTTTTGAGTTGTGCAGAATAGCTGTCCAATATTTGCTCCTTTTCCAGCCCAGAATTCCAGCTGCCGACATTCTCCCTCTTCATGTAAACCTCGCAAAATAAGAGAGAAAAGGCATAAGTATTGTGACATAATGTGTAATAACAGCCCATAATGCAATAAATATCAATATAAAGCATGATGCAAAATGGACGTATCAACTCCCCCAAGCTTAGACCTCACTTGTCCTCAAGCGGAAGCCAATATCGAAAAATATGTCCACGTGTTTAGAGATAGAGGTGTCGATAAAATAAAATACAGACATGAGGGCATCATGATCATTCTTATAACAGCAACATATATATTTATATATATTGTCATAAGATTTCTTATGCTAAAGTAACAATCCATTCACAATGTCAAGTATGAATTAGAAACTTTTTTGAAAACAAACAAACTATGATCTCGGTCATTGAAGCAATTGCAATTTATCGTAACATCAGAAAGAGTCAATATAAGAGCTTTTCAGCAAGTCCACATACTCAACTATCATTTAGTCTTTCATAACTGCTAACACTCACGCAATACTTATGGGTGTGGAGTTTTAATCGGAGACAGAGAAAGATAGGGGCTTATAATGTTGCCTCCCAACCTTTTACCTCAAGGGTAATGTCAACAATAATAGTTCGTGATAGCTTACGTCCAATTGGGTATATATGTCAGGATCTTTCCAACACAATGTGCTTGCCAAAGGATAAAATGTAAAATAAGGAAAGGTGAAGGTCACCATGACTCTTATATAAGGTAAGAACAATAGATAGGCCCTTCGCAGAGGGAAGCAGAGGTTGTCATGTGCTTTTATGGTTGGATGTACAAAATCTTAGCGCAAAAGAACGTCACTTTATATTGCCACTTGTGATATTGTCACGCCCAAGATGCGATTCTATCTGGATCACGTGATAAACCTTGTGATTGGGGCACAACCGCATTTCGGGCGCTTAGCAAGATGGATATCATTACATCGTACCATTACATAAATACGTGGGGATACAACAATTCATACAAGTCACATGAATACAACAATATCAATACAAGACATCCGACTACGGAGGCAAACATGAAAATCACAACGACATCCATCTGCTATCCCAGGCTGCCGACCAGGAACCTAATTCAAGACTGATGAAGAAGAAGGAACTCCAACACAAAGAACATCGCTCTCGCGTCAAGTCATCGGAACCTGCACCTGCAACTGGTGTTGTAGTATCTGTGAGCCACGAGGACTCAGCAATCCCATAACCATGGGTATCAAGAATAGCAAAGCTTAATAGGTAGGGAAAGGTAAAGTGGTGAGGTTGCAGCATCGGCTAGGCAATAGTATGGTGGCTAACTTACGAGTACAAGAATAAGATGAGCATCTACGCAAATGTTCGCAAACTAGTAATGATCGCTAAGAGATCCTGAACTACCTACGAGTCAAACATAACCCCACCATGTTCTATTCTCAAAGTGAAAAGAGACGGTCACGGTTACTCACGCGGTTCGTGTATTTTATTTCGGATCCTCTTTCAAGTTTTCTACAACTGGACATTAATAAGTTCCAATCTGCCACATAACCGCGGGCACGACTTTCAAATGATCATAACCCTGCAGGGGTGTCCCAACTTAGCCCATAACAAGCTCACACGATCAGCAGAGGTAAAAATAATAATACCCCTTATCTTAGGGACAACCCGATCAGACTCAGAATCCTGGTGCTCAAGACATTTCGATAATGGTAAAACAAGTCCAGCAAGACCTCCCGGCGTGCCGGCACCCTGATAGTAGCCGCGCGTATCTCGTCTCAGGCCACGTCTGGATGAGGGAAGCGTACGGGAGCCAGATACCCCAAGTTTCCAAGGGGCGGCCCCGCGCAGTGCTCTATTTGGGACCAACACCATCGACACTGGTCCCTCCCTGTATGAAGAAGAAACCTCGAGTAGCGCTAACTCCCTATGCAATTTAATTAATTAATTACGTTTTATTATGTTGCAAATTGAAACCAATGTTGGGCCTTGCTGGAGGAGTTTTATTCAAAGCAAACTGTCAAGGAGTCCCCATATACCCAACCGTGTTAGGAATGCAAAATCAAGGAACATAACGCCGGTTTATCGGTTCTTAAGGCGGGATGAGTGGAACCAAACACCGAGCAAAAGGCCAAGCCTTCCACCCATTGCCAAGTGCTACCTCTTGAGCTTGCGTTGTATTCCCTCGAAGAGGAAAGGGAGATGCAACACAGTAGCGTAAGTATTTCCCTCAGTTTTTTAGAACCAAGGTATCAATCCAGTAGGAGACCACGCGCGAGTCCCTCACACTTGCACAAACAAATAAGAACTTTGCAGCCAACATGATAAGGGGTTGTCCATCCCTTTACGATCACTTACGAAAGTGAGATCTGATAGAGATAATAGTTTATATTTTTGGTATTTTGGTTTACAAGAACAGAAAGTAAAAGCGATAAAAGTAAAGTAGATGTAGATTGATATGTTGAGAATACACCCGGGGGCCATAGTTTTCTCTAGTGGCTTCTCTCATGATAGCGATATTTTAGGGCGGGTAAACAAATTACTGTCGAGCAATTGATAGAAAAGCGAATAATTATGAGACTATCTAGGCATGATCATTGTATATAGGCATCACGTCCGAGACAAGTATACCGAAATGATTCTGCATCTACTACTATTACTCCACACATCAACCGCTATCCAGCATGCATCTAGTGTATTGAGTTCAAAAGAACAGAGTAACGCCTTAAGCAAGATGACATGATGTAGAGGGATAAACTCAAGCAATATGATATAAACCCCATGTTTTTATCCTCGATGGCAACAATAAAATATGTGCCTTGCTGCCCCGACTATCACTGGGAAAGGACACCGCAAGATTGAACCCAAAGCCAAGCACTTCTCCCATTGCAAGAACTATAGATCTAGTAGGCCAAACCAAACAATAATTCAAAGAGACTTGCAAGGATATTATGAGCACACATAAAAAGTTCAGAGAAGAACCAAATATCTTTCATAGATAACCTTCATCATAAAATCACAATTCATCGGATCTCGACAAACACACCGCAAAAAGAGATTACATCGAATAGATCTCCTCGAAGACCAAGGAGAACTTTGTATTGAGATCCAGAGAGAGAGAAGAAGCCATCTAGATACTAGCTATGGACCCGAAGGTCTGTGGTAAACTAATCACAACTCACGGTGGAGCTCCGGAACAGGCTCTAAGATGGGATCTCCACGGGAACAAGCTTCAAGATGGGATCTCCACGGGAACAGAAGGTACGGCGGTGGAATTAGGGTTTTTTCTCTGTTTCGGAGTTTCTGGGGTACGTAGGCTTATATAGGAAGAAGGAGGGCATCGGGGGACGCTCGAGGGGCCCATGATGCAGGGGGCATGCCCTGGGAAGGGGGGCGCGCCCCCCACCGTCGTGGGCCAGCCTTTCGCCCCCTGACGTGGTTCTCAAGCTCCACCTGCGTGATTGTCTCCAAAAATATCTCTCGCGAAGTTTTCATTCTGTTTGGACTCCGTTTGATATTCTTTTTCTGCAAAACCCTGAAACAGGCAAAAAACAGCAATCTGGACTAGGCCTTTGGGTTAGTAGGTTAGTCCCAAAAATGATGTAAAACTGAATGATAAAGCCCATTAAACATCCAAGACTTCATAAATAATAGCATTGAACAATAAAAAATTATAGATACGTTGGAGACGTATCAAGCATCCCCAAGCTTAATTCCTGCTCGTCCTCGAGTAGGTAAATGATAAAGAAAGAATTTTTGATGTGGAATGCTTACCAATATAGTTTTTCAATGTAATTCTCTTAATTGTGGCATGAATGTTCAGATCTGAAAGATTCAAGATAAAAGTCTATGTTGACATAATAAATAACAATACTTCAAGCATACTAACAAAGCAATCATGTCTTCTCAAAATACTATGGCTAAAGAAAGTTATCCCTACAAAATCATATAGTGTAACACCCCAAAAATTTAGCAATATTTTATTAAATAAAATTTTGCCAGTGAATTTAAATTTTGCCTTCTGCTGAATGTTCCTTTGGATTCCAGGACAATTCTTGCTCTGATATGTTGGAGTCTTTACCACTAGTGAAAACTTTCCAATTAATATTAGATTTTCTTATGCACCCTTTAAAAACTTTGCTCAAATCAGCAGGATTAATTATATTTTTGTCCCCTTAATTATCTTCCCATATAAATGGTTAACCATAGTTTTTAGGCCTCTTTGAACTGCAACCACTTGATAAATTTGTTTATAATTTCAACCAAAAATTGGAGATGCCAGTAATGCTATTAGATCACTTTTATGCAAGAATATAATTATTTCATTTAATATTTTGAGCTCCACAACATGTTTGCCAATCTGGTCCAGTAGACCAAATTGCACTACAACCCTATCAATCATCCATGTAATGCTCCCACCAAAATTATGGGGTGTTCATAGCAGTATGTTATCCAACTTTATGCAAAAAAAACCAGCTTGGTCCTTTGGAAAATTTGAGTGAACCAACCTCTTTTCCATTCTGGTTCATTTTGGTGTTTTGCACTGCAACCCTAGTCTCTTTTGCTCTAGTGCCCTTGAGCTTCCTCATGCTTATAGTCTTTCTTGCAAAACCCTTAAGTCCAGAAGAGTGGGCCTATTGGGATATTTTTGGTTCATGAAACAATGCTCTGCATTTTCTGTCCAGAACTGAAGTTTTGCAAAACTTGCACTAACAAGTTTTTGATTTTGATAAACTAACCTCACCACCCTCTTACTCATCCAAGGAGACAACCATCTGGTAAATTTGGCCACCCCAAGAGCTAGCTAGATGCCACTGGCATTTTGTCAAACACCCTGAGTGCATGACCAGTTGTGGGCTTAGTTTCTAGTTTAGGTGATGAACTTGATCCCCTGGCTAGACCAGCATGTCTCATAGTTTTGTCCTAACATATAACCCCACCCTGCTGATCCCCTCGCAGTTTGGAGCTCACTAGCACACCTCGGCATATCGCCGAGCACGTAGCGTGCGTGCTCTGGGCGCGCCCAGAGCGCGCATTTTGCATGTGCGTGCGCTCGGGTCGCCGCGTCGCGCCCCTGGCCCCAGCTGACCTGCGGAGCCGCGCCCGGCCTTATCCGCACCCAAGAACACGCCAAGCCATCCCTGGGACGCCACAGCGCCGCCATCAGAGCACTTTTGGCGGCACGCCGGCGAGCATAGTGGATCTCTGCCACGGTCGGCGCCGCCCAAGCCACGCGCGCTCGCCAGCTGCCCCCTGGAGCAGTGCGAGCTCATCCACAAGCTTGTCCGCAAGCGTTCGTCGCCGCCACGTCTCCTGCTGCTACAGAATGGCAGTCGCCGGCGATCTTATCCCCGGCCGCCGCGGAACCGCCATTGCTCACCTATATAAGAAGCCCCCGAGCTCGTCAGACCCTCTAGGAACCTCACACGATCCCTCACCGATCCGCCCATAGCAGTAGGAAGACCAGAGAGGTCATCCCCTTCCTCTCCGGTAACCTCGGCCGCCGTCCCTGCCTCGAGCACTCCGGCGCCACCAGGGCCTCCCCCGCCCGTCCAGCACCATTGTCGCCTTCCCCTCGACCTTGCGGAACTGCTCAACCCCTCGAACGCGATCAAAACCCACCACAACTCGAATCCCCAATTCCGCCCAAAGCTTCCTCCGCCGTGGAGCTCGCCGCCGGCGACTCCCTCCGTCCCCTCCGACCGGTCGACTACCGGGAGGACTGCCTAGGAGTAGCGGATCCATTCCTGCACTCAGTATCCCTCGAGGAGCCTCCGTTCGCCGGCGACGATCGCCGGAGTCCCGCCTCCGTTCGGGCAGAGGAAGAGAAGGGGGGAAGCGACTGGTCAAACCTGACTAGTGGGCCCCCTAGACCCACTGTCAGTGACCTAGCTTCGCCACCGCACGTTTCTAAGTGAAGGCGTAAAACACAGAGTACGTATTCCCTAGCCCGAAGGCGTATTCTCAGCCAAAACGTTTTCTTTTCTGTTTTAGTTTAAAAATCAGAATTTGACCAAACTTTGATTGGCTTTAACTTTTTAACTATAGCTCCAAATGATTTGATTCTTTTTCTGTTGTTTCCCAAATATTGTCTAGTTTATTTTCATATTTATATGAAAATTTTCCAGACAACTTTTTGGGGCTGTTCTAAGTCTATGTATTGATTTTCTTTTTATTTCTTTTAGGATTTTGAAGAGGGAGAAAACTTCCAAAATTCTTGGAATGCTTTTCTCCTCCCATCTACTTGAAGGCAAGCATCTTGAACCCCGTTTGATATACGTTGTGTGTTGTTTGCTATAACAGAAGAACTCCATTGTTATGCTAAGAGGAAGCATCGTTATTTCATGTAAAAGCCATACTCATGCATACCAACTTGTGGTGAAAAAATCTTTTATGTTGTGTTTGTGGCAGTAATCACTTCTCATGCCTCATATGCCTGATGATAGTTCGGACGGAGTCCGAAGGAAAGTTGTGTTCCGGTAAGCACGGCCGAGTGCTGATATCTCGTGGTGACGCATGCTGTGCAGTTTGGCAGGATGAAGCATGAGGGGTGGTGACCCTGTCAGAAAGCAGTGTCAAGCAATGCGACACTAACCGTATAGTAAAGCTGAAACCTCCTGAGTCGACCATAGATCGAGTCTTGTTCCAGTAACCCCCATACTTGTCTCGTGCTACCACGTGTCCCTACTTCAGGTAGGGTACGATTCAGTAAATTGTCGACCCCTGTTCTATCACACACCGTACAGAGAGGCCACGGTGGAAGATACCGGCTGCATCCGGTAGGCAGGCCACCTGGTCCGGGGGCATGGGTGTTTCGGTTGGAGCAGAAGGGGATAGCTTCCCCAGTTTTCGCGCGCGTTATAAATTGTTGTGATCCCATGCTAGTCGAGCTTGTAGCCTCCCCACTTAAAGTTTGGCTTAACTAGTGTCGTGGGTGATTCCAGACACCGGTAAGTTAGGCTGGTGTGTGCAGTTAGGTGCGTCTTCAAATTAAAAGACCGTAGGCGGAATTAGTCCAGAGGGGCTATAGAAAATCCGTTATTCGTGGGTAAAGAGTACACCCTATGCAGAGATATAAAACCTATTCGAATAGCTGTGTCCATGGTTAAGGACTACAATTTGGGATGGGTCGAGTGTCGGTCTTCGGAGGAGAAATCTATTAAACCAGAACATTATTTATGACCTGTGACAGGTAGTGATTGTGATTTATCATTATTATGGACTAACCATTCGTATTATTTGAAACAATGAGTATCCTTGGGACGGTTCTACCTCCCGGATATTCACTGTTATTTATTTTATTTACAAGCCCTTTATGTGATGTCGCTCAGATGTCCGACTGTTGCATTCTTTTTATTTACAAGCCCTTTATGTGATGTCGCTCAGACGTCCGACTGTGGCATTCTCCTTATTTATAAGCCCTTTATGTGATGTCGCTCAGACGTCCGACTGTGGCATTCTTTTTATTTATAAGCCCTTTATGTGATGTCGCTCAGACGTCGGACT
>LR738713.1:24649486-24674829 GCA_902687465.1 Secale cereale
GACTGTGGCATTCTTTTTATTTATAAGCCCTTTATGTGATGTCGCTCAGACGTCCGACTGTGGCATTCTTTTTATTTATAAGCCCTTTATGTGATGTCGCTCAGACGTCCGACTGTGGCATTCTTCTTATTTATAAGCCCTTTTTGTGGTGTCGCTCAGACGCCCGACTGGGGCATGCTCGTTATTTATTTTGTTACTACTTTCTGATTGCATATGCCTTTTACTCGAATGTCCTGCTTGCAATTATAGTCTGTCTAATCGTTATTATCCTTTCAATCATAATTTATCCTCGAGCATGTTTAAGCCTCACCCATATTCATAATGTTTGCGAGTACATTCAAAGTACTCACTGGTTTGTCCCTGGCTATTGTCTTGGCCAGATTCCTTGCGTGGGAAGGAATGACGTGAATGACACCCCGAAGCCTACACTATTGGAGTTAGCAGCCTCGCGAAGATAGGTGTTATCCCGGTCAGCCGTTCCTGTGGGAGATGGAGTCCCATAGTCACCGATGATCCGCAAAATCGCTTCCGCCATCAATCACTAAAAGCGTGTGTTGTACTCACAGGCCAGAATGGTCTTGTACTACATATTTTGCACTTTGCTTGGAGTTTCTGTAAAAATTTGGAGCCTCATCAGCTAACAGTAAAACTGGGGCTGGTGAGCACAAGGTCCGCTTTTTTTGGGAAATTAATATCCCGAAAATCCTGTCCTGACATATAGTCTGGCTATGCTCCCTCTTCATCACACAAAATATTCATATTATGCACAACCCCGATTTCAGCCAAGCATTTGTTTTCATACTCTATCTTTTCAAACCTTTCAACTTTCACGCAATACATGAGCGTGAGCCATGGATATAGCACTATGGGTGGAGTAGAGGTGGTTGTGGAGAAGACAAAAAGGTGGGAGATAGTCTCACATCGACTAGGCGTATCAACGTGCTATGGAGATGCCCATCAATAGATATCATTGTGAGTGAGTAGCGATTGCCATGCAACGGATGCACTAGAGCTAAATATGAATCAAAGCTCAACAAAAGAAACTAGTGGGTGTGCACCCAACTTGCTTGCTCATGAATACCTAGGGCATTTGAGGAAGCCCATCGTTGGAATATACAAGCCAAGTTCTATAATGAAAATTCCAAGTAGTATATGAAAGTGACTAAACATGAGACTCTCTACAATGAAGAACATGGTGCTACTTTGAAGCACAAGTGGGGAAAAAAGATAGTAGCAATTGACCCTTTTTCTTTCTTTTTTTGGGCCTATTTTTTCTTTGGCCTTTCTCTTTTTTTTTTCCTTTTTTTTGCGGAGGGGCTTTATAGATTTAGCCTTTCGTCCCATGGGACAATGCTCTAATAATGATGATCATCACACTTTCATTACAACTCGATATTACAACTCTATACTACAACAACAAAGTATGACTCTATATGAATTCCTCCGGCGGTGTACCGGTATGTGCTATGAAACAAGAGTGACAAGTATAAAAATTATGCATGGTGGCCTTGCCACAAATACGATGTCAACTACATGATCATGCAATGGCAATATGACAATGTGATGCATGTCATATAAACGGAACGGTGGAAAGTTGCATGGCAATATATCTCGGAATGGCTATGGAAATGCCATGATAGGTGGGTATGGTGGCTGTTTTGAGGAAGGATATATAGTGGATTTATGGCACCGACGAAAATTGCGCGGTACAAGAGAGCCTAGCAATGGTGGAAGGGTGAGAGTGCGTATAATCCATGGACTCAACATTAGTCATAAGAACTCATATACTTATTGCAAAAATCTACGAGTCATCAAAACAAAGCAATCAACGCATGCTCCTAGGGGGGAGGTTGGTAGGAGTTAACCATCATGCGCCCCCGACCTCCACACAAAGGTTGGTACTCTACAAATACCTCATGCTCTAACTTCGTCACATAGCGGTTCACCATCCGTGCATGATAAGGGAATCACTAACCTTAACACAAGTATTTCTCAATTTCATAATAACTCCACTAGCATGACTCTAATATCACTATCCTCATATCTCAAAACAATTATCAAGCATCCAACATCTCATCATATTCAATGCACTTAGTGTGAAATTTTTTACTACATCGACATTGGATGTCTATCATGTGAAGACTAGTTCCTTTAGCCTAAACACATTACCATGCTGTTTTAATAGACTCTCAAATAGATATAAGTGAAGCATGAGAGTTCAACAATTTCTACAAAATATTACCACCACCGTGCTCTAAGAGATATAAGTGAAGCACTAGAGCAAAAACTATTCAACTCAAAATATATAAGTGAAGCACATAGAGTGTTCTAATAATTTCTAGGCCATATTTAACTCTCTCAAATAGGTGTGTCCAGCAAGGGTAATTGTGGAAAACTAACAAGCAAAGACTCAAATTATACAAGACTCTCCAAGCAAAACACATAACATGTTGCGAATAAAAATATAGCTCCAAGTATAGTTACTGATGGATGAAGACGAAAGAGGGGATGCCTTCCCGGGGCATACCCAAGCTTAGGATTTTGATTATCTTGAATTTACTTGGGGTGCCATGGGAATCCCCAAGCTTAGGCCCTTGCTACTCCTTGTTCCATAGTCCATCAAAGCAATACTCAAAACTTGAAAACTTGACAACACAAAACTTAGACAAAAATTCTCGTGAGCTCCGTTAGTATAAGAAAGCAAACCACTACTCAAAGGTGCAGCAATGAATTCATTATTTGTTTATATTGGTGTTAAACCTACTGTATTACAACTTCTCTATGGTTCATATCTTCCAATACTACTCATAGATGCATCGGAATAAGCAAACAACACACGAAAAACAGAATCTGTCAAAAAACAGAACAATCTCTAGTAATCTGCAGGTTTTCGACTACTTCTGGTACTCCAAAAAATTCAAACTAAATTGGTACATTTGCGTAATTTGTCTACCAATCATCTGCGAAAAGAATCAACTAAAAAGCACGCTCCAGTAAAATCTGAAGACTACTTTAGCGAGCGCTAACGATTCTGTTTTTCACAGCAAGATCATATAAACTTCACACAAGCCTTCCCAAAGGTTCTAATTGGCACAAACACTAAACAAAACATGAAATCACATCTAATCAGAGGCTAGATGCAATATTTATTCCCTAAAAGCAACAAAACAAAAACCATAAAATTGGGTTGCCTCCCAACAAGCGCTATCGTTTTACGCCCCTAGCTAGGCACGATACAAGATAAATCTAGGTATTTCCATCTTTGGAAGGTAATCCATAAGTGGCTCTCATGATAGATTCATATGGTAATTTGATTTTCTTTCTAGGAAAGTGATCCATGCCTTTCCTTAATGGAAATTGGAATCTAATATTTCCTTCCTTCATATCAATAATTGCACCAATCGTTCTAAGGAAAGGTCTACCAACAATAATAGGACATGAAGGATTGCAATCTATATCAAGAACAATGAAATCTACGGGCACATAATTCCTATTGGCAACAATAAGAACATCATTAATTCTTCCCATAGGTTTCTAAATAGTGGAATCCGCAAGATGCAAATTTAAACACTACTAGGAAAAGGCCTACTAATGGCGCACCTAATTTGGCCATTAATGGCGCATTAGTGGTGCGCCATTAGTGCCACGCCATTAGTGCCACGCCATTAGTATATTTTACTAATGGCGCACCTCTGGTGCGCCATTAGTATCTGGTATACTAATGGCGCACCACAGATACGCCATTAGTATGCACCGTAGTGCGCCATTAGTATGCCTCCCAGGGGGCCATGTATACCCAGGTGCTTTGGCATACTAATGGCGCACGCCAGCAAGATGCGCCATTAGTAACTTCGGCATAGTAATGGCGCACTGTCTAATGATGCGCCATTAGTATCCTTTGGCATACTAATGGCGCACTGTGATGTGATGTGCCATTAGTATGAATATTAGGTTTTTTTATTTTTTTATCTTCTGTTTTTTGCACAGGTTACAAAATGTATAATTGGACAGAATATAGACAACACACATCAACAACAGATTCATCGAATACAATAGAAGATTAGTCTCTGAATACAATTCATCATATTAGTCTCCGAATACAATTCATCATATTACTCTCCGAATTGAAAAGACTGAACAAAGATAGAACATTATATTACAAGTCTCGAGACCGCGAGTAGCGAGTTTGTCTTCACATTACAAGTTGATATCGATCATCTAAACTACCATCACATAGAAGAGAGCTGCGGTCATCACGATGAGCATCATCACGATGAAACTCATCTTCATCCGGTTCCTCCAACGCTCCCTCCCCTCTCCCGCTAGATAGCGGGCGTATCTAGATTCAGCCTCGGCCCTAGTGGTGTACCCTTTGTAACTATTACCGTTGAATCGGTGAACCTGTCTCCGACACTCCTCCCAGTCGTCGTAGACTCCGGGAACTTTACCCTTGTACACGACATACGACGGCATCGCTATGCACTAGCCAAACAAAACGTTAGTACCAATTCACAGACAATACATAAGCAATATATAAGTATGCAACAAAACGATCGAAAGAGAAAAGCAAGACATTAATAGCATCGATTACATCTAAGTTGAACGACTCTCGAAACCAAAGAGACATACTACAAGTTCATTAAAGTTTAATTACAACATGATCCAATCGATGTTTCAGAACTAGACACAGCATCACTGCTTTCGACTCGACTCAAGGAACTGGAGCGTGGATGAAGCCGCCGTCTATCATGGGAGTCATGAAATCACGGGCGTTGTCAGCCTACATTTGTAGCATTGTGTCGATGTCACTGTTGGACGGTTGGTTCCAGAGGAAGAACTGCCCCGAGGTATGAAGGACATCTTGATGGATGATTTCCGCAAACTCCGACTTGATGCGAAAGAATTCTTGTCTGATGTCCGCGTCCTGGATTGCCGACAGGCTCGCGGCCCAATCTTTGAGTTTACTCGGTAGCAGAAGTTGATGATGGTCCCGTACGATCGCCCGCATGTGATGGATGGCGTAGTAGGCACCCTTCTGACCGCCAGGCGGCTGCTTGACGCAGCAGAACGTCGTATTGTGGGAGAACACGTGATTGCCGGTCTTACGAACTGTCCTAGTGAAGGTGCCTCCAGATTTGGCGTAGCCGGGGAGAACATCATTAAGAACCTTCTTGACATTCTACGTTCGACTGACGGTCCGGGTCGAAATACGTGGCCATGGAATATTTGGGGCTTAGGAGGATGAGCGTGCAATGTGTGTCACTGCAGAAAACACGGAATGTTAAAAGAAAAACGATCGAAATCTAAGAATTCATATGTTACGGGGCGGTTGAGGGGGAGGATTTACTCGGGAAAGTAAGGCACGAGGAAGTTATCCTTATCTCGGTTTGCCAGAATGACGCCTTCGAGGTAAGAACTCGCGACTTGCCGGTCCCCAGTGCTGCCCAAGATCTTGGCACGCATGTAGAAGGGGTCGACTATCACGATGTCCGGGGTCTTGTCGTGAATGATCCGCATCTCCATACTCAGCAAAAATAGCCGAACGAAGGTGTAGTGCAGCGGATGAAGGTTCAACATAGCGTGGATGTCATCAAACCGCAGGACGATCGTACCCCCGATGGAGTTATCCACAAAGCCCTTGCCCTTTGGCACCTTGGCCGCGAAAACCGGGTATGCCACATCCTTCTCTCTGAGACGCAGCTTCTCCAAAGAAAGAACACTGTCATGCAGACTCCGCATAGCACCGGTTGCAGCATCGAGCATATTTGTTGGTAGCATCGGCCTACCTGCCACATGCACCCTCCTCATTAGATCCTCAGGTGAAGGTGGCCCGTCCTGAGCACGGATCGTACTCGGTGCCGGCTAGCTCGCACCCTTGTTAGTTTTTATTTTGCGTGCCTTCTTCTTCTCCTGAATTGGGACCGAGTTCTGCTCACAGACCGCCTTCTTGAGTGTGTTGGGGCTGATAATATTTCGCACCTCGCCTATCTGAGGCTCGGTGAAGTCGGAAGCTGGAGGCATCTCCTGAGAGCTGAACGGCAGACGACACCTGTTGCAACTTGGCTTCTCCGCGGTACCAGCTAGTTCGCGCACGTCTTTTGTTGGGCTGGGTTCTTGAGAAGGAGGCCCCATGAAGTCGCCACTGTACCCATGTAATGCCCCGGATGTAATACTTTCCCTTTTGGGCATATAATATATCTCCGGCTTCATCTATTTCCATTCCGGGTTCTTTGTCTTTCGCGTTTTCGTCGTTTTGTTGTGTGAGTGTGTGGCATTCATTCATATCATGTAGACATGTGCATCGCATTGCATTTGTGTTGTCGGTTGCATCCGGTTCCACGCGTTTCTTCTCGTTGTCCGTTTCGCGTTCCGGAGCTCCCTCACGTGTTCGTGACGTCCCGTAGGCCTACTTTGTTGTTCAGGCGTGTAACGTTACCGGTGTGCCGCGAGGTTGTTGTGTGTGTTGTTGTTTTGTTGTGTGCAACCCGCCTCTCAAATCTCGTCGCGTTTGGACTCCGTTGACTTTGTCATCCGTTGTTCGTGTGGGTCCAAAGTGCCTTCACTTCGTGTCCCAGAAACACCCCTTCTGCAGTCTTTTATCTTCTCCTAGGCCCTTTTAATCTGTCCCCGCGATCGGATCCGTCGGATCGCGATCGGAGGGCTCCTAGCACCCCCAGATCCCCCCTAACCATAAAAATCTGCTATTTATAGACCCTCCTAGTCTATTTTTGGCTTCCCTATCTTCTTCCCCTTCTCCCCTATTTTTTTTTCTTTCTTTGTCAGATCAGATCAGATCCATCTCCACCACCGCTCCACTCGCCTCCCTCGCCTGGATCGATCGATCCGAACAGGTGGCGGCTCGGGTCAACGCCCGCTCGATCCCCTGCGCCGCTCGATCGCCGCGCCAGGCCTCGGCACTTCGCCTCGCCGGATCGGGCCCATCGCCGCGCGCTCCCTCCTCCTGGCCCGTACACCGCCGCCTCCAGCCGGTCCCCACTTCACCGGGCCCAAACCAGCGGCCCACGCCATCGCCACCGGGCATCGCCTCCACCGCCGCATCGCCTCGCCCCCGCGCCAGCAGGCACCAGGCCGCGACGCCTAACGGGCCGGGGGCCACCGCATCCGCCGCCCGAGTGGGCCTCGCCAGCGCCTCCCTCGCCAGGCGTCGGGCCTCTCCACCAGGCCAGCCGCCGCCGCATGGGCCCCCCTTCGTGGGCCGCGCCGCCGCGAAGCTGCCAGCCGAGCCGCGCCCGAGGCCGCCTCCTCCTTCGCGGGCCGGCGCCACGCGGGCCTCTCCACGCTCAGATCTGCTGCAGCCCGAGCCCATCTCCTTTTTTTTCCAGATCTCTGAGGTTGTCTCCTAAATCCTAAGTCCCCAGTAATTTTTTTGTCCGATGCCTTTTTCAAACATGCATAACTTTTTGTCTGTTGCTCCGATTCGCGCGTATAATATGTTCAGACGTTCGTGGGATCGTGCTCTATGTTTCATCTGTTGTTGTCATGCATGTTAGAGATCATCTAGGTGCTCGTTTTGCTGTTGCAAGAGTGCATCATGATATAAACTGCTGCTATGTGATGTTTTTATGCCATCTTTGCCATGTGATATCTTTTAGCTCGTTTGTCCGAATGATGCAAATGACATGTCCACGTGTTCGTCTTGCCATGCTCTACGTGTTGTATGTGATAGGGTGCATGATAGATGTATTATTGCCTTGTTATCATCGTTGCAAAGTGCCATGTGGCTGTGATGTTATTTCACTTGTTATGAAATGCCATCTTGTTGAGCTCGTTGCTATCGTTGTGTTTACCTCCATGAAGCATGCTTGTGTGTTTCGGTATCACCTTCATGTGAACTTTGATGAGGTGCTTACCACTTGCCATGATTAGTTTCGAGGTGACTTAAACATGCTATTTTAGATGCCATGATGATATTGCTGTTTTAGGACTTGGTGGTTTTTCACTAAGTCTGAAATCTGTAACGTTCCGATGCCATGTTCGTGTGATGTTCTAGGACAAACCATGTTAGTTTTGGAGTGGATCTTGATTGTTCCTTGTAGTATATATTGTTGTCTTTACATTCATGTCCTCACATGTCTATTTAAGTGGCTGTAGCATGTTTATCTTTTGCTCCAAAGTTTCAATAAAATTCTGCTGCCAGAATTTTATTGTCAAGTTCAATATGTCCAAGATCATTGCTATTGATCCGTGGCTCCGTTGGGGGTGCACCTTTGGACTTAGTTGCTGTAGTATATGTCTAGTTTGTGTTCATGTCCTTTGCCATGATATTTGAGTGCTGTAGCTTAATTATTTTGAGCTCCGAAGTTGCTATGTTGCTGTAATTTTCAGCTTTCGCTCTTTTCTTGTTTCGGGCATAACTTTTAGCCTGTAACTCCGATTTCAGCGAATCTTATATGTAACTTGATTGATTTTCTGTGTAGATTAATAATATCAGAATGTTATCATGTTTTGAGGTGTTTTGCTTGAGTGATATTTTACATGCTCCGTGTGCATCCTTAGTGCATCCATCATGCATTCATCTTTTCGAGTGCGCATTGCATCTTGTTGATTGGTGCTTGGTGTGATTGTTTTGTTTAGAGCCGGAAGCAGAGTCTGAGTTCGAGTACGAGCACGAGGTTTCCAACGAGGTTGAGCACGAGGACCCTTCTTACGATCTGAACGACTTCTCTTCAGGCAAGATGACCGAACCCCGATAACATTACTATCTTTGCCTATTGCTAGTAGTCTCGATCTATAGTTTTGCCTCGATGCCCATGATCTTCTTGTCAGGCTCCTACTTGTAACCAATTGCCATGTTTAACCAACCTACCTATGCAAACCGTTGCTTGGCTAAGTACGCTTCGCTCAGCCCTTCTTATAGCATTGCTAGTTGCAGGTGAAGATCGAAGATGCTTGATTCATGTTGAAGTTTGGTTGGGTTATATCACACTATATAATTGCTTAAATGAAATCATCTATATATGGGCAAGGGTGGAAGGCTAAGCATTTTGCTTGGTGATTTGTTCCACTCATGTCGTTAGGAACCGTATAAACCGGTGTTATGTTCCTTGATTATGCGTTCCTAACACGGTTGGGGTGTATGGGACCCCCTCGATAAACCGCTAAGTGCTAAGTCTTTTCCAGCAAGTCCCAACATTGGTACTATTTGCCTAATAACAAACTAAACTTGCATAGGGAGTAATTAACCCTCTTTCTTAATCAACAACCCCGTGCCAGTGCTCCACATGAGTGTTGGTCCGAAACGGGGAGCCTACGGGGCCGCCTTGGGGCAACTCGAGGTATCTGGCATACACCCGTAGCTTCGCCCATCCGGCCGTGTCCTGAGACTTAGATACGCGCGGCTACTATCAGGGTGTCGACACGCCGGGAGGATTTGCTGGATTAGCCTTACCTTAGTTCGGTATACCTTGAGCACGGGATTCCGAGAATACTCGGGTCTTCCCACTTTGGAGTTGCGACTCCGCGGATCGTGGGCTTGTAATGGGTCAAGTTGGAACACCCCTGCAGGGTTTGAACTTTCGAAAGCCGTGCCCACGGTTATGTGGCAGATGGGAGCTTGTTAATATCCGGTTGTAAAAAACTTGACACAATGTTTCTAATACACTACCATGCCAGCGTGTGTTCCGTGACTGTCAATTTCCGAATAGGGATTCGGGAGTTGAACATGGAGGGGTTATGATTGTTGAGCTTGTAGCTAGGATCACTTCGTGATCACTTCTCGCCGAGGCCTTCTCTTCTCGCTCTCACTCACGTAAGCTACATGCTAGTTGCTGCTGCAGACACTTATTCTTTTCTTCAGCCTTATCCTCACCCAAAGGCTTAAATAGTCTTGTTACCTGGAGACGGGATTGCTGAGTCCTCTGTGGCTCACAGTTACTTCACACACCAGATGCAGGTCCAGCTGTGAGCTATCCAGGTGATGGCACCGAGCTGGATTGGGAGTACGACGAGGAGCGTAGTCGGTACTATGTGCGATACCCGGATGATCAGTAGTGGAGACTCTTACTAGGATTCGGTCCGCCTGTGGATGTTATTTAAGTTTGGTATGTTGCATTTGGATTTTGCCCTTAGAGGGTTGTCATGTTCTTAATGTATGATGATTGAGACTTGAATTGTAATTTTGTGACGTGGCGAGTGTAAGCCAACTATTTATGTTTACAATCCCCTCTTTTACATGAGATGTGCAAAGATTACCAAACTTGAGATCATTCTAGGATGGATTTATGCCTTTAAGTCGTGCCTCAACACGTAGGAGGTATAACTCCATCCTGGGCATTACAAGTTGGTATTCAGAGCCTTCTCCGACCTAGGAGCCCCCACTGTTTGATCGAATCGTTGACGGTCGAGTCTAGGCACACACTGAAAACTTTTTGAGTCCTATATTATATCGGAGAGTAGGATTTCTTTGCTTCTCATCCCTTTTCTCTCTGGTGAGGACTCCTGACGACTACTCTTGTCTCTCCTATCTTCAAAAATTGCACAAAATTTTTTTTTTAGGAATCCCGCGAGTATTCTGGGATTGTTTCGATGTTCTTGTGACAAGGATATTGTTCTCGATGCCTCCTGTTACCGAGGAGTTGAGCTTCGGGGTATTGTTGTCACAAGCACATCGCGGCAGCACTAAATACTTAAGACGGCCGACATCGAAAATCTCTCTTATACGGCCAGTGGCAAGATAACCCCGACATCACCCAGTACTGGGGAGGTAGTTCGGGAGTATTGCCATAGCTTGTTATAGTGGATGCTTTTCGAAGGTCCGAGGTACACAGTTTCCGAGAAAGACTGGTTATGTGTTGAAGGATGGATACACCTGGATGTAGGTTTAGAGTTGATTGCGCGGTGTTTCCCGTGTATCCCCAACACCTGATTGCATAACTGGAATCTTTCGGAAATCTATTGGTGGGTTTTATCCAGTAGATCGTAGGCATTCTTCCAACGAATGTAGGTTAGTGAGTTCGGGGTTCTACATTGAGTGAAGGGGTTATATGACCGATGTTACTATCAGGAGTTGCATCTTAAAGGGTCCTTGGCTATGCTGATCCGGGGATTGCAAAACCTTTTCGTAACACGTTCATATGCTTTCAGCACAAAGATGTTAGAACGAAACTCCTCTCTTGCGTTTGTTCCCTTCCGTACCTTGTTGTTTTTCTTATTTTTCATTTTTGTCCCCTATGTGGCTTCTCGTGAAGACTGATGATATCATTTAACTGAGAATATCATTCTTTCCTCTTGTTCGAATGATTTCATTCATTCTTATTGTTCGAATGATTATTGTGAAGACTTGTTGCAATTCATTCCATTGATTCAGCTTATACCTTTTGTCAATCAATTGCTGATTCGTGGTCATCTCTTACAGGATGGCTCCGAAAAGGGTTCCCAACGCTAACCCAGAGGTGGAAGAGGTTCCAGAACATCCTCCTTCCCCTCCTCCTCCGCCTGGGGCTTGGAGAGCAATTATGCAGACTACAGCTCAGAACACTCAGTTGATGATGCAGATGATGCAGCAGATGCAAGCTATTCAAGCTAATCAGGGTGTTCCAGGGAATCAAGGCAACTTCTTCAACCAGCAGCACCATGCTACCCTCAACCAGTTCTTGGCCAACAATCCTAAAGCTTTCAGTTACTGTGTCGACCCTCTTGATGCTGAAGATTGGTTAACCGACATAAAGAAGCATTTTGAGTGCAGTAACGTGAAGGAAGATGATTATGTGAAGTTTGCAGCCTTCCAACTGAAAGATCAAGCAGCTGACTGGTGGCAGCAGTACAAAGACTCTAGGCCAGGTCAAGTGATCTCTTGGGAGAATTTCTGCAAGGACTTTCGCTCTCACCACATTCCTACAAGTGTCATCGAGGGTATGCGTGAGCAATTCCGCAACCTGAAGCAGGGCTCCATGACAGTCTATCAGTATAATGTCAAGTTCCAAAACCTCGCTCGTTATGCTATGCAAGACATTCCTGATGCCAAGAGCAAAATCTACCAGTTCCGTGGAGGTCTCAAAGATGAACTTCAGCTTGCTCTCACTTTGTTTGAGCCCGATGAATTCGACAAGTTCTATAACATGGCTTTGAAACAAGAAGCAGCTCAGCTCAAGATGGAGGCTTCTAAGAAGAGAATTCGAGATGTCGTTCACTCTTCCTCATCGTCTCAGATGGTCTCGAAACAACAGAAATTCTGGCTTCCTCCTCCTCAAGTGATTCGAGCTCCATACAACAACTCCAACAACTCCAACTACAAGAACTCTAGTGGTCGTGGTTTCTCCCACCCACCCAACCCGAGCAACCAGTCGAAGAAGCAGTTTCAGTCTCAAGGCTCCAAGTCAAGTGGCTCTCATTTCCATCCTCTCTCAGAAGTGGTGTGCAACAAGTGTGGCCAGAAGGGTCACTATGCCAACAGATGTCCGAATCCGAAGCGTCTTCCTCCTCCTCCACCTGTGAGTTCAGCTATTGTCAGGCATGATCCAAAGGCAGCAAGGGTCAATCTGATGAATGCAGCGCAATCGGAGAATTCTTCTGATGTCATTTTGGGTAACCTTCCAGTGAACTCTATCCCTGCTAAAGTTTTATTTGATTCGGGTGCTTCATGCTCTTTCATGTCTCAACCATTTGCATCCAAGCACAATATTGCCACTTCAAATTTGCCTCAGAGGTTGCAAGTCATTTCTCCGGGGAGACGTATGTCTTCTACTGTCTATGCTCCGGATGTTTCTATTCGCATGGGAGATTATCGTTTTATGGCTAAACCGGTGGTTCTTGGTAATTCTGACATCGACCTCATCCTCGGAATGGATTGGCTTTCTCAGCACGATGCTCATATTGATTGTGCACAAAAGGAAGTCAAGTTGACTCATTCTGATGAAGATGTGATTATCTTTGCCTCAAGGGATAACACTATCCGGCTTTTCTCTCTCAATGATAAGGGCGAAATTAATGCCATATCTCAAATTCCGGTGGTGAACGAATATCAAGACGTCTTTCCTGAAGAACTTCCAGGCATGCCTCCACACCGTCAGGTGGAGTTTGTCATTGAACTCGAGCCGGGTACTGAGCCAGCATGCCGGCGTCCGTACAAGCTCTCTCCCGACGAATTGAAGGAATTGAAGAAGCAGCTGGATAAGCAGGAGAGTATGGGTCTCATCAGACCTAGTACGTCTCCGTGGGGCTGTGGTGTCTTGTTTGTCAAGAAGAAAGATGGCACGGAGCGTCTCTGTGTTGACTACCGGCCATTGAACAAGAAGACGATTAAGAACAAGTATCCGCTCCCCAACATCAACGAACTCTTTGAGCAGCTCAAAGGAGCTAAAGTGTTCTCTAAGCTTGACCTCCGAATGGGCTATCATCAAATTCGCATTCGCGAGGAAGACATTCCCAAGACGGCCTTCAGAACGAGCTACGGCTCATACGAGTATACCGTCATGTCCTTCGGTCTCGCCAATGCTCCTCCTACCTTTTCGAGGATGATGCATTACATCTTCAACCCCTATACTGGCGAGTTTGTGATTGTGTATCTGGATGATATTCTGGTGTTTTCCAAGAATGAAGAAGATCATGAAAAGCACTTACGACTGGTTCTTGATCGACTACGAGAGCATAAATTCTATGCCAAGTTCTCCAAGTGCGAGTTTTGGCTCGATAAGGTTTTGTACCTGGGCCACATCATCTCAGCTGACGGCATTGCGGTTAATCCCGAGAAAGTTGAAGCAATTGTCAACTGGGAAGCTCCTCAGAACGTCAAGAAGCTCCGCAGTTTTCTGGGTCTTGCCAGCTATTGCAGAAGGTTCGTTGAGAACTTCTCCAAGATTGCCAAGCCTCTTTCAAACTTGCTTCAGAAGAATGTCAAATACTTTTGGTCTCCAGAGTGTGAAGTGGCATTCAAAACTCTCAAAGAGAAGCTTGTCTCTGCTCCAGTTCTGACTCCTCCGGATGAATCCAAGCCCTATGAAGTATTCTGTGATGCTTCTCTTCAAGGTCTTGGTGGTGTGCTTATGCAAGATAAGAGAATTGTGGCATACACTTCTCGTCAGCTAAAGCCAAGTGAGAAGAACTATCCCACACATGATCTCGAGCTAGCAGCTGTGGTACATGCTTTGATCACGTGGAGACATCTGTTGTTGGGCAGAAAGGTCGACATCTTCACTGATCACAAGAGCTTGAAGTACATCTTCACACAGCCGCATCTGAACCTCCGTCAGACTCGTTGGGTTGAAATGATCCAAGAGTATAATCCCAGCATTGAATACACTCCTGGCAAGGCGAATGTGATTGCAGATGCTTTGAGCAGAAAGGCATATTGCAACAGCCTTCTTATCAAGCCATACCAGCCTGAGCTTTGTGAAGCATTCAGGAAACTCAACCTTCAAGTTGTTCCGCAGGGTTTTCTTGCAAATCTTCAAATTGCTCCTACCTTGGAAGATCAAGTCCGTGAGGCCCAACTCAGTGATACCATGGTGAAGAAAGTGAAACATGGGATTGCAAAGGGCACTCCAAAATACAAGTGCTTCCGTGTTGATGAGAGAGATACCTTGTTCTTCGAGGACAGACTCGTTGTTCCTAAAGGTGATCTCAGGAAGCTCATAATGGAAGAAGCTCATGATTCTCTCCTTTCCATTCATCCTGGCAGTTCCAAGATGTATCAAGACCTCAAGCAATCTTACTTGTGGACACGCATGAAAAGGGAAATTGCCCAATTCGTGAATGAATGTGATGTTTGCAGAAGAGTGAAAGCAGAACATCAACGTCCAGCCGGTCTTCTCCAACCTCTTCCTATTCCCGAGTGGAAGTTCGACCACATTGAAATGGACTTCGTCACTGGCTTTCCTAAATCCAAGCGAGGAAATGATGCTATCTTTGTGGTGATTGACAAGCTTACCAAAGTCGCTCACTTTCTTCCAGTCAAGGAATCAATCAATGCAGCTCAACTTGCAGAGATGTACACTTCCAGAATTGTGTCCCTACATGGCATTCCTCAAGTTATATCCTCAGACCGTGGAAGCTTGTTCACATCAAGGTTCTGGGACTCCTTTCAGTCCGCCATGGGCACTAAGATCAGGTTCAGCACTGCATTTCACCCTCAGACTAGTGGTCAAGTCGAGCGCGTGAATCAGATTCTAGAAGACATGCTCAGGGCCTGTGTCATCTCCTTTGGCATGAAATGGGAAGACTGCCTTCCATTTGCCGAGTTCTCTTACAACAACAGCTTTCAAGCAAGTGCAGGCAAAGCACCGTTTGAAATTCTCTATGGCAGAAAGTGCCGTACCCCTCTCAACTGGTCTGAAACAGGCGAACGCCAACTTCTTGGCAATGACTTGATCTCAGAAGCCGAAGAAATGTGCAAAGTCATACGTGAGAATCTCAAGGCCGCTCAGTCGCGCCAGAAGAGCTACTATGACGGCAAGCATCGTGATTTGGCATTCAACATCGATGATCATGTCTATCTCCGAGTTTCTCCGATGAAAGGCACCCAAAGATTCGGTATCAAAGGAAAACTTGCTCCTAGATACGTCGGTCCTTTCAAGATTCTTGGCAAAAGAGGCGATCTAGCCTATCAACTTGAGCTCCCTTCAAACTTCGCCAATGTTCATGATGTCTTCCATGTGTCTCAACTTCGCAAATGCTTCAAGGCACCTGAGCGCATGATTCCGTTTGAAGAGATTGATCTTCAACAAGACCTGTCCTACCGAGAGCACCCAGTTGCCATTCTCGAAGAAACCGAACGCAAGACCCGCAACAAGTCCATCAAATTTCTGAAAGTCAAGTGGTCACATCACACCGACCGAGAAGCTACCTGGGAACGAGAAGATCATCTTCGTTCCGAGTACCCTTCCTTTTTCCAGTCCTAGATCACGGGACGAGATCTTTTTGTAGTAGAGGAGAGTTTGTAATGCCCCGGATGTAATACTTTCCCTTTTGGGCATATAATATATCTCCGGCTTCATCTATTTCCATTCCGGGTTCTTTGTCTTTCGGGTTTTCGTCGTTTTGTTGTGTGAGTGTGTGGCATTCATTCATATCATGTAGACATGTGCATCGCATTGCATTTGTGTTGTCGGTTGCATCCGGTTCCACGCGTTTCTTCCCGTTGTCCGTTTCGCGTTCCGGAGCTCCCTCACGTGTCCGTGACGTCCCGTAGGCCTACTTTGTTGTTCGGGCGTGTAACGTTACCGGTGTGCCGCGAGGTTGTTGTGTGTGTTGTTGTTTTGTTGTGTGCAACCCGCCTCTCAAATCTCGTCGCGTTTGGACTCCGTTGACTTTGTCATCCGTTGTTCGTGTGGGTCCAAAGTGCCTTCACTTCGTGTCCCAGAAACACCCCTTCTGCAGTCATCTTCTCCTAGGCCCTTTTAATCTGTCCCCGCGATCGGATCCGTCAGATCGCGATCGGAGGGCTCCTAGCACCCCCAGATCCCCCCTAACCCTAAAAATCTGCTATTTATAGACCCTCCTAGTCTATTTTTGGCTTCCCTATCTTCTTCCCCTTCTCCCCTATTTTTTTCTTTCTTTGTCAGATCAGATCAGATCCATCTCCACCACCGCTCCACTCGCCTCCCTCGCCTGGATCGATCGATCCGACCAGGTGGCGGCTGGGGTCAATGCCCGCTCGATCCCCTGCGCCGCTCGATCGCCGCGCCAGGCCTCGGCACTTCGCCTCGCCGGATCGGGCCCATCGCCGCGCGCTCCCTCCTCCTGGCCCGTACATCGCCGCCTCCAGCCGGTCCCCACTTCACCGGGCCCAAACCAGCGGCCCACGCCATGGCCACCGGGCATCGCCTCCACCGCCGCATCGCCTCGCCCCCGCGCCAGCAGGCACCAGGCCGCGACGCCTAACGAGCCGCGGGCCACCGCATCCGCCGCCCGAGCGGGCCTCGCCAGCGCCTCCCTCACCAGGCGTCGGGCCTCTCCACCAGGCCAGCCGCCGCCGCCTGGGCCCCCCTTCGTGGGCCGCGCCGCCGCGAAGCTGCCAGCCGAGCCGCGCCCGAGGCCGCCTCCTCCTTCACGGGCCGGCGCCACGCGGGCCTCTCCACGCTCAGATCTGCTGCAGCCCGAGCCCATCTCCTTTTTTTTCCAGATCTCTGAGGTTGTCTCCTAAATCCTAAGTCCCCAGTAATTTTTTTGTCCGATGCCTTTTTCAAACATGCATAACTTTTTGTCTGTTGCTCCGATTCGCGCGTATAATATGTTCAGACGTTCGTGGGATCGTGCTCTATGTTTCATCTGTTGTTGTCATGCATGTTAGAGATCATCTAGGTGCTCGTTTTGCTGTTGCAAGAGTGCATCATGATATAAACTGCTGCTATGTGATGTTTTTATGCCATCTTTGCCATGTGATATCTTTTAGCTCGTTTGTCCGAATGATGCAAATGACATGTCCACGTGTTCGTCTTGCCATGCTCTACGTGTTGTATGTGATAGGGTGCATGATAGATGTATTATTGCCTTGTTATCATCGTTGCAAAGTGCCATGTGGCTGTGATGTTATTTCACTTGTTATGAAATGCCATCTTGTTGAGCTCGTTGCTATCGTTGTGTTTACCTCCATGAAGCATGCTTGTGTGTTTCGGTATCACCTTCATGTGAACTTTGATGAGGTGCTTACCACTTGCCATGATTAGTTTCGAGGTGACTTAAACATGCTCTTTTAGATGCCATGATGATATTGCTGTTTTAGGACTTAGTGGTTTTTCACTAAGTCTGAAATCTGTAACGTTCCGATGCCATGTTCGTGTGATGTTCTAGGAAAAACCATGTTAGTTTTGGAGTGGATCTTGATTGTTCCTTGTAGTATATATTGTTGTCTTTACATTCATGTCCTCACATGTCTATTTAAGTGGCTGTAGCATGTTTAACTTTTGCTCCAAAGTTTCAATAAAATTCTGCTGCCAGAATTTTATTGTCAAGTTCAATATGTCCAAGATCATTGCTATTGATCCGTGGCTCCGTTGGGGGTGCACCTTTGGACTTAGTTGCTGTAGTATATGTCTAGTTTGTGTTCATGTCCTTTGCCATGATATTTGAGTGCTGTAGCTTAATTATTTTGAGCTCCGAAGTTGCTATGTTGCTGTAATTTTCAGCTTTCGCTCTTTTCTTGTTTCGGGCATAACTTTTAGCCCGTAACTCCGATTTCAGCGAATCTTATATGTAACTTGATTGATTTTCTGTGTAGATTAATAATACCAGATTGTTATCATGTTTTGAGGTGTTTTACTTGAGTGATATTTTACGTGCTCCGTGTGCATCCTTAGTGCATCCATCATGTATTCATCTTTTCGAGTGCGCATTGCATCTTGTTGATTGGTGCTTGGTGTGATTGTTTTGTTTAGAGCCGGTAGCAGAGTCTGAGTTTGAGTACGAGCACGAGGTTTCCAACGAGGTTGAGCACGAGGACCCTTCTTACGATCCGAACGACTTCTCTTCAGGCAAGCTGACCGAACCCCGATAACTTTACTATCTTTGCCTATTGCTAGTAGTCTCGATCTACAGTTTTGCCTCGATGCCCATGATCTTCTTGTCAGCCTCCTACTTGTAACCAATTGCCATGTTTAACCAACCTACCTATGCAAACCGTTGCTTGGCTAAGTACGCTTCGCTCAGCCCTTCTTATAGCATTGCTAGTTGCAGGTGAAGATCGAAGATGCTTGCTTCATGTTGAAGTTTGGTTGGGTTATATCACACTATATAATTTCTTAAATGAAATCATCTATATATTGTCAAGGGTGGAAGTCTAAGCCTTTTGCTTGGTGATTTGTTCCACTCATGCCGTTAGGAACCGTATAAACCGGTGTTATGTTCCTTGATTATGTGTTCCTAACACGGTTGGGGTGTATGGGACCCCCTCGATAAACCGCTAAGTGCTAAGTCTTTTCCAGCAAGTCCCAACATTGGTACTATTTGCCTAATAACAAACTAAACTTGCATAGGGAGTAATTAACCCTCTTTCTTAATCAACAACCCCGGGCCAGTGCTCCACATGAGTGTTGGTCCGAAACGGGGAGCCTGCGGGGCCGCCTTGGGGCAACTCGAGGTATCTGGCATACACCCGTAGCTTCGCCCATCCGGCCGTGTCCTATGACTTAGATACGCGCGGCTACTATCAGGGTGTCGACACGCCGGGAGGATTTGCTGGATTAGCCTTACCTTAGTTCGGTATACCTTGAGCACGGGATTCCGAGAATACTCGGGTCTTCCCACTTTGGAGTTGCGACTCCGCGGATCGTGGGCTTGTAATGGGTCAAGTTGGAACACCCCTGCAGGGTTTGAACTTTCGAAAGCCGTGCCCGCGGTTATGTGGAAGATGGGAGCTTGTTAATATCCGGTTGTAGAAAACTTGACACAATGTTTCTAATACACTACCAGCGTGTGTTCCGTGACTGTCAATTTCCGAATAGGGATTCGGGAGTTGAACACGGAGGGGTTATGATTGTTGAGCTTGTAGCTAGGATCACTTCGTGATCACTTCTCGCCGAGGCCTTCTCTTCTCGCTCTCACTCACGTAAGCTAGATGCTAGTTGCTGCTGCAGACACTTATTCTTTTCTTCAGCCTTATCCTCGCCCAAAGGCTTAAATAGTCTTGTTACCCGGAGACGAGATTGCTGAGTCCTCTGTGGCTCACAGTTACTTCACACACCAGATGCAGGTCCAGCTGTGAGCTATCCAGGTGATGGCACCGAGCTGGATTGGGAGTACGACCAGGAGCGTAGTCGGTACTATGTGCGATACCCGGATGATCAGTAGTGGAGACTCTTACTAGGATTCGGTCCGCCTGTGGATGTTATTTAAGTTTGGTATCTTGCATTTGGATTTTGCCCTTAGAGGGTTGTGATGTTCTTAATGTATGATGATTGAGACTTGAATTGTAATTCTGTGACGTGGCGAGTGTAAGCCAACTATTTATGTTTACAATCCCCTCTTTTACATGAGATGTGCAAAGATTACCAAACTTGAGATCATTCTAGGATGGATTTATGCCTTTAAGTCGTGCCTCGACACGTAGGAGGTATAACTCCATCCTGGGCATTACAACCCATGATCGGCAAAGTACTGATCGACGTTGCCAAATGTATCGTCATCGTCGTCGTTCTAATTCTGTGCCATATGCATGTTTGGATCCAGTGGCATAGGGATGTCTGGCACCGTTGTGGCGGTCTTGCCATGGGGCCGACTTGGCGCCGGCACGACTGGCGGTGTTGTCTTTGGGGTGGTGTCCCCCGCCCCCAAACGAATATGGCTCTTCGGCCAAAGCAGGGGCCAGCTCAGGCAGGCGCTGAGGGTTATCTCGTCATCATCGTCGGCCCCGACTGGTCGAATCGGAGGTAACACCTCGTCGCAGCCTGGCAGCACCCGAACCAGTTGAACCCTAAACAAGTTGGGTGGCATCTGTGTACTGTGGAACAAGGGGTTGCCCGGTTGAACGATTTTTCCCTTGGCGACATCGACCAACTCGTTGTTCACGAAGTGCAGGAGAGTGCACGGAACGTCGGCGGCGCCCTGCGAAAACATGTAGGGCGTCAGGGATGCCCAGTCAAAGGCAAGGAGATGAAGTCCTCGGCCGAGAGAGGCTTAATTAGTTACCGTGATGATGGCGCCGAGCTCGGCTAATGTCAAAGCACCGCCAACGGCGGGCGTGCAGTTGACGGAGGGGCCGCTTGCTGCAGAGGTACCGGCCGGCGTACACCCGGGTGCATTAAGCTCACGTGTCGGCGTCGGAGACACCAATGCCGCCTCCGCCGGAGACACCAATGGCCCCGCCATCGCGTTCTGCGAGTTGCTGGCCGTGAAGCTAGGAATCGGGGGCGGCCCTGTTGGCCGCCCGCAATCCACGCACTCAACGCCTCGATCAAGGTAGGCACAATGGCGGTGATCGTCGCTCCGAGCTGTTGTTGCACTTGCTCTTGGACAATCTCCGGAATCCGCGCCACCTGTGCCTTGAGTTCTTGAACCTCGCGCGCCTGGCTTTCCGAGCTGGTCTTTTTCTCCTTTCGCCCACCAGCGTTATAGTATGACGACCATTTTGTCGACAAGCCTTTGCCGGCCACACGACCAGCTGACGTCGGCTTACTGAGCTTATCCTTGTTCTTCATTACATTCAACGCCCTATTTAGTGTCGTGTCCCAAGGGTTGCTCTTAGTCGACCCCGCGCTACTGCTTTCAGTCGCCTGCGGAAGGAATGTGAACCATTTCGAAATTTGGCTTCATTAATTAGAATGCAACCATATGGAGCTAATTACGCGGGGGTGTATTCCTTACTAGAACAAGCTCAATTACCCTGGTCTTCGGATCCGTGGTAAGCTCCTTTGTTTTCGGGTCCTTCTTGTACTGGGCCCTGACAAAGTTCCTGGTCTGCTTGTGACCGTATTTATCGAAGAGGGGCGGTAGGCCTTGCTCGGCACGGTCCGCCTCCTCCTTGTCCCATATAGGCTCCGCCACTCTGTAACCGCCGGGACCGAGTGTGTGTTCCCCTAAGTTCAGCTCCGTCATTTCTTTCCCCTAGTTACTTGATTCGGAGTGTGCGGTGCTCGAGCAATTGATCTTGAAGTCATTGTAGTCATCTTCGGTGATCGAAGGATTTTTCTCCTTGATATTCTCATAACTCTCACCTTTCTCGATCATTCTCTTCACATTGCTTTTCCAAGTAGACAGGGCCTTGCTCATCTTTGTGAGGGCAGCATTGTTCACTTTATTCCCTTTGAGGCTTGTGTTTTCAAATTCAGCGGGGAACTTGTATCGTTCGTGGACCTTCGTGAAGAGGAGGTTGCGCAAGTTCCCTCGGTCAGGATGCCTCAGGTTCTCGGTGTTGATCGAGATGGTGCCCCGGAGAATGCACCCGAGCTGAAGCGAGTACCACTTGACTATTCGTTCGGGCGCCGTTGGATTCCCGTCGGAGTCCACTTCAGTAACTTCCTCCTTGAGGGTGCGGAGCACGGTCGGGCGCCGGTCCTTCCGTTGCCTCTTCGGTTGGCTGCCATCTGTGCGTGCGCCGCCATCATCAGTGGTGGCAACCTCGGTGGCACCATCAGTGGTGGCATCAGTGGGGTCATCCTCGGCGGTACCATCAGTGGTGTCAGGATCGGTGGGGAAGGCGGCGTCCTCATACAAGTGAGGTTGTTCCTCCATCTCCTGGGACAGCTCCCAGAATGCCTTGCCGCCCGAACCCCCGGCCTCATCGTTGTTGGTCATGTTTCTCTCTAAATAGGAACAAAGTTTGGTTAAAAAGTTGGTTATTGTCAAGGAAAAAGATCATGGTCTCATCATTTAGGGTTTGTCGACACCGAGGCATCCTAAAAGCTAAGCTTTTATAATTGAGGGTATTTCGACGCCGAGGCACCCGAAAAGCCTAAGCTTTCATCATTTCGGTTTTTATCGACACCGAGGCACCCTAAAAGCCAAGGTTTTATAATTTATGGTTTGTCGACACCGAGGCATCCTAAAAGCTAAGCTGGGAAGGAGAATCCTAAGTTGGGCCTAATCACTTGGCTCTATTGCCGCCTATGGTTTAATGCAGCTAGAATAAAGGGGCACTTGATCCTACTTAATTAACTACTAAGATACCCCGGCCCATGCATTAGTCACAAGTACCCCATATGTCCTATTTTTAGCAAAGTCATGCTAAAATTCACGGAAAATTTTAGCATGGCCTTTGCTGAAAATAGGACATATGGAGTACCCGAATTTGCCGGAACGGAAGTTAATCGACATTCCAGCAAACTCAAGGGCATCTCGAGGTACCTGCAAAATCATCACGACACGTGGTCGGAGACAAAACCCAGCAGAAAGCTACTCGAGGTTCACCAATTGACGGATACTCATGGATAAGCAAAGCAAACTACTACTACCAAAACAAGAACCAGACAAACTGATATATAATGTCAAGCATGTCTAATACCAGCAGCTAATTGTAGCTTTTGCTTTTCAGTGCCAAATTCTAGCTAGTACCAGTAGTTTTTCTCTTCAGGTAAAATTAACAGCTAGCAGCAATTATTTTCAAATATATATACAAGACAGTAGGTAAAAGGAATTTATATGTGCCCACTGGACATTTTTATATTAACCTAAGGAAAAATGAATAGTTAGGTTAATTACCCACTGTTAATAACAACACATATATAAGAGAAACACCTGATGTATTATCTCAATAAAATGAGCCAGTTTTGCATTCCCTTCAACAAACAAAAAATAAACGTATGTGTGGCCCTATTATTTATGAAATATAAGAGAGACAACAAAATATATAAGAGAGACAGACATTTGTTGTAATAAAATGAGCCAGATTTGCATTCCCTGCCAAAAATAAAGTTGTATGCGTGGACTTATTATTTATCAACCAAAAAAGACACGCGCATATATAGGGTAGCTGCTAGTGTATATACACTTAACTTAATTTGACAGCTCCATCATGCATTAGCTGTAACTCATCTCTAACAGCAATTAAGCTAAGCAATTAACTACTAACTCTAACAGCAATTAAGCTAAGCAACTAGCATGCCAGGCCAGGCACCACCTCCAGCAAGCAAGTTTGTTTCTTGCTAGAGAGAGTTGGACCTTTCATTTTCTTTTTCAACCAGTTTTACAAGGAAGGAAGAAAATTCAACCAACTAGTAAAACTCAGGCACCTTCCTTCCTTCCTTCCTTCCTTCACATGATTGACTTCTCTTTCCCTCCCTTTGACCTAGTTAATTAATTCGAGAGAGATGCAGCAGCAACACAAGTTCAGATTCAGACTAAATTAACTGCTAATTTGAGCTAGTTAACCTAGTTAATTAATTCGAGAGGGATTTGACCTAGTTAACCTAATTAATCCCTAGAAGTTAATTAATTTGACCTAGTTAACCTCCAGCAAGCAAGTTTGAACCTAATTTAGCCATTCAAGCTGTTTGACCTAGTTTAACCTAAATTTTTTTTGAACTGTGAACAGTAGGGTAAAAACCCCACTGCAGCTTTTATAAATAAAACATAGGTCTGTTGGGCTTGAGCTAAGCCCAACTACATGAAGAAACTACTAAAAAAGCAAAAGCTAAAAAACTAACACTAAAGCCTAAAAAGAAGAAGAACAGGGAAGCATGGAGCATCAAACAAATTACAACATAGAATCTAGCCAAGCAGAGAATTGCACTTCATATTTCTTCTTGATTCTGAGTTTCAGCAGTAGTTTGACCTAATTTGACCTAGCGGTACTGATAGTACGATCAACTCCTAGGGTGGTGTGTAAATTTATCCTTGTTTATTCCATCTCATGAAACCCCAAATATACTGTAACTAGAAAACTAGTGTATGTTTGAATGGATGCATGCTTAATTCTAATTAGACTATGTTTTGTCTTTTGTAATTTCATCATTTACATAGGGTGGATAGATAATACCCAAAAGATGCCAGGCACTAGCAAAAGTTTGTAACACAAAGATGCACACACATTGTGTTGTTAAAGAAAAGAACACATAGTGAATATGGATGAAATTATTGCCGATCTCTGGCTTCGAAAACCAATTGGTGAGTTTGATCTGGAGATTAGAGATTTATGTTAGGGTCAGTGGTAATGTGCTCCTACTATGGTGTGTGTTGTTTAATATTTGGTAAAAAAATCGCCTATCATAATTTAGCCCCGCACCTACTTTGTTCCTGGCTCTGCTGCTGCCCATAGATGCAGAACCCAACTACTGTCAACTTACCACATTTCAGTGTTTTCGTACTCTCAGAAGAAACAATGTGTTTAAGTACTCAATTTTTGCAGGTATTGTAAAAGGGTGAAGGCTGTGTTTAAGGAGCTTGAACTGAAGACACCGTTGACGCATATGAAAGCGGCGAGCTGGCTAAACTTCTGAACATTAGTGTCAAGGACGATCTTTGAATATTGTTTTAGCATGAATATTGTCCTTCTTGTTTTGAGGTTACAAAGGCCTTGTAGTGCAACTATGGACTATCATTTTCAGACTAAATTAACTCCTAATTTGACCTAGTTAACCTAGTTAATTAATTCGAGAGGGATTTGACCTAGTTAACCTAATTAATCCCTAGCAGTTAATTAATTTGACCTAGTTAACCTCCAGCAAGCAAGTTTGAACCTAATTTGACCTAAATTCGAGAGGGATTTGAACTAAACCTAGCAAAAGAGAGAAGAAGAGGGCATGGCCGGGAGGGAGGAGAGGAGGAAGAGAGGAGAAGAGAGGCAGAGGGAGGAGGGTTACATGAGACGGCGGAGACGACGGAGTGCGGAGACGGCGGGGAGGTCGCGGGCCTCCTCTCCTGGTGGACGTACGAAGCCGGCCGGCGCGGACCTCCTGGATGTCCTCCCCGCGCGAAGGCGAGGACGGCGAGCGGAGATAGTGGAGGGGGCGGCGCGTGGC
>LR738713.1:24679741-24704493 GCA_902687465.1 Secale cereale
CGTCGTGTAGATGTGGACCATCACGAAGTGCTCATCATCTTGAAGCTCAACATGGGCACTCTCCAATGTCTCACCGTCTAGTGATTCCTTCAAAAGGAGCAAAGACAACAAACACTTGGAAAAACAAATGTGGTTAGCGTTAGTGCAAAACCAAACATTCAAGAGGTGATTTACCCAACAAGTGTTGTCATCAAGCATAGCATAGGGTGTGACAAAGGTTTGTGGCATGGCATTTAAGCACATCAATTGAGCACAATCAAGGTCATCATGGAAACAATCATGTAAATGTGAGGTAGAGATGCACATATGTGTGTCAAGAGAATAAGCATCTACCTCATGGTCATAGCAAGCATGCATAAAGCGCTCCATGAAAGGTCTATGGTAGGCATAAGAATCATTCACAACACCATGTAAAATGAAGTGTCTAAACACATGGGTCACGTGCAAGACAATCCAAGCATAATGTGCATAGGGTGTAGTGAAGATAGTATGGCACTCAACACAATAGAAAGAGCAATTGTTCAACATGTGTGAGGCCATCAAGTCAATCATGTGAAAAGCAATGGGGCATGGCATATGTGAAGAGATGACATTGTTGCAACCAAGCATATGATAGGGACAAGTAATCCAAGAATTGGATGCAACACACAAGGCATATATAACATGAGGCATGGCAATGTGGCAATGGCAAGTCAAATCAAGATCTCTAACATGTGTGCAAATAAGTCTCATGGTGCAAGCAACACAAGTAGTGTGATACATAATATCCATGCTCATGGTTTTGGGTGTCTCGAAAGAGAATGATATCACCTTGAAAGTGTGTCCTTGTGCATTCTTCACAATGCCGAAGCACAAGCAAGTGCGGTGTAGAAGCGTCGTTGTAGAAAGGGGTTCGCTCTCAAGAGCTCGAATGGTCAACTCACGTGAAGTGGAAGTCGACACATATTCCAAGTATCCTACACATGCACACAACAAAAGGAAGAACGTATGTGCATGGTAGATAAACACATCATCCATCATGATGGTTCTCTTCTCTTGCACATAACCATTAGGAGCAAAAGTGCATGAATAAGATGATGCAACAATGGCTATATTCATGGCACTAGGCATATGGTGCAAAGAGGTAAGACAAGCATGCTTCACAAGAATGAAGTCATAATCTCCAAATAAATGCGAGAATGCTATGGGGGCAATCTCATTGGCAAGACTAAAATCATGGTTGCGCTCAATACATTGTAGCATGAGAGAGGCAACATGTGGAGACATATGACAACAAGCAATATCAATCATGTGCAAAGCATGGCAATAACAAGTGATATCTCCACCAAGCTTGCAAATACACATACAAGTATGAGAATCAATCATCATGTGTAATGCGAAGCGTGGGTCACAAATGCATGGCGAAGGCATATAAATGAGCATACCATGCAAAGTGAACATGGAAAGATGGGCATAAGAGATATAATGGACAATAACCCATAACCATGTGAGTGCCATGTAGAAGGAATGCGCGAAGTCTTTGCGCGAAGGGAACGGTGGGAAAGATAATCCACGGAATCCCAAGTCATCATTGCTCTCTAGAGCTCGTTTCGTCAACTCGTGCTCTTGCGAGGTTGACGAGTATGAATGTGTACCTACACAAAAGAGAGACAAGCCAAAGAAATTGTGCGCGTGGTAAATGTACACATCATCCATCATGATGTGTATGTGCACGTTAGAGTTAGCACAAGATAAGCATCTCTCAAAGAAATTTGATGCATGGTATAAGAACATGTCATCCATCATGAAGGAATAGTTATTGTGTATAGCATGATGTGGATGCAAATTGAGCATACAAGTATGGGGAGCATGCAATGGATAGGATGGACCAAAATCTCCTAAAATGTATGAGGAAACTATGGGGGTCTCCTCATGAGCAATGTCGAAAACATCATTTGGAGAAAAAGGACAACATCCAAAACAATGCATATCCGAAGCTAGGTAATCATGGCATGGCATATGATGGACATGATGCAAAGGAAGCATATCAATATCATCACAAGAAAAACAAATGCCAATAACCATGGGCTTGTCACCTATGCCATAAGTGCAAATTGGATTTATCTTAATGGCATATGCATAGTTACTACGATGAGATTGCAAATATGACATATTGTTGATCTCATGCATAGCATATGACAAGTCAAGCGGATTGTCAAACATGATGTGACCTAAAGAATGATCACAAGAGATCCTATGCAACATGGCATCACAACTAATAGACTCCACATGACAATCATCAAACTCATCATAAATGGGTAAATAATCGCATGGGGCAATCATACTAGCATGAAGCATGGCAATAGGTGGATCAACATCATGCAAGCAATCAATGTCAACATAGTCCACTAGTGGGACGAGAGCATCACCTTCACCTTTGTTACCTTTTTCATTCCACTCATGTGGTGTAGGTGAGGTGGGAAAGACCAAATGGTGGTCATCATCTTCATCTTGATGGAACCATGTGGGAGGTGCATAATATTCCACCATGGCCATCGTCTTGCCCAAAGGAAGGACGAAGTCGTCGAGGATCGGCGCGTCATCAAATGTGGGACCTAGCACCGAATGAGAAGACACAATAGAGGTAGAGGTCAAGTCGTTAGTGTTGAAAGTGGCCTCACATGACCTATCAACTATCTCACTCTCTCTATGTGGTGGCTCACTCACTCCCTCAAGGTAGGTGCACTCAAACTCACATATGGTGGAGTCACTCATCTCACTCAAGTGGTGGGGGTTGTGGCTCTCCTCACATAGGAATCGGGGCAGCTCATCATATATGGGGCTAGTGGTGAACTCACTCTCACTCTCAATATGGTGGCACAAGTCACTCAAGTCATCATACGTCGCCGTGGTCGAAGGGAAAATCCCATGCTCAACCATCTCCTCATCATCGTCGTGGATGAAGGCCGAAGATGGCACATCATCACTCTCGCCTCCTAAGATGGAAGCATCATCCTCGCTCGCCACCTTGTCGCTCGCCTCCAAAGCTTGGTCCTCGAATGGCTCCGTAGTCGTAGTCGTCGCCGCACCGTCTTGAAAAAGAGTCAAAGTAGAATCGGCATCATCAATGCCACAAAGAGGGATGGCGGTGGAGTCAAACTTGGGAGCATCGTCTTGGAGCTCGTTGGGCTTGGACATCGCGGTGGTACTACCCTCATGCTCGTCGTCTTGGAGCTTGGTCTTCGAGAAGTGTGCTTGCGGTGGAGAAGCCTTAGCCTTCATAAGTTCTTGTTCCGCCTTGAGAGCACCAATGTAGTTGTCGTCGAGGGACTTGTAGTTCTCGAAGAAGATAGTCTTGTAGACGTCATTGTGCAATCCCATCATGAAGTGGAGCTTCATTGAAATGGGGTCATCCACGCCGGCACGTCGCAAGGCATTCTTCATCTCCTTGAAGTACTTGTCGATGGACTTGGATCCTTGAATGGTGTTCTCCAATTGGCGTAGAAGTTGTTCCGTGTAGGTGGGAGGCACGAACTCTCTTCGCATAGCTTTCTTCATCTTGGGCCAATTCACGTTGAAGCTCGTCGAAGGTGTGTGAAGCCACCATGTGGACGCGTTGTCGTGGAGGTGTCTTGTGGTGCACTTCACTTGATCTTCGTAGGGAACTTGATGTAGCTTGAGGTAGTCGTCCATCTTGCGCTCCCACTCGAGATACTCCTCGGGGTCTTGAGTCCCATAGAAAGGAATCTCGTGGTCGTTGTCGAGGTCGTAGTAGCTCGTGGTAGTCGCGGACTTGAGCTTGGGGAGCTTCTCTTGAGCATAAGCTTGGGGTGCTTGTTGGCGAAGATGCCGCATATCCAAAGGCGAAGATGCCTTGAAGTTGCTTGGCGAAGATGCCAAGGTGTACGGTGAAGTCGTTGAGCGGTTGTTGGTGTTGAGCTCTTGACCTTCACGTTCTTGTCGTTGATGGTGTCGATGCCGATGTGATCTCGCCGAAGATGGCAGCTCGGAAGGATGTGCACTAGAGCGTCTTCTCGAAGATGAGGGAGACCTCTTGCGGTTCTTGATGAGGGCTTTGAGCTCCTCCATTTGAGCATTCATGTTGGCGCACAAGTTGTTCGTCACGGCATCGAACTTGTCGTTGTTGGTGTAGACCGGAGATGAAATGCTTTTCCTATCCATCACAAGACTCGAGCAAAGGTGAGTAGGAGATGAGATAAACAATACCAAGTTACCTTTTCCCAACGTTGAGGATGTATCCCGTTTCACTCAATGTGAAATGAAAGAATAGTGGAATTGGTACCGGACTTGTTCACTCACACCTATCAAGTAAAGCTTATGGTGGAGCTCGGTGAGGATAGTGGCACAAAAATTTGATGCAAAATGTTAGAAAGAGTCAATAATGTTGAAAGAGATTCACAAATTTGCAAATGAAACAAGTAGACCAATAGCAATAGGTGGCACACGGAAACACACACACGGATAGATAGATGGGGTCGTGCAACCAAGGAATGAGCACAAAATGTGGAGTCCACGGAAAACGCTCGTGTTGCACAACTCGAGAGAGACGCTAGCACGATTGCTCTATAGGCGGATACGACACTTGTGCACAACCTATAAGATGCAAATGTATGCAACGACTTCTATCCCAAGTATGCTATATGTATAGTATTCCGGTGGTATGATCCAAAATGATCAAGTATGATATCATATGATGCTATGCTATGTCTCTTGCTTACAAGCTTCTTTGTCTTTCTCTTTTTGCTTAAAAGCTTTATTCTCTTTTTTTTATATGGCCACGATGCACAAACCAAGATAGCAATTGTGTATATGCGGGAACAATCTTGTGACACAAGGGATGATATGATGATACCAAGATGATATGGTATGTATGCAATGGAAGGGCGGATCGATGATCACTAATGTGCACAAGTAACGTTGCCGGCAATACTCAAAGGCTAGTCTCGATAGGCAAGTGACGCAAAATGGGCTAGGGGTTAACAATGCAATTGCAAGGGGAATATACAAAGATGTCGTCGAGGTTACCGTCCGTGTCGATGATGAGAGGTGGTGCTCTTGATGTAGACCCGTTCCTAATTAGCCGAAACACCTTAGGAAACGGAAAAACCACAACTCAAAATCTCAAGGACAAATATCAAATGGTGGTAGCAGCAATGCCGTGGTGGTTGCGGAAGTGGAATGATGGGCTATACACGATGTCGGAGTTGAAGTCACGGTCCCTAAGTAGCCGAAACACCTTAGGAGACACAAGCCACAACTCAAACAAGCTCGAACAAAAATTTGGTTAAGTTGGGTTGGCTATGTATGGTGGACAAGGTTATGCGGAAGTGGTGGTGGTAGTTGATGAAGAAGCAATGGTCCCTAAGTAGCCTAAACACCTTAGGAGACTCAAATCACTACTCAAGCAACCACAAATGCTATGGGGGACAAAATGGTTAGGTTGCGGAAGTCGGATGAATTAGTTATGGACAAAACGGTGAAACACGGGTGGCTGAAATCCCAGGGGTCGGACATCCGGGGTGGAGCCCGGATTTCCGGGGCCTGTTGTCCAGAACCGCGCGGGATTTTTCACTCCAGGAGCCGGATGTCCGGCCGGGGACCCGGATGTCCGGCCCGATGGCCCGGATGTCCGGCCTATGGCCCGGATGTCCGGCCCGACGATTCCAGATCTGAATCGGGACTTCCAAACTCGTTTGTGGGCGGAATTTGATGATTTTGGGGGCGAAATTTGAGCGATTTCGTGGAGGAAAGATGGGGAAACTTGGGGAAATGCTAGATCCACTTGAAACCAAGCAAATCCATGGATCGGAATCAACAAAATCTCATCAAACCAACAGATCACAAAAAATTTTGGGGCTATTTTTGGTGGGGAATTTTCGAATTTGGGGAAGAACACAACAAAACAAGGCTAGAAAACGGTGGGGAGGCTCCAAATTCGTGAGAAACCGTGGCTCATGATACCATATGATACAGGGTGGAACCCTAATCAGCGGATCTTTCACGAAATGGAGGGGATCCCACGATGAACACGAAGAACACAAAGGGAAACGGGGGAAAACACGAGAGGAAACACACAAGAACAAGTCCAATCACACATCCACTAGACAATCAAACACACAAGATCACACGGTACATGAACAACAAAGGGAAAGATACAAGGTAAAGTTCATCTCCAAGAGGAGGTCTGATACGGTGTATCCTAGGGCCATCACCATGGACCCTTCATCGCCTCACCAAGTGCCCAAAGGACCCATGACTAGAGCACGTGCAAGAGCTTTTGAGACCGAGGTGACCTCGCTCCTCTCTTTACATCTTTCGGATTCACTTGAGGTACGGCCTCTACCTTCATCAGAGACTCTATGCATACTCAGGTACTTGGACGAAGGCCGCAGGACAGCTCTACATGATGCTCAAGAGGACAGGACCGACAAGTGCTCGAGACAAGAAGAAGGAATGCTGAAGATGCTACAGGCACCGGACGTCCGGCCTGCACCGGACGACCGGCGACTCCCAGGCACCGGACGACCGGAAAACACCGGACGTCCGGCCCCTCCCAGACGACCGGACGACCGGAAGCCACCGGACGTCCGTGACTTCGGCAACAGAAGCTAAATAGCGGAAATCCGAGGATTACCGGACGTCCGGTCCCTCCGGAACCACCGGACGTCCGGTAACCCCCGGACGTCCGCTACGACGGCGACCGCGTGTGTAATATAAATACTGTGGACCTCCCTCCTTTAGAGTTAGCTGTGGTTTAGCTCATGATACAGGGTGGAACCCTAATCAGCGGATCTTTCACGTTTGGAGGTTGGTACACGATGAACACGGGGAAAACACAAGGGGAAGACGGGGAAAACACAAGAGAGGACACTCAAATCAACACGGAAGCAATCACACAAGTGCTAGATTCGCGATACAAGGTCGAGGTACATGATCCAAAGTCAACAACGGTGATACAGATAGTCTTCTCCCGGAGGAGGTCTTGATATCCCTGGGGATCTTCTCCGTTGAAGGAGGTCCTGAATCCGTAGTGGATCTTCTCCGTAGAGGCGCACCGGTCTCGTGGGAGAAATCCACACAAGTGTCAAATGAGCTAAACCACAGCTGAGTCTAAAGGAAAGGGGTCAACAGTATTTATATTACACACGCGGTCGCCGTCGTAGCGGACGTCCGGGGGTTACCGGACGTCCGGTGGTTCCGGAGGGACCGGACGTCCGGTAATCCTCGGATTTCCGCTATTTAGCTTCTGTAGTCGTTGTCACGGACGTCCGGTGGCTTCCGGTCGTCCGGTCGTCTGGGGGAGGCCGGACGTCCGGTGTCTTCCGGTCGTCCGGTGCCTGGGAGTCGCCGGTCGTCCGGTGCAGGCCGGACGTCCGGTGCCTGTAGTATCTTCAGCCATCCTTCTTCTTGTCTTGTGCACTCGTCGGGCTCGCCGTCTTGACCATTGTGCTGAACTGTCTCGTGGCCTTCACCCAAGTACCTGAGTATGCATAAGGTTCCAGATGAGGGTAGCAGCCATGTCTCATGCATATCGGAAGGTTTTAGAGCAAGGAATGACGTCACCTCGGTCTCGAGAGCTCTATTCATTGGTCCTTTGAGCATATGATGAGGCGATGAAGGGTCCATGGGGATGACCCTAGGATACACCGTATCATCGATGATACGGTGTATCCTAGGGCCATCACCATGGACCCTTCATCGCCTCACCAAGTGCCCAAAGGACCCATGACTAGAGCACGTGCAAGAGCTTTTGAGACCGAGGTGACCTCGCTCCTCTCTTTACATCTTTCGGATTCACTTGAGGTACGGCCTCTACCTTCTTCAGAGACTCTATGCATACTCAGGTACTTGGACGAAGGCCGCGGGACAGCTCTACATGATGCTCAAGAGGACAGGCCCGACAAGTGCTCGAGACAAGAAGAAGGAATGCTGAAGATGCTACAGGCACCGGACGTCCGGCCTGCACCGGACGACCGGCGACTCCCAGGCACCGGACGACCGGAAGGCACCGGACGTCCGGCCTCTCCCAGACGACCGGACGACCGGAAGCCACCGGACGTCCGTGACTTCGGCAACAGAAGCTAAATAGCGGAAATCCGAGGATTACCGGACGTCCGGTCCCTCCGGAACCACCGGACGTCCGGTAACCCCCGGACGTCCGCTACGACGGCGACCGCGTGTGTAATATAAATACTGTGGACCTCCCTCCTTTAGACTTAGCTGTGGTTTAGCTCATTTGACACTTGTGTGGATTTCTCCCACGAGACCGGTGCGCCTCTACGGAGAAGATCCACCTCTGGATTCAAGACCCCTAACGGGAAGATCCCACGGGATTCCAAGACCTCCTCCGGGAGAAGACTATCTGTATCACCGTTGTTGACTTTGGATCATGTACCTCGACCTTGTATCGCGAATCTAGCACTTGTGTGATTGCTTCCGTGTTGATTTGAGCGTTCTCTCTTGTGTTTTCCCCGTCTTCCCCTTGTGTTTTCCCCGTGTTCATCGTGTGCCAACCTCCAAACGTGAAAGATCCGCTGATTAGGGTTCCACCCTGTATCAAGGTCTTGAATCCGTGAAGGATCTTCCCGTTAGGGGTCTTGAATCCAAGGTGGATCTTCTCCGTAGAGGGGCCGCGGTCTCTCTCGTGGAGTAGATCCGGGATGGATGAGCAAAGCTCTATCTCTCATATGAGCTAAACCATTGCTAACCCTAAAATGGTGGAGGTGGAGGAGTATATATAGTTCTAGTGCAAATGGGGGCGAAGGGAAAGGGATACATGGGCCTCTAGCCCGGTTAGGCACGCGCAGGTGCCGGACGTCCGGGTTGGCGGCCGGATGTCCGGGGCTTCGGGGCGGGCCGGATGTCCGGGGTCACGGCCGGATGTCCGGGCCGGCTCGGTCCAGCTTCTGTGAAGGAGGGTCCGGATTTCCGGGCCGAAGGCCGGATGTCCGGGATTTGGTGAAGCGCCGGATGTCCGGCTGCTGTAGCTTCCACAGCTCCGTCTTCTTCCGTCTTCTCTTCCAAGCTTCCCTCGCAGATGGTGTAGGTGCTCCTCGGCGCTTGCACTCCTCCTCGTCATCCGTGAAGCTCCGACAATGCCTATGCATGCACACGAGAGGAGTGTCAAGTAGTATACCATCCTCGAAGGGGTCAAGTGAACACGTGTAAAGGAGATGATTCACCTTTATGTATGAGAAATAGAGGTCACACGTGTCACTTCCCAAGCAGACTCTTGACATGGTGATGTCCATAGGATACACCGTATCACAATGGAGTAACCGCGTCTAACTCAAGTTAATCCATCTTGGATTTCTCTCGGGCGGCAGCTCTTGCGTTATCGGTATGCTTGAGAAGCAGCTCTTGAATATGAGGGTCCTGCATCCAACCCATCGATGGTCCAGCGTCGTCTGCTCCGCCGACATCATCATCTTCATGATCATGCCCGTCGTCTGCTCCAGCATCTTCCTCATCATCATGTCCTGCATCTTCTACATGATGGTTGTGTACAGCATCACCGTCGTGGTCATCTCCTGGGGATTCTTCGTCTTCTCGCCCACCCGAGCCGCGGTGGTTGTCTTGCTGCCCTTCCTCATTTCTTGCCCGGCCCCCATGGACGACTTCGTAGTCATCTTCATCACCTTGCCACCGATAGCCATCCATGAAATCACGCAAGAGCAGGTGGTCCCGCTCCTGCCCGAAATCCGGGTCCGCAATAAGGCTCTTCAGCTTGCATCTTCGACACGGACATCTTATCTCCGTCTCGTTCTTTTGAAGCATCTCGGCCTTCGCGGACCTCAAAAACCTATTCACGATGCCTTCGGTCATCGTGCGCACCATGGTCGCGTGCGGGTTAGTGCAAAACAATATTTTAGAACCAAGAAAAAATTTGCCATGACTTTCCCTAAAAATAGGACAAAAAAGAATGCTTAATGCCAAAATTCTCACCGAAACGGAAATGAATCAACATTCCGGGAAAATATTGGCAACTATCGCATTTCAAATACCGGTACACCTCCAAACACAAACACATATGCAACACAACAAACATATGCAACAGCACGAACATACACAGATCTAGCTAGGCCATAAAAAGTGCATGTGCACATTGTTGTATGGAGAACAACATAAATATAGCTTCCCCCTTACTTACCTATCAAAACAAGGTAATTTAACCACTTAATTTGAATGAATCTATGGTGGAAATGAGGTGAAAAAGAGGAGGGACCCGAGACAAGGAGGAGGTGGAGAGAATGAAGTGGGGAGAAAGTGAGTGTGCGTAGGAGAGGCTGTCCAAAATATCTTGTTGCTGCCCACTTACTAATGGCGCACCCACTATAAATGCGCCATTAGTAATCAAGGTTACTAATGGCGCATCTTCAGTTAGTGCGCCATTACTAGTTTTGAAAAAAAACAATACTAATAGCGCACTGTCCCACAGTGCGCCATTACTAGTTTAAACTAGTAATGGCGCACTATGGAACAGTGCGCCATTAGTAGTTTTGCAAAAAAAAGAATAAAAAATATAATAAAAAAGAACATTAATGACGCACTTTACTGCTGGTGCGCCATTACTAGTTACAACTAGTAATGGCGCACTTTGTCTGGATGCGCCATTAGTATGTCTGGACAGGCGCACTAGTTCAAAAAAACTTTTTGATACTAATGGCGCACCCTGGGCCAGGTGCGCCATTAGTAGTTTGAACTCTAATGGCGTATCAGAGTTTGGTGCGACATTAGTATATACTAATGGCGCACTGCTTGTCTGGTGCGCCATTAGTATCAATTCCATCTATAGCCCTTTTCCTAGTAGTGAAAGAACAATCATCAAGCTCATGGAACCCTAGCAAATCACACAAAGTTTTTGGGATAGTGGAGACACTTGCACCCAAATCACACAAAGCATAGCATTCATGATCTTTTATTTTTATTTTGATAGTAGGTTCCCACTCATCATAAAGCTTTCTAGGGATAGAAACTTCCAACTCAAGTTTTTCTTCATAAGATTGCATCAAAGCATCAACTATGTGTTTAGTGAAAGCTTTATTTTGAATATAAGCATGCGGAGAATTTAGCATGGATTGCAACAAGGAAATACAATCAATCAAAGACCAATTATCATAATTGAATCCCTTGAAATCCAAAGTAGTGGCTTCATCACTATGCAAAGTTTTAATCTCTTCACTCCCACTTTTAGCAATTTTAGCATCAAGATCTAAAAACTCCGAATCATTGGGACACCTTAAAGCAGAATCATCTCCAATCCTATCTTCATCAAGATTAATACTAGAAAACAAGGATCTAATAGGAGACACATCAATAACTTTCAGATCTTCATCTTTATTTTCATGATAACTAGAAAAACACGATTTAATATAATCTTCTCTTTTAGCACGCATTCTAGCGGTTCTTTCTTTGATTCCATCAATGGAAATTCTCATGGATTTGAGAGACTAATTGATATCATGCTTAGGTGGGATAGATCTAAGTTTCAAAGAATCAACATCAAGAGTAATTCTATCGACACTTCTAGCCTATTCATCAACCTTAAGCAATTTCTCTTCAAGCAAAGAATCGAAATTCTTTTGCGAGATCATAAACTCCTTAACACTAGTTTCAAATTCAGAAGGCATCTTTCCATAAGACTTGTTGTAGGAATTACCATAATTTTTTGAGGAATTACTAGGAAAAGGCCTAGGATTAAAATTACCTTTATAAGCATTGTTACCAAAATTATTCCTACCAACAAAATTCACATCCAAAGATTCATTGTTATTCTCAATCAAAGTGGACAAAGGCATATCATTAGGATCAGAAGAAGCACTCTTAGCAGCAAATAATTTCATAAGTTCATCCATCTTTCCACTCAAAACACTAATTTCTTCAATAGCATGCACTTTTTTACTAGTAGATCTTTCGGTGTGCCATTGAGAGTAATTAACCATAATATTATCTAGGAGTTTGGTAGCTTCTCCTAAGGTGGTTTCCATGAAAGTGCCTCCGGCGTCTGAATCTAAAAGATTTCTAGAAGCAAAATTCAAGCCAACATAAAAGTTCTGAATAATCATCCATAGATTCAAACCATGTGTAGGGCAATTACATATCATCAATTTCATGCTCTCCCAAGCTTGTGCAACATGCTCATGATCTAGTTGCTTAAAATTCATAATATCATTTCTAATAGAGATGATCTTAGCAGGAGGGAAATACTTAGAGATAAAAGCATCTTTGCACTTATTCCAAGAATCAATACTATTTCTAGGCAAAGAGGAAAACCAAGTTTTAGCACGATCTCTAAGTGAAAACGGAAATAACTTCAATTTAACAGTACCGTTATCTGTATCCCTTTTCTTTTGCATATCACACAAATCAACAAAGTTGTTTAGATGGGTAGCGGCATCTTCACTAGGAAGGCCGGAGAATTGATCTTTCAGGACAAGATTCAACAAAGCAGCATTGATCTCACAAGATTCAGCATCGGTAATAGGAGCAATTGGAGTGCTAATAAAATCAATGTTGTTGGTATTGGAGAAGTCACACAATTTGGTATTGTTCTGAGCCATAGTGACAAGCAAACAATCCAACACACACAAGCAAACAAGAAGCAAGCGAATGATAAACACATGGCAGAAGAAGGGCAAATAAAACGGCAAGGGTGAAGTGGGGGAGAGGAAAACAAGAGTGAAATACATGTAATGCGAAGGATAAGGGTTTGCGATAGGTACTTCGTATATGACCTTTGCGTAAGCCTCCCTGGCAACGGTGCCAGAAATTCTTCTTGCTACCTCTTGAGCTTGCGTTGTATTCCCTCAAAGAGGAAAGGGAGATGCATCACAGTAGCGTAAGTATTTCCCTCAGTTTTTGAGAACCAAGGTATCAATCCAGTAGGAGACCACGCGCGAGTCCCTCGCACCTGCACAAACAAATAAGAACTTCGCAGCCAACCCGATAAGGGGTTGTCAATCCCTTTGCGGTCACTTACGAAAGTGAGATCTGATAGAGATGATAGTTTATATTCTTGGTATTTTGGTTTATAAGAACATAAAGTAAAAGAGATAAATGTAAAGTAGATGTAGATTGATATGTTGAGAATAGACCAGGGGGCCATAGTTTTCTCTAGTGGCTTCTCTCATGATAGCGATATTCTACGGCGGGTAAACAAATTACTGTCGAGCAATTGATAGAAAAGCGAATAATTATGAGACTATCTAGGCATGATCATTGTATGTAGGCATCACGTCCGAGACAAGTAGACCAAAACGATTCTGCATCTACTACTATTACTCCACACATCAACCGCTATCCAGCATGCATCTACTGTATTGAGTTCATAAGAACAGAGTAACGCCTTAAGCAAGATGACATGATGTAGAGGGATAAACTCAAGCAATATGATATAAACCCCATCTTTTTATCCTCGATGGCAACAATACAATACGTGCCTTGCTGCCCCTACTGTCACTGGGAAAGGACACCGCAAGATTGAACCCAAAGCCAAGCACTTCTCCCATTGCAAGAACTATAGATCTAGTAGGCCAAACCAAACCAATAATTCGAAGAGATTTGCAAGGATATTATGAGCACACATAAGAAGTTCACAGAAGAACCAAATATCTTTCATAGATAACCTTGATCATAAACTCACAATTCATTGGATCTCGAAAAACACAATGCAAAAAGAGATTACATCGAATAGATCTCCTCGAAGACCGAGGAGAACTTTGTATTGAGATCCATAGAGAGAGAAGAAGCCATCTAGATACTAGCTATGGACCCGAAGGTCTATGGTAAACTACTCACAACTCATGGTGAGGGCGATGATGATGATGAAGAAGGCCTCCGTGATGGACCCCCCTTCGGTGGAGCTCCAGAATAGGCTCCAAGATGGGATCTCCACGAGAACAGAAGGTACGGTGGTGGAATTAGGGTTTTTTCTCTCTTCACGGCGTTTCTGGGGTAAGTAGACTTATATAGGAAGAAGGAGGGCACCGGGGGATGCTCGAGGGGGCCACGAGGCAGGGGGCGCGCCCTGGGAAGGGGGGCACGCCCCCACCCTCATGGGCTAGCCTTTCGTCCCCTGATGTGGTTCTCAAGCTCCGCGTGCGTGATTTTCTCCAAAAATATCTCTCGTGAAGGTTTCATTCTGTTTGGACTCCGTTTGATATTATTTTTCTGCAAAACCTTGAAACAGGCAAAAAACATCAATCTGGACTGGGCCTTTGGGTTAGTAGGTTAGTCCCAAAAATGATATAAAAGTGAATGATAAAGCCCATTAAACATCCAAGACTTCATAAATAATAGCATGGAACAATAAAAAAATATAGATACATTGGAGACGTATCACCAAGTATATAGGTGTGTTAAATATAGTAATAGATATTGTGATATTCCAACAATCAAGATCCAACATGGAGCAATCTTCATCTTCACATGCAACTAACAATGCTATAAGTGGGGCTGAGCAAGCGAGTAACATAGCCAAACAACGGTTTGCTGGGATGGTGTCAAAGGTTAGAGGCTTCATGGCAACAAGGAGAGGCCCACAACAAATAGATAGGTAGCGCGACATATAGCGATAGCATTGAGACAACTAGCATGGCAATGATAGTAAAGGTATCCAAGGTGACGGTCATCTTGCCAAAGATCCCGCAAGGAAGAAGCACGAGTCCATGAAGAAGATGAATAAGAAGCCATGAAGACGAACCAAGTGTAGTCGAATGAATCCTCACGATCGCAACAAAACAAGCACCAACGAGAAGAAGCAAGGACACGATAAACACACAACACAAGAACAAGACATTATGCTCAACCAAGTATGATGCAAAACAAGTCTATATGAAGCAAAACATGGCAAGGGATTATGCATACAAGACCAACACAACCAAACAAGTTTAAATGAGGCCGGAAACAACATATAACCATTCCGGTAAGTCCTCATGTAAATTTCGAAATTGGTCCAGATCTGAACAAACCTTAAGTTAAAGTTGTTAAACAGCAAGTTAACATGCACCATGATGATCTACTCGAAAATCTAGTCAAGTTACATATAAATTTTATTTAATTCGGTGCTACGGCCTAGAAGATATGAGCAAAACAAGTCAAGCATGTCATTGAGGCAAAACACATCCAAACATCAAGAAAACACACTCCAAATAGGTATTCAACATGTTATAATGCATCTACACACAAAATCAAGCAAGTTTCATATAGGACACACTCAAAACGGAGCAACGGTTTAACACATACACATGAAACAAGATATAACAACAAGTTGTTCAAAAACAGCAACATGGCACTTAGTTGACATCAAAACAACATGATACAATAACATTTCATGGCAACAAAGGGCATGGCAAGCATGTACATGTCAAACACTACAAACATGATCACTCAGCTACTACCAAACACCACTAAAACATGCTCAAAACATCATGGCAAGATTGCAAAAGATAACTATTTCACAGACTTAGTGAAATAAACTAGACATGGCAGCAGCAACGACAAGTAGGCATGTTTGCAAGCTTGTGCAACTCATCTCAAAGCAGATCATGGCATGTGAATATAACCAACAGCAAGAAGACATGTTTATGAAGCTACTCATGGCAAGAACATGGTCATAGGATGCATAGAACACTAGCTATTCACATGACAAAACTGAACTTACTGTTAACAGGGTGACAGATACATTATATAGCAACTTGAGTGCAAGAAATAAACAAGCTACAACATGCCATACTTGCAAACAAGGACATGGATGGATATAGCTAACATGATGCTGTTGTTTTTAACATGTCACTTATACTAACCTACTCAAACAGCTAGTTAAAACATTTTAAGCATGGGTGAAAGTGGCATATTGTTAATCTACATGAAATTCTAAGCAATTTACATATATCTTTTGTTTAATTCCGATGCACAGTTGATGAGTTATTAATGCATGAAACTAGAGGGGCTTTTTTGTAAAACAACGTTCTCTGGATAAATAGAAAAATCGTCGTGGGAAAAAAACATGTGTTGGGCCAAAACAGGCTGGCCCAACAGTGCTTCAGAGAGAGAGAGAGAGAGAGAGAGAGAGAGAGAGGCAAGGGTGCTGGGTCTGGGCTTCTCACCAGAGGGCCCATAGGCCATCGATGCGGCTGGAGGAGGCCAGGCGGCTGGGCGTTTGCGGGTCGCGGCCCAGGCGCGGTTCCACGCACGCGCTCAGTCGGCCGAGGCGGCGGATCAGGCACGACGCCGGGGACATGGTGGCCGGCAATGCAAGATTCGGCGTGGAGGAAGACAGAGCATGGCCGGGAAGAACGGGATCGGGCGGATCCGGTCATTAGGGACCAGATCGAGGCAACGACGGCGACGGATGAGTCTCCAGGCGGCGCTGCTGTCGGCAAAGCTCCATGATTCGGCCGGCCATGGAGGTCTCCTGTGAGCAAAGGGGAAGAGAGAGTGGAGAGGTTAGAGAGAGAGACGGACAGAAGGAGAGGAGGAGCGTGATGAGGGATGACCTGAGGTCGCCGGCGGGGTCGACCACGGTGCTCCGGCGCGGCTGCCAGCGAGCGGGGATCGCGGAGGCAGTGTTGGCAAGGAGCGCTCGGGGACGGGTGGTTGCGGGCGGCTCGGCTGGATCCGGGCCTGGCGCGGCCCTGCCCGGGCGCTAGATGGGCCGAGCGGCCCTGCGGCGAGGTGGGGAGGCAGGGGGCGCGTGGCGCCTTCCCAGTGGCTGCGACCGGCGAAGTGGTGACATGACGCGTCGCTGTTGGTCGGGGAGGCAGCGCTGAGGTGGCTGGCGAGCGGGTCTGGAGCGGATGTGCACGGAATTTGAGGCGAGGGTGGCGGCTGGAGGTAGGGGAAGGGGTCTAGGGGTAGGTTTAGGCCAAAAATGGCATTGGGGAGGTGTTATTATAGGGAAAGGGCTAGGGTTTGAGGGGATTGGGAGCGTTCAGAGCCCTCCGATCGTGATCCGACGGATCTAATCGCGAGGGGGATTAGGCAGGCCTAGTGGGCTGGTTTAGAGGTTTAGTAGGATGACTTGGGTCAATGGGAGAGAAGAGAAGTGCAGCCCAGCATAGCGTTTCGGAGTCCGAAACGTCCGACGGAAATACCGGCAACGGTGCCTGTCAGGGATATTACTAGCAGGTGTAAACCGGCTAGGGTAAACCGGATTATGATAATATAGTTGTATAATTGTAAGCTCAGTACAAGTTACGGCCCATAAAGGCTTAGGGCCCAGGTGTAAAGTTCACGGTTTGTAAACCGTCCTATTATGTAAACTTGAGATACAAGGAAGAAAGAGCAGAGACCGAGACAGACACAAATATGAGCGGACCTCGGGACTCTGTAAACCGGACCGTGCGTCACCTCTATATAAAGGGACGACCCGGCGACGGTTCAAGGACAAGAAACAACCCGTCGAGACGCAGGCAAGCAATCAGCTCCCTGTTCATCGACATCCAAGCAATACCAAACCAAACTAGACGTAGGCTTTTACCTTCCTCGAAGGGGCCGAACTAGTATAAATCCTCTGTGTCCTTTGTGTGCTTTTAACCCCTTCAAGCTAACCCGTGCGATGGTTGCATCATCAAGTCCGTTAAACCGGACATCTGCCGTGCTAATTCCACGACAGTTGGCGCCCACCATGGGGCCTCCGCACGAGGGTTTCGAGTTCTTGAAGGGCAGCTTTGAAGGACTCAAGGGCTACGCAGTTGGCTGGATGACCAAGAATCGCCGCGGCCGGATCTACATCGACGACGCAGGCTGGGGACCGGAGGCCGATTCAATCAAATATGGATACCGGGTTCCCTTTGGCGGCATCCACGTCTTCATCGGCAAGATTGGTGAACCGGGACCTGAGCCGGACGTCTTCCCCAACCTCGTCGAGCCGGCTCAGCGTGCGAGATTGGCCCGGATTCATCCTGCCATGAAGCGCGTTTTCGTTGGAGCAATACATGGAGTCCAAGCCGAGGACGGATCGGATTCTGGTGGCGAGACAGTTGTCTATTCCGATGACGGATCCTCATCCGGAGAGACTGAGTCCTTGTATCTGTTGCGGGACGGCCGATCTGAGGGTGTGTCCGATGGAGACAGTATTCCGGACCCCTTTGATCTGCCAAACCGGGTGGCTGTCTTTATGGCCGGATCACAACCTATGCCGCAGTCCATGGTGAACGGCGCGATCACAGCAGAAGCTGGTGCAGGGGGGAGCGGCCAGGCCCTCTCGCCCTCTGACGCTCTATCCGCCTTAGTAGAGGAGTTTACAACCCGGGAAGTAGCAGAGGTGGCTCCAGCAGACAAGGCGCAACACGATGCAGAACTCCTTCAGCTGAGGGGCCGGATCGAGCAAGCAAGAGAGGATCTGAAGGCAGAGAAAGCTATGGTAGCAACGAGGCAGGCAGAGCTGGATTCTCAAGCTTTCCAGCTGAGGATGGAACAGGCTTCTACGCAGGGAGTAAGGAATCGAAGGTACCATTCTCGTCTACCGCCGGTCTATGAGGCGATGAATCTCTTCAGGACGCCAGGAGCGGGAACCAGTAATGATCCGGAGGTAAACCGGAGGGTTGCCCCCATGAGGGGCGAACCGGTTCAACAACCCACTGTGGAGCAAGATCGCCGGGTTATGTCCACACCTCACATCCCCACTCCTCCGGGTCAATATTCAAACCCTTCGGATAACATTGTGGCTGCCGCTTCACGCCTGGCCGCTTTACCCATTGAGGGGACATCCCCCGTGGCTATGGAGGCACGCAGGGTCAAAGATCTGCTTAACACGGCGTTGACACAGCAGCAAGCGTCTTATAGCAAGGAGAGGCTTCATTCAACACCCCGCCACAGCCGGAGTTATACTAGGCATTGGGAGGAACCGGAAGTATCCAGCAGTGAACGGAGGCGGCACCGTCACAGACAGGATAATCCGGCGGGCGTAGAGGCGCAAGCTCAAGAGGCAGCAAACCGGGTTGGACCTGTGGCCCGCGAGGAGATCCGCCAAATAACGCCGGTTCACACAACCACAGCAGAGACATGAGTCACGACGAGTTCCTTTGGTGTGCACTGTCTTGTCCCCGCTTTACGAAGCGTAAAGTTACCCAAAGATTTCAAGGGCCCGCGTAAAGTGCCTAACTACACAGCAGATTTGGTTCCAGAGGCTTGGGTTGAGAGCTATGAGATGGCTATGGAGATGCTGGACGTGGATGAAGCAGCTTGCGCGAAGTACTTTACCATGATGCTTGAGGGTACAGCCCGGACTTGGTTAAAGGGCCTACCACCTAACTCCATCGGATCATGGGGGGAATTACGCCGCCAGTTTATCAAAAATGTCAAGGACACGTGCAAGCAGCCAATGTCAGTGGTGGACTTAGCGGCATGTGTACAAGGGGAGCAGGAGCCTACAAGTGCATGGGTGCGACGAGTATCATAAATCTTGCACTCGTCGAATGGTATCAACCCCAGCACGGCGATAGTAACACTGGAAAACAATTGCCGGTTTGAGTCTCTGAAGTTAAAACTGGGACGGCTCAAATGGGATTGTAATGACATGGGAACTCTCATGAGCGCTCTAGTGAAGTACGGGGACTCCGACAACAATAAGTATCCAGAAGCGGATGGAGATAAATCTGGAAAGGCAAATAAACCCAGTAAACCGGCGCAGGCTAATCCGGTCAGAACAAGCTTCTTAGGTAAGCGAAAGGCAGAGGGTGGCTCTGATTTCGTGGCCAGTACCGAAGTTCAACGGAGTTTTCAGTGCAACAAGGATAAGCCGCCTCCACAAAACAGCGGAGAGTTCATTAATTGGGAGCAACAATTGAACGAGCCTTGCCCGAAAAACAGAACGAAGCGGAATCCGGCTAAGAATACCTGGGGAGAATGTCGGATACTGATGGAGTCCGTGAACCGGGCCAAATTTAACAACGGACCGTCGGGCGTTGGTTCAGGCCCCGGTTTCCACGGTCCGGGTCACCAGGGGAACGGCTCCGGATCAGGATATCGTGGTAACAACAATGGTTATAACAACCAAGGCAACCATCAGTATGGTCAGGGCGGTTATAACAACCAAGGCAACCATCAGTATGGTCAGGGCGGTTACAATAGCCAGAACAACCAACAACAAGGCCAGGGTAATAGCAACAATCAAAGCAATCAGCAGCTTCAACAGCAGCAGCAATCCGGATATCAGAGTAATCCGAAGGAGCTGAGCACTGGACAGTATCATGTGTTCACCACGAGTTTTTGCAAACGAGACCAAAAAATCTTAAAGCGGGCGGTCCATGCGGTTGAACCAGCAACCCCACAGTTCCTGCGCTGGTCGGAGCAACCTATTGTGTGGAGCAGGGAAGATCACCCGCCGCGTGTTGATAATTCGGGCCAATTAGCCTTAGTGGTAGCACCATAGGTGGGTGGCTACAAATTCACCAAAGTTCTCATGGACGGCGGCAGCAGCATCAACATCTTGTATTATGAGACTTTTCGTCGCATGGGGCTGACAGATAAGAAGCTAAGGCAGTCAAACACGGTGTTTCACGGAGTAGTGCCAGGTAAATCAGCTTACCCAGTTGGGAAAATTGACCTAGAAGTTACCTTTGGAGATGAACAGGATTCCAGGTCGGAGATGATAACCTTTGAAGTTGTCAAGATCCGGAGCCCATATCACGCTCTGTTTGGAAGACCGGTTTATGCCAAGTTTATGGCTAGGACGTGCTATGTTTATCTACAGCTCAAGATGCCGGGTCACAAAGGAACCATCACGGTTCATGGAAGTCGCAAGATTGCATTGGAGTGCGAAGAAGGAGACGCTGCTTATGCGGAGGCAGTATGTGCTACGGAGGAGTTAAAGTTTTACAAGGACAATGTTGATCCGGCAGATATGTCCCCGTTGAAGAAGCCAACTACAGAGCATGATCCGGCACTGAAGTTCAAGTCTACGGAGGAGACCAAGCAAGTTGACTTTGTGCCAGGTGATTCATCCAAACAGTTCACTATCAGCGCTAACCTTGATCCTAAATAGGAAAGCGCGCTCATCGAGTTCATCCGTGAGAACCGGGATATCTTTGCATGGAAACCTTCTGACATGCCAGGTATACCGAGGGAACTCGCTGAGCACAGTCTTAACATTGATCCGAAGTTTAAACCGGTGAAGCAGTATCTGCGCCGCTTCAACGAAGAAAGGCGCAAGGCTATAGGAGAAGAAGTGGCCAGGCTTTTGGCCACAGTTTTTCATCCGGAGTGGTTGGCTAATCCGGTGCTGGTGTTAAAGAAAAATGGAAAGTGGAGGATGTGTGTGGATTACACAGACCTGAACAAAGCTTGTCCAACCGATCCTTTTGCTCTCCCCCGTATTGACCAGATCATTGATGCTACGGCAGGATGTGAGCGGCTAAGTTTTTTGGATGCATATTCAGGGTATCACCAGATCAAGATGGCAGTTAAAGATCAGGAGAAGACGGCCTTCATAACCCCTTTTGGTGCTTTTTGCTATGTGTCTATGCCTTTTGGGCTCAAGAGCGCCCAAGCAACTTACCAGCGTTGCCTACAGAATTGTCTTAAGGGGCAGATAGGGAGGAATGTTCATGCTTATGTGGATGATATTGTGGTGAAATCAAGGAAGGAGGAGACGCTGATAGAGGACCTCAAGGAGACCTTTGACAATCTTCGAGCCTATAAAATGATGCTTAATCCAGAGAAGTGTGCTTTCGGTGTTCCGGCGGGCAAGCTCCTTGGATTCTTGGTGTCAAACAGAGGAATAGAAGCCAATCCGGAGAAAATCAAGGCAATCACATCTTTGACTAAACCAGCTTGCATCAATGATGTTCAGCGTATCGCTGGCCGGATCACAGCATTGAGCCGGTTCATCAGCCGTCTGGGAGAAAAGGCAATTCCGCTTTATCAGATGCTGAAAAAGACAGACCGGTTTATATGGAGTGAGGAGGCAAACGCTGCGTTTGAGGATTTGAAGCGGCAACTTGCAGAACCACCGGTCCTTGCTGCCCCTGTTGATAATGAGCCATTGTTGTTATATGTCGCCGCCAATGCACGAGCAGTCAGCGTGGCAATCGTGGTTGAGCGCAAGGAAGCAGGAAAGGAATATCTGGTTCAACGTCCAGTTTATTATGTTAGTGAAGTTCTCATTGAATCCAAACAAAGGTACCCGCATTGGCAGAAGCTGGTATATGGCGTGTTCATGGCAAACCGGAAGTTGAAGCATTATTTCCAGGGCCACCCAATAACTGTTGTCAGTTCAGCTCCATTGGGGGATATAATCCAGAACAGAGAAGCTACTGGCAGAGTGGCGAAGTGGGCTATAGAGCTTAGCCCACATGGATTGAAATATGTGCCATGCACCGCAATTAAGTCCCAGGCTTTAGTAGATTTCATCAATGATTGGACTGAATTGCAAGCACCAGAGGAGAAGCCGGATCTTACATACTGGACGATTCACTTTGACGGTTCAAAACAATTAGAAGGCTCGGGGGCCGGAGTTGTGTTAACTTCCCCACGAGGCGACAAGTTTTCTTATGTCCTCCGTCTAATGTTCCCTTGTACTAACAATGCAGCAGAATATGAGGCATTGCTTCATGGCCTACGGATGGCTAAGGAGATGAACTTGAGCCGGGTCAAGTGTTTTGGTGATTCAGATTTAGTGGCACAACATGTATCCGGCAAGTGGGATTCAAAAGACCCTCTCATGGCAGCTTAGAGACAAGAAGTTGAAGCAGTCGCAGGATATTTCAAAGGGTATCAGGTGGATCACATAGACCGGCGAAGGAATGAAGCGGCCGATGCTCTGAGCCGGCTGGGTTCTCAACCTAAACCGGTGCCACCGAATACTTTTTTGGATGAGCTGCACAGTCCATCAGTTCAGGTACCATTGGAGGAAGATCTGGCCGTTCCTGATCCGAAGGCGCAGCTAGTTGCAGCACTTCCTGTTATTCCGGATTGGACGCTCCCGTACTTGGCATATCTAAGCTGTGGGGAGTTGCCGGACGACGAGATCGAAGCAAGACAGATAGTCCGGCGCTCCAAGTCCATGACAGTTGCAAACGGAGAACTTCACCATCGCAGCATTTCTGGAGCGTTTCAGCGGTGTGTGTCATCTGAGGAAGGTTGTGATATCCTCCGTGAGATCCATGAAGGGGATTGTGGTCATCATGCCGGTTCAAAATCTTTGGTGGCTAAAGCTTTTCGACATGGGTTCTATTGGCTGACAGCCCATGCTGATGCAGCGGATCTAGTCCGGAGGTGCGATGCTTGTCAGAAATTTTCACGACGTGCTCTTGTTCCGGCACAGGAGCTTCGGATGATACCGATTACTTGGCCGTTTGCAATTTGGGGGCTTGACATGGTTGGGCCCTTCAAACGATCCCAAGATCAAAAAACTCATCTGCTGGTGGCTGTGGATAAGTTTACAAAATGGATTGAGGCAGAGCCCGTGAGCAAGTGTAATGCGGCAACAACGGTTAAATTCATCAAAAAGGTAATTTTCCAGTTTGGCTTTCCACACAGCATCATCACAGACAACGGCACCAATTTATCTAAAGGAGAGATGGAAGAGTTTTGTCAACGGGAGCATATTCGCCTAGATGTGTCTTCTGTAGTTCACCCTCAATCCAATGGTCAAGCGGAAAGGGCTAATCAGGAGATTTTGCGAGGCATCAAGCCCCGACTTATGACTCCCTTGCAAAGGACACCAGGGTGCTGGGTGGAGGAGTTACCTTCTGTCCTCTGGAGCATCAATACTACGCCAAACCGGTCCACAGGTTATACACCTTTCTTCATGGTGTATGGTGCTGAAGCGGTCCTTCCAAGTGATATCCATCATGATTCGCCATGGGTGACGGCTTATGTTGAAGAGGCCAATGAGCAGGCAAGATAGGACAGTTTGGACCAGCTAGATGAAGAGCGTGACATAGCAGCAGCGCGGTCCGCGATTTATCAACAGGACTTGCGCAGATATCACAGCCGCCGGATCAAAACTAGGACGTTCCAGGAGGGAGATTTGGTACTCCGGCTCATCCAAGACCAAACAGACATGCACAAACTATCCCCGCCTTGGGAAGGGCTCTTTGTGGTCAGCAAGAATCTACACAACGGTTCATATTACCTGGTGGACATTCGAGAGCACAAGGACTCACGGACATCAGAAGAAGAGACAAAGAGGCCGTGGAACATCGCTCTCCTACGACCCTACTATACTTGAGCCATGAGCTCTGCTGTATCCTATGTATATATTATGATTAATGAATAAACAGGCGCCCTCGATAAATCGAGGGGTCAGCCCTTTTTTCCAATATAAGTGTCTTATGATGATATCCATCTACAGTTTATATCATTTTCATTAAAGAAAATAAGATGCTTTGATCAGTTTATCTGGCTATGCAGGGAAATTTTATAAGGGACCAAAGAAGGTTTACCGCACGGTGCAACTCCCATATAGGTACCCTGCTTCTATAGTCACTAAAGGCTTCCTGTTCAAACATAGGTCGTATTCGAACCAAAGCGAACATAGCCATTTCGGTTTACATGGTCGTATTCGAACCATCGGCCCTTTGGATCGTATCCGAATCCATTGATTGGCTCAAATCTCCACAGTCACAAGGGGGCTACACGGTCGTATTCGAATCCTAGCTCAACCCCTTGTAGTCCAGTTTACATGGTCGTATTCGCACCATCAGCCCTTTGGATTGTATCCGAATCCATTGATTGGCTCAAATCTCCACGGTCACAAGGGGGCTACACGGTCGTATTCGAATCCTAGCTCAACCCCTTGTAGTCCG
>LR738713.1:24704642-24745440 GCA_902687465.1 Secale cereale
AACCATCGGCCCTTTGGATCGTATCCGAATCCATTGATTGGCTCAAATCTCCATGGTCACACGGGGGCTACACGGTCGTATTCGAATCCTAGCTCAACCCCTTGTAGTCCGGTTTACATGGTCGTATTCGAACCATCGTCCCTTTGGATCGTATCCGAATCCATTGATTGGCTCAAAATTTTAAAGCCACTGGGAGCCACAAGATCGTATTCGAATCTTAGCTAAACCCCTTTGGTCCGTTTTTACTGATCGTATTCGAATCAGACGCCTCGATATAGAGCCTGGCTGCTCACAAAAAGCCTCGACTGCATGATTTTCTTTGCAAACCTGTGTTTTTTGTATTTCTGTTCTCATGTGTTTCTATGGTTCTTTGATCCGGAGTGGGACAACTTCAAGGTTGACCACATATCTTCAAAAGTCTGGACAGAGCTCCAGCATTATTTAAACCGGTAGTTCTTGTAAACCCGGAATAATTGGGTACGCCCCAACAGAGCCAAGAGCTTCCTCGGAAATAACAATGTTCACCGGATTATGAATATCAAGCATACTTAATCACAGGTATGAAGTTATTTCTGGTATAAACAGACACTTGTTTGATATATTTTGTGAGCAATTTAATCGGTCCGGCGATAAACCGCTAGGACATCTTTTAAGTGTTATCTATGCAGAAACAAATAGTACGCAAGATAAGCCATATCAGATAAAATTCAAATTGGCAAACGTTAAAGCAAAGTTGGGACATCCGGATCAAGACGGACAATGTTTTAAGCTATCCTATTACAAGGCACAGCAAGCCTGAACGGATTAAAGTTTTTTGGCAAAATAATACTGCAGCTACAAAGATAAACTGTGTGGCCTATGCTTCCTCCTGCTGCGACGGCTGAGGATCAATCTGTTCCGGAGCTTCTTCGTCTTCTTGAAGCGGCTGAAAGTCAGGGACGCACCAATCGATTTTTGTTAAAGCACGGAAGTATATCTCTTCCGTAATAAGATCAGACGGATCAACATCTGGGGCGAAAGTGTTGGGGCGCACTGGTGGGATTAGATTTACGGTATCATAAACCGGTCGATCCACCTGCTCATTCTGTAAATCGTACGCCGGATGATACCTGGTCAAATCTGATTCAACAGCAAGTTTGCTGGCAAGAGGATGCATCTCCTTCGTCAAAGCATGAAGGTCTTTACCAGTGAAGGCTGATCCGTCTTCTTTGGTGCTGGGATACCCGTTCAGAGCTTCTTCCGGATCGAAGTCTGGAACCCACGCTTTGGCCTTTGTGAGTGCTACAAGAGAACCGGCTCGGGCAGCAGACTTCTTCACTTCTTCCAAGCGTGCTGGCAGGATAGAAAGCTTCTCCAGAGTGCCTTGGATAGTAGTGGGAGCCGGTTTATTGAAAGACATTGCACTTATAATCCTCTGAGCACCGGAATACAGCTGCTCAACCAGAGTATAAGAAGCCTTGAGTTTCTTCCGGAGGTCATCCCCAAGATGGGTGACGCGCCGTCCTGCATATGGTGGTCACAATTAAACCGGAACGGATTAAAGGTTGCAGAAATGAAAGCATGTGCAGGTTAAGTACTTACCGAAGATGGCAGAAGTCATAAGTTCTATTTGCCGCTTTAAACCGGTCAACTCTTCTGTCACCGGATTAAGAGCTTCCTCAGTGTCCTTTGCTCTATTTTCAAGAGCATTTTTCTGCACTTCCCAGGTTGCCCGCTCTGATTCAAAGTATTTCTTCAACTGTTCAGTAGTGGTTAAGCTCAGCGTCAGATCTTTTTTGGCCTTGGTAGCAGCAGATTCCGTTTCAGCAAGTCTATTCCGGAGTTCAATTATTTCTTTAGCCCTCCGGTTCAAATCAGCCTGCAAGGAAAATCAAGTGGAATAAGGGACAAAATTCAGACAAGTCTCAAGCACATAACCAAGTTATCCACTTGACACTTGGGGGCTAATGAGCAATTGAAGTATCAAAGAGTGATAATTAAAGACAAGTCTCAAGCACACAAACAAGTTGTTTACTTGACACTTGGGGGCTAATGGGCAGTTGAAACATCAAAAGAAAGATTCAGACAAGTCTCAGGCACACAAACCGAGTTATGCCCCTGGCACTTGGGGGCTAATGTAAGATTATTTGATCATATTTGAAAGTACCGGTTCACCTTCTAACATAGCTAAACCAGAACTTGGGGGCTACCATGATATAGACAGAAATACAACAAAGGCAAAAAGCAAAAGATAAGCAAGATACCTCGTACTTGTCCTTCATCATGTTGACCAAGCCCGCTTCATAATCCCGACTGGTATGAAGCCGGTTCAAATACCCGGAATAAAGCTCTTGGGCACTCAGCTCGGCGTAATTAGACAAGTCTGTACTCCATTTGCCCTTCTCTTGCTGGAGTTTCTCCGCTTTAGCAGTATGCTTGGCTAAAACAATGGGCTCAGCAGGAGCGGTATAACCTGTACCGGTTATTTGAACATCTGGAGGAGAAGCAACGGCTGGTTGTGGAGTGGCAGTATGAACCGGACTAGCGGGAGCCGGGCTAGTCCGAGGAGGGTTGGCCCGGGTAGGACTCGCCGGTTCATGGACATTTTCAGTGTTGGGATTTGTAGGATCGAAAGTAGGTCTAGAGGGGGGGTGATTAGACTACTTGACAATATAAAAAATCTGCCTTTAGATCATGCAAAGTTTTTGGCAGTTTCACAATTAAGACCAATTCAAGTAACACCCTACACATGCAATTCTAGAGTATATGCAGCGGAAAGTAAATTGCACATGTAAAAAGGAGGTGGAGAAGATCAAACGCAGTTTGGTGACACGGAGATTTTTGTCGTGGTTCCGATAGGTGGTGCTATCGTACATCCACGTTGATGGAGACTTCAACCCACGGAGGGTAACGGCTGCGCGAGTCCACGGAGGGCTCCACCCACGAAGGGTCCACGAAGAAGCAACCTTGTCTATTCCATCACGGCCTACGCCCACGGAGGACTAGCCTTACTCGGGGTAGATCTTCACGAAGTAGGCGATCTCCTTGCCCTTACAAACTTCTTGGTTCAACTCCACATCTCAAAGACGGAGGCTCCCAAGCGACACCTAACCAATCTAGGAGGCACCACCCCCCAAAAGGTAATAGACGGTGTTGATGATGATGAACTCCTTACTCTTGTGCTTCAGATGATAATCTCCCCAACACTCAACTCTCCTCACTGATATGGCTGTGGTGGAAGAAAGATTTGAGTGGAAAGCAACTTGGGAAGGCTAGAGATCAAGTTTCATATGGTAGGAATGGAATGGCTTGATCTCAACACAAGGGTAGGTGGTTCACTTCTCAGAAAGTGTATGGTAGAAGTGGTGGTACTTTCTGATGGCTCTCCTCACGAATGAGGAGGGGGTGGAGGGGTATATATAGCCTCCACACAAAATCCAACCGTTACACACACATTTGACCAATCTCGGTCAGACCGAAGTTAAAACTCGGTCAGACCGAAAGTTCAAATATAGTGAACGTTGGGATTTTCGGTGGGACCGAAAATACCATCTCGGTGTGTCCGAAGTGAGTCAAAGGTTAGGGTTTGCCATCTCGGTGTGACCGAAAACAACAACTCGGATATTCCGAAATGCTGTCATTTGGTTACAGAAGGTTGGCAGAACATTTTCGGTGAGACCGAGACTCAGAATCGGATGGACCGAAAAGTTAGGGTTTAGGGAAAGAACTGAAGTGGTTCATCTCGGTGGGACTGAGTTTGCAGAATCGGTTTGTCCGAGATTACTTATGAGTGTGTTGTAAAGTGAAGAGTGCTGATAGTTGAGGGAGCTAGATCACCAAGCACTTGAGCAACAAGAACATTAACACAACCTCATCCCCTTTTAATAGTATTGGCTTTTCCTATGGACTCAATGTGATCTTTGATCACTAAACCAAAAATGGAGTCTTGAGGTTTTGCCAATGCTTGTCTTAGCATTTTGAGGGGTCCACTTCTTCAGACAATTCCATACCCATATCATCGAACTTTTCTGAAATGATTCTCAAGAGAATATTAGTTCAATGATATATATGTTGTTATTAATTACCAAAACCACCCGGGGATTAGTTGCACTTTCAATCTCCCCCTTTTTGGTAATTGATGACAACATATAGATCAAAGCTTCGACAAAGGATATAATCAAAGAATAATATCGTCGCTTTGAGAAGTATGTGATAAACAAGAGCTCCCCCTAAATTTGTGCATTATTTGAAATTTGCGTTTGAATGCAAATGCACAATCGATTAGGATTATGGGTCACTCTTCCATGTCACATACATCTTGGTGGAGCGCACAAAATGATAAGAATGAATAACATGCACTTAATCACCAAGACAAGAGTAACTAGCCATACAACAAGAAATAGCATATGATAAGCAATAAGCACACATTAAGGCATAGTATGACTAAGCACTCATTAAGGTAGCATCAAACATAGTAGCAAGCACACATAAAGTATCTGGAACCAAAAGAAACCAATGTATCTCAAGGAAAACCGGCAAAAGAACGAAAAGACGAAAGAGCACTCTCTCCCTCGAAGCCCTATGATCTATAACAATTTCTCCCCCTTTGGCAACAAGTTACCAAAAAGTTCGAAAAGGTATAGAGCTAAACGTCACTGCGGGCTCTGCTGGCGGCTCCCGTCTGTGTAGATGTCGGTGTAGAGATAGCTGCATCTGCGAAGACCTCTGCTGATGTCTGCGGTGGAGGAGTGGATGCTGGAGCTGAAGGAACTGCTGGAGCTGTAGCTGGTGCTGAAGTGGTAGCCCTGGAGTCTGTCACTGGGATAGCTGCAGATCTGGATCCTCTGGGAATCTGAGCAGTCTGGCGATGAGAGTCCTGGACTAGATCATCCTGCATAAGCTCTGCTCTCTCCTGCCTAGTCTCCTCCATGTCTGCCTCAAGCTTGTTGACAGACACCTGAATCTCAGTCAGCTTCACGTCCAGAGCATGGATCTTGTCCTCGACAATCCTCTCAAGGCTCTCCTGAGATTGCTCAATGCTGGCCAGGCGTTGTTCAATCCTTTGGGTAGCTTCAAGAATTTGTTCTCCAAAGCTCTTTGGCTTAGCTGCTGCAGCTGCTGCCTCTTTGTCAGCTTTAGCTTTCTTCGCAGCTTCAATTTTGGCTTGCCCTTCAACTGAGGTGGGATCCTCTTCATCCATCACAACTACGTTGTCCTCATGCTCTGGCTGCAGTGGCAAGTGCTTCCTATCCAACATGAATTTGCCCGTGCCAAACTTGGCGTTGATGAGCATCTGTATCTGCGGTGCAAACCCACATGACCTTTTCTGGTCAGCTGCAGTCCTCTTAATGGTCTCTACCATCAAGTCCATCACCTTAAAAGGTGCCTTCTCATCGAGAATGTGCAGCATGTTGATAGAATAGCCTCGTATCATCCGGTGGTCACCTGACTTAGGCATCAAAGTATGCCTCGGAATAGTGTTAGTGGTGGTCAGACCTGCCTGGAGATAATACACTGAGCCGAGCTTCCATCCCTCCAAATCAGCAGCTGGGATCTCCTTGTACATATTCTTCATGGAATCATGACTCTTCTTAGGAATCCCATAGACATCAATGTCGTCCTCTCTCTGCACTGGAGCGTTCAGAAGATCTGCCTATTCTGCAACAGTCGAAGAAAACCGTTGACCTTCAGTCATCTAGGTGATCTTGCCATCAGGATAGAAGTGGGCTGTGGCATAGAACTGCATGATCATCTCGTCGTTCCAGGCTGTCAGCTCTTGACCCACAAAGTCAGCAACTCCACATGCAGTAAAGCTCTCATGCACATGGGGAAAGAAGTCCCGGTGCTCTTCACTGTCAATGTACTCCCAGTCAACATACCTGGTGTCAGCAACAATGGGCTTCTTATCCATTAGCACGGTCTCATAGAAATCCTGCTGCTCTCTGGTGTGGAATCTGGGGTCCACAGCAGTCCTTCTCCTTACGGCATATGGATCAGACTGTCTCCATAGCCTGAGACCTTTGTCCTTCCTTGCCTTCATGTCCTCAGCTTGAGGATGAGCATCATTGTGGAGTGGCAACTTGGGACGGAGCTTGAGCAACACATGCTCTTCATCTGATTCAGACGGTGGCATCTCTCCTTTGTTCTTCTCAGAAGCTGGAATGCTTCTGGTTGTTCTCTTGGGCTTGGCTGGAGCTGCTTTGGAAGGAGCAGGCTTCTTGGGCTTAGAAGAGGCTTGAGCCCGAATAGCATCACCCATGAACTTAGCTTTCTGAGGAGGAGGCTGGGGTGCTTCTTCTTCTTCTTCTTCAGCATCAACTTGAGGTTCAGCATAAACAACCCTCTTCCTTTTGGAAGTCTTCTTCACCTTGCTTGGAGCAGGCTCTTCCAAGTTGAGCTTCTTAGCAACTGCAGACTGCTTCACTTTGCTTGTGCCTTTCCTTGGCTGCTGCCCTTGGTGCTCTTTGGCAACCACATTCTTCTTGGGCTTGGAGGTAACTTCCTCAGCAACAAAGTCGGAGTCCTCATCATCCGAAGTTCTCTTCTTCCTGGTTCTCGTAGCTGCGGGAGGCAGACCACTAGGGGTGCTCCTCTCACCATCATCACTAGAGCTGCTAGCAGGACTTGTATCTGCCTCTGGAATTTCAGCAAATGGTGATTCAGACCTGTTCTGGCTGTCACTGACATCTGACATGGCTGAAAGACCTGTGAAAAGATAAGGTATAGGCAGAATGGAAGAGTTATCACAACTGCAGAAGTTTTTTGAAAAAAAATGAGTTAAAAACTTAGTTTTGAGTTTTCACAGAATGTATTTCGGTCAAACCGATTTTAGGTTTCGGTGTAACCGAAGTGCTCAACAGAAACCTACACACCACTTTCGGTCAGACCGAAGTGGGTTTCGGTCCTACCGAAAACTTAGGGTTTCACTGAAACTTCTTTTCGGTCGTTCCGATTGGCACAACTCGGTTAAACCGAACTATGCAGTGCAATGGCCAGAGGCCAAATCGGTCATTCCGATTTTCAAAAATCGGCTTCACCGAGATGCATTCCGTGGAAACCTAAACCTAAGAATTTTCCTCGAAACTAGACGATCTGAACTATTGTGTGGGGAACATATCAAACATGGATTGAATCATGGCAGCCTATCGTGCAAGAATCAGCAGTAGAGCACGAAAAGGGATCGGGACACACCCTAACTTGGTGGTGTCCCTCTACGGCGGCAACGGTGGAGATGATTACCGTTGACGGCGGCGGAGACCTGCGGCGAGGGCACACAGGCGACGAAGGCGACGATCCGTAGACCAGGGCGGCGGCAGCAGGGGTCTTTGGGGCGAACGGTTTGAAGAAAGAAATCGCGCGCAGCCCCTCAGGTATATATAACCCCGTGCTGTCGGTGGGACCGAGTTGAAAAACTCGGTGTCACCGAGATGTATTTCTGCTGTGCAGTTACACATATCGGTCAAACCGAGAGTTTGAACTCGGTTTCACCGAGATGAAACCTAGATCAGTCTAAGCGTTTCGGTGGGACCGATATGGAGAAACCGGTCAGACCGAAATGGACTTAGAAGGTTTTGGAAGTCAGCCTTAGACGAATCGGTGGTTCCGAGTGCTCCTCACTCGGACTGTCCGAAAAAGACTTGTTCAAAGTTGTGATATGAGCATGAATAGAGTTTTGAGACAAGAAAGCATAGATAGCTAGGGAAAGTGCTTAGGCATTCTTGTCCATCCATTTGGCTAGAAAAAGAAACAAAAGCAATCAAAACAACAAATGGATGTCCTTGAACGAATAAAATCATGCATTCAACATGCTCACACAATAAGATAGCAACTGAAATATGTGTCAAACATGCACAACCAATCACTCTAGCTACTAGCACACAATTTGTCGATGACTAGGTCATCTATATATGAGTATATTGACTTAGGAGCCAAATGAGAACATTTGATCATAGGTCATACTCATCGTTTAAGCACAAGTGGGGTTACCACTTTTACATAAAGCATTTATGTGTTCACATCATTTGAAGATGCTTTAGCTCAATTTTTAGAGCAAAGCTCCCCCTAGATGTGAGAACCCCTTTTAAAGGGTCAAACTAACCTTGGGTTGTCGTAGAAGACTTCATGTAGATGTTGAAGATGTGGATGCTCAATGTTGATGTAGATCATCATGAGTTAGGAGCAATCCTTTGGATTAGGGCACTTTCAATACCTACATGGGTTAGTCCCACAAGGAACAAACAAGAATATCCATAGACATAGAGTGAAGTACACAAAAGATGATGTCCATGAAAGCAATGATTACCTTGTCCCTTGACTTACCAACAAGAGGGTTTGTGACTCCATGAACAAGTGCATGATGTGGAAGTTGATTGCACAAGTTCTTGCCAAAATGAATATGAGTGAAGTTTGTTGGCGGAGTCACCCTCAAGAACCTACTAGTTCTTCTTCTTTGGGATCCACATCATCTTGATGGGAATCCTTGGTGTTGTAGTTGAGCTTGACGAAGTAGAGCTTGATGTGTCCTTGGGAACCCACTTGACCATGGCTTGAGGTGCTTCAATGAATGCATAAATCTCCTCTTGAAGCTTGTCCTTGGCCTTTAGCTTGTGGTCTTGTGGTGGAAGGTCATCTTGAGCTTGTTCCACATTGGAAGAAGTAGGATCATACTTCTCCTTTTGTGAAACAAACTGTGGAGTAGGGTATTGACCTTCTTCCCACTCAACACCTTCGGCGTTGAATTTTTGCTCAAAACCAATCCCTTGATTCTTCCGGTGTCTTCCTTGTTTGCGAACAATCTCCTCAAAGTTCTTGCTTCCGGCAAGACTCTTGTAGACACCTTTCTCTATGATTTCCTTCAATAAGCTATTTTCTTGCTCAAGTGTAACTTGGCTTGAAACATTGTTAGTGGAATCAAGAGAACTACTAGAAGTAACAACATTTGATTTAACATTGTTATTGTTACTACTAGAGGAAGAATTTTTCTTATGCTTGTCATGCTTAGTCTTAATAGGTGGCAAGAAATTAGACAAGAGAAGTCGTTTGGCAAGATATGAAGAACTCTTCTTTCGAAGATCGTCATTGATCGCTTTTAGAAACTCATGTTCTTGCTCTAGAGTGAGCTTCTCGAAGCGTAGCTTCTCATGAGATCTTAGGAGCTCTCTATGATCTTCTTGAGTTGTTTCATGAGCTAACTTAAGAGTGTTTAGTTCTTTAGTTAGACGCTCAATCTCCTTCATAGCATTGCCATTCGACTCTTCTCGACTATAAAGACTACTAGCATTTTCATCATTACTAAGCTCACTAGATTTATCATGCAAGAGCTCATCTTCACCAAGCAAGTCATCCTCATCACTATCAAAGTCAATGAATTCAGGGTGTGTTACCTTGGGACCTTTAGCCATGAAGCATCTTCCAATTCCCTCATTTGGTGAATCAAATAAGTCGTAGGAGTTGGAGTTGGAGGATACGAGTGCAAGTCCAGCAACACCTTCATCTTGACTATAGTCGGAGTCGGAGTGATAGCTTCCATCGGATTGATTGTCAGAGTCGGAGCCGGAGACCCATTCACCAACATGAGCTTGATGTCTTCTTCTTGTGTAGCTCCTTGATGACTTGTCTTTCCTCTCCGAATCCTTGCTTCTCCGAGAAGGTCTTCGTTCATAACGATCATCTCTACTCCTTCTCTCTCTCCGAGGTGACTCATCTCTTGCTCTTCTTCTTGGAGATTCTTCTCTTCTCTTGTGGGAAGCCGTACACTCATTTGAGAAGTGTCCGGGTCTTCCACAATTGTAGCAGTTTCGATCACGACTAGAAGATCTCTTTTCATCATATGATCTAGATTTTGAGCTTCTTTCTTTGCCTCTGTTCTTGTAGAACTTGTTGAAGTTCTTGACCATTAGGCTTATCTCTTCATTGGAAACTAGCTTGTCACTTGAGGTAGTAGGAGCATCACTTGTAGCTTTGTAAGCACCACTTGACTTGTTGTGAAGCTCTTCCTTATCCTTAAGTGTCATCTCATGAGCAACAATTCTTCCAATGACTTCAGTTGGCTTGAGAGTCTTGTAGTTTGGCATCATTTGGATCAAAGTGCACACGGTGTCATACTTTCCATCCAAAGCTCTGAGAATCTTCTTAATGATGAATCGGTCGGTCATTTCTTCGCTTCCTAAGCCAGCAATCTCATTTGTAATGAGAGCAAGCCTAGAGTACATTTCAGCGACTCCTTCACCATCCTTCATCTTAAACTTGTCAAGTTGACCTTGAAGAATATCTAGCTTTGATTCCTTCACAGATTCAGTACCTTCGTGCATTTCAACCAAAGTATCCCAAATCTCCTTAGCATTCTCAAGACGACTGATTTTGTTGAACTCTTCGGGACACAAAGCATTGAAGAGAATGTCACAAGCTTGAGCATTGTTTTGCAACATCTTCAACTCTTCGGGTGTAGCTTCGCGATCCGGAACTTTTCCTTCTTCAAAGAAATCACCTTGCATGCCAACACAAATAATGCCCCATGCGGCTGGGTTATGACCAAGAATATGCATTTTCATTTTATGCTTCCAACTAGCAAAATTTGTACCATCAAAGTAAGGACCTCTACGATAATTACCCTCACTAGACGCCATACTCTCCTAGGTTGTGAAACCAAGCTTATGGAGTCCAATGCAATGGAAACCAAGGCAATGGAGACCAAAGCTCTGATACCACTTGTAGGATCGAAAGTAGGTCTAGAGGGGGGGTGATTAGACTACTTGACAATATAAAAAATCTGCCTTTAGATCATGCCATGTTTTTGGCAGTTTCACAATTAAGATCAATTCAAGTAACACCCTACACATGCAATTCTAGAGTATATGCAGCGGAAAGTAAATTGCACATGTAAAAGGAGGTGGAGAAGATCAAACGCAGTTTGGTGACACGGAGATTTTTGTCGTGGTTCCGATAGGTGGTGCTATCGTACATCCACGTTGATGGAGACTTCAACCCACGGAGGGTAACGGCTGCGCGAGTCCACGGAGGGCTCCACCCACGAAGGGTCCACGAAGAAGCAACCTTGTCTATTCCATCACGGCCTACGCCCACGGAGGACTAGCCTTACTCGGGGTAGATCTTCACGAAGTAGGCGATTTCCTTGCCCTTACAAACTTCTTGGTTCAACTCCACATCTCAAGACGGAGGCTCCCAAGCGACACCTAACCAATCTAGGAGGCACCACCCCCCAAAAGGTAATAGACGGTGTTGATGATGATGAACTCCTTGCTCTTGTGCTTCAGATGATAATCTCCCCAACACTCAACTCTCCTCACTGATATGGCTGTGGTGGAAGAAAGATTTGAGTGGAAAGCAACTTGGGAAGGCTAGAGATCAAGTTTCATATGGTAGGAATGGAATGGCTTGATCTCAACACAAGGGTAGGTGGTTCACTTCTCAGAAAGTGTATGGTAGAAGTGGTGGTACTTTCTGATGGCTCTCCTCACGAATGAGGAGGGGGTGGAGGGGTATATATAGCCTCCACACAAAATCCAACCGTTACACACACATTTGACCAATCTCGGTCAGACCGAAGTTAAAACTCGGTCAGACCGAAAGTTCAAATATAGTGAACGTTGGGATTTTCGGTGGGACCGAAAATACCATCTCGGTGTGTCCGAAGTGAGTCAAAGGTTAGGGTTTGCCATCTCGGTGTGACCGAAAACAACAACTCGGATATTCCGAAATGCTGTCATTTGGTTACAGAAGGTTGGCAGAACATTTTCGGTGAGACCGAGACTCAGAATCGGATGGACCGAAAAGTTAGGGTTTAGGGAAAGAACTGAAGTGGTTCATCTCGGTGGGACTGAGTTTGCAGAATCGGTTTGTCCGAGATTACTTATGAGTGTGTTGTAAAGTGAAGAGTGCTGATAGTTGAGGGAGCTAGATCACCAAGCACTTGAGCAACAAGAACATTAACACAACCTCATCCCCTTTTAATAGTATTGGCTTTTCCTATGGACTCAATGTGATCTTTGATCACTAAACAAAAAATGGAGTCTTGAGCTTTTGCCAATGCTTGTCTTAGCATTTTGAGGGGTCCACTTCTTCAGACAATTCCATACCCATATCATCGAACTTTTCTGAAATGATTCTCAAGAGAATATTAGTTCAATGATATATATGTTGTTATTAATTACCAAAACCACCCGGGGATTAGTTGCACTTTCAGGATTCTCAGGAGCAGTGGCATAATTATGATCCATGGAAGCGGGATCTTCAAGCTGAACTGTAGGCTCATTTTCCGAAAGGATGACTGTATCTGAATCAGCCGCCGGGTCATCAGTGGCAGTCTCAGCAGCAGTTTTACTGGCCTTTGCCCTTTTTCTAGGCTTAGGCTTACTGAAAGAAATTGGAAAAGAAATTAGTCACAAAAGCAAATATAAAGGTAAACCGGATGAAATAAAGGACTTACCCAGGGACAGTCTTCAGAGTTGGGACCTGTGTGGTAGTGGATTCGCCAGAAGAGGATAAAGGAGTCTCCTGATAATTAGGGTCAGACGGTTTAAGTGGTTTCGTATAAGTCCAGCCTTGGGATGAAGAAGAGTTGGAGAAAGTAAAACCTCAGAGCGGCGCCTCCGAGCCGGAGTAAGAGATATTCCAGAAGATTCAACTACATGGCCACTATGGTGTGTAGTCCGGCGGGCTTCGTGTTGCTGTTTCTTCAAAAGAAAATTGGGGTCCAGTTGAGCGTAAGGATGAGAAAACTGATATTGCCGGACTACCCGACGAATTTTTGGTGGAGGCGGTTCTGAATCTGAAGAAAGAGTGATTACCTCCGTTTCTGCCGCTTTATCCCCTTCAGCCAAATCCTGTGAAAAAGACACTATTAACATAAATCGGGATAAAAGAATAATGAAGTATATCAGGATTGATTCATACCTCAGAGTCCGGATCATCTTCTTCAACATGTGAACCGGAGCCAGCAGCCGCCTTTCTCTTCTTAACAACGAAGGTTTTCCGGCGCGGCTGTTTGCCTGCCTTATCCTGAGGCTTCCTTTTCCAGAAAGGATCGTCAGCCTGTGCAAAGATGAGAGATAAATGGAAGATGATTTAAATGAACGGATTAAAAACAAATATAAGAGATTAAGGCTTACTGCAGGCAGTTTGTTCTTCTTATAGTATGGAGCCAATCCGGTTTGGCTACATTCCTCCAAAGAGATGTTGAGCATTTTCTTAGCAGATTCAATAACTTCCGTTTCAGAAAGTACTACGTCGGTAAACCGTTGAGGATCATCCGGCTTTCCGGAATACTTACACATCAAACTGGAGCGCCGACTCAGAGGGAGGATACTCCAGGCAAGCCAGCAATGCAAAAAATCAACTCCGGTTAATCCGTTGGCCATAAAGGCCTTGAGCTTGGCGAGTTGAGAAGCGAATCGGGGCCGGTCTGAGGAGCTAAGACGCTGCGGCAGAGGGTGATCTTCAGGAAGACGATGCTCGCGATAACCCGACAGTGGGTTCTCTCCTTCAGGTGAAGTGTCGTGGCAGTAGAACCAAGACTTGTTCCAATCCTTGGGGTGTGTATGAAGAGCGGCATGAGGAAAGACCGCATCTCTTCTCTTTTGAATGCTAACCCCGCCCAGTTCTTGATGAGGTCCGCCAGTGAACTCAGTTCGCCGGTTCAAATGGAAAAAATCCCGGAACAAGTCGACTGATGGCTCCTCTTGAACATACACCTCTGAGAAAACTTGGAAATCGCAGATGTTTGATATGGAGTTAGGACCTATATCCTGAGGGTGAAGTTGAAAAGCGGCAAGCACGTCCCGGAAGAACTTTGAACCGAGAGGACTAAAGCCTCGGGCCATGTGGTCAAAGAAGACAATAACTTCTCCTTCTTTGGGAGTAGGGGGACATTCATTTCCTGGGGCCCGCCATTTTAGGACTGCTTGAGGGCCCAGAGTGCCAATTGCAGCAGCATTAACTAAGTCTTCTTCAGTAATGATGGAAGGGACCCAATCGCAAGAAACAAACTGCTTGGCAGACATAGTAGCAGAAGGGAAGTGCTGAAAGGGTGAAGTATAAAATCCGGATTATTCAACTACCGAGGCATAAACCGGATCACATATGAAAAATCACAACGACGGTTTAGACAAGGGACTAATGGCATTACTAACCCGGAAATAAGCAGGAAACGAGCTACTACCGGTTTATGACAACAAAAGAAAGAAGCTAAACCGTCGTGTTCATAGTTGATGTGTTGCAGAAGCAATGTATGACCGACTAAATCGGTGAGTATCTTACAGATTTATAAGGATGAAGAAACAGGTTTCTATAGAAAGTTAAAGTAAAACAGATCTGAGCGGTAAGAAAAAGGAAAAAAATTATGCAGATCTATTACAGAAGAACTACGGGGGTCTTATACAGAGCGGATGAATCTAAAGAGTGAATCTAAATGCCCAAATCTAAGCATAAGGCAGCGGAGCGGGAGCAAGTTTCGAAGATAAATCTAAAGGTAAAAAATGCTACGAGCATGGCATATAGGATGAACTGCCGAAGCTTTTTAAGGTCTAATGGCGGAGGCATGGAAGAACCCTAAGCTGCAGATCTACAGCGAGGGAGAAAGAGATACCTGAGGCAGAAGGAAACGTCAGGCGGCGAGTTATCTGGTCGCGTTCAGGTTGATGCAGCGGCCGGACTTGCTGGCGACGACGAACTCGACGGACGACGGCGGAAGCTCGGGTGCAGCGACGGAGGAAGAAGACGAGCGGAAGGAGATTGAGAAGAGATGCGGCGGTATTTATAAAGGGGGAGAGACGAAACGGCAAGCGCGGGATTTGAGGAACTAAGAGATTGGATAAAGATTCCCCATCGCCTCGATTCTCGGGATAGCCTTTAAACAAAGGTAGTGAACAGCTGCGCGCGATAAATGTGGAAGTGATGTCACGGTCGAATTAAATGATTTTTCAAGGATGACATCATAGCCGGTTTACAACAACTAAGAAGATGCCAGAAAGAAGGTTATTCAAGATTAAGAAGACTGATATGAACAAGTTCAAATCATTCTCGGGCCTAATGTCAGGGATATTACTAGCAGGTGTAAACCGGCTAGGGTAAACTGGATTATGATAATATAGTTGTATAATTGTAAGCTCAGTACAAGTTACGGCCCATAAAGGCTTAGGGCCCAGGTGTAAAGCTCACGGTTTGTAAACCGTCCTATTATGTAAACTTGAGATACAAGGAAGAAAGAGCAGAGACCGAGGCGGACACAAGTATGAGCCGGCCTCGGGACTCTGTAAACCGGACCGGGTGTCACCTCTATATAAAGGGACGACCCGGCGACGGTTCAAGGACAAGACACAACCCGTCGAGACGCAGGCAAGCAATCATCTCCCTGTTCATCGACATCCAAGCAATACCAAACCAAACTAGACGTAGGATTTTACCTTCCTCGAAGGGGTCGAACTAGTATAAATCCTCTGTGTCCTTTGTGTGCTTTTAACCCCTTCAAGCTAATCCGTGCGATGGTTCCATCATCAAGTCCGTTAAACCGGACATCTGCCGTGCTAATTCCACGATAGTGCCGCTACGAGTTTAACGCTTAGCTATCAAACGAGCTCTGAATGCGACGAAATTTGGCAGGCGGCCTGTCTACACTATAATAAGACCTCACGTCAAGTTTCACCCATTTCCGAGAATGTTTTTAGGCCACTCATAACATAAATATTCGGAGGTGTCGCGAGCGCGTGCGAGTGTGTCTCGGCTCAGAACAGACAACGGAAAGGACGGGCGGACTTGGACGGATGCAAGTTTTGAAAACATGATGATGCAATGCACATGAGGACATGGCAAATTTTAAGACGCAACCAGATAACATGGCAACAACGACGAATAACTGGCTGACACCTGGCGCATTGGTCTCGGGGCATTACAGATATGGACCTTTATTATGCAGTTCGTCGCTTTTATTGCTTCCATATCACAAGATGGTATAAAGTTTATTTTCTCCACACTAATAGATCATACATATTTAGAGAGTTGCAACAATGACAACTTACTTGAAGGGTCTTACTCAATCCATAGGTAGATATGGTGGACTCTCATGCTAGAACTGGGTTTAAGGATTTCTTTTTGAACCGGGCTAATCCCCTTTCCATTATAAGCATAACGGAAATACATCCAAATCCTTTGTCCAAAACGAAAAGGGAAAGGGGAAAAGCGAGTTCAAGCACTCCAGGGAAACCCGCTGCGAGAGCTCGAAATCGAAACGACCACTACAAGGAAAAAAACCTGAAGCACCAAAATCACGCAAAGTACCGGGAGCAGATCAACAGTTCAACACAGCCTACGCAGAGGCGACACAACATGTGTCTAAGATAACTAACAACTACCACAAGAAAAAACATCAGGTGGAGAGTGATGGCGCTCAGGAAGAAACGTGAAGCTCTTCATTCTTCAATCCCCCCCCCCCACAGCAGAGAATCACCCATCAACATGCGCAGTTGCGCAGAGCCTCATCATCTTCTTGGCATTCTCCTTTAGAAGCATCGCACCGCACTCCAGTTCCGTTCTTTTCTCTTCCTTCAAGAGCCCTGCCCAATAAGATAAATGCACACAAACACTGAAGACAATCTCAAAAGGAGACGACAATTTCTTGAATTCAAAAGTTGCCTGGTTTCTATGATTCCAAATAGCCCAACGGACAGCCGTCAGGCCCATTGTGTAGTATCTCTCCCCATGAGGGAGGAATGCATAGCACCAGGAATAGAACTGGCATAAGTTGTTAGGACATAAGTCCGTCCCAAGCATCGCCCCAATAGTGCGCCAAGTTATCCTGGCCACTTGGCAGAGGAAGAACAAATGCAGGTAAGTTTCTCTACAGTTGTAGAAAGAACATCTAGGGTCACCAGCCCACTTTCTACGTTTCATAACATCTCTGGTAAGAACAGCATCTTGAAAAAGTTGCCAAAAAAAATCTGGATTTTCAGAGGCAGCTTAGCCTTCCAGATCCATCTATAATCACATCCAGACAAGTTCCTCTCCAAGTAAGAGTATACAGACTTGGTAGTGAATCTACCCTTGGGACCAAATGCCCATTCAATATTATCTTGTTTAAGGATGTATGGAAGCATAAGTAGTATCTCTACTTGGTGCAAGGAGTTTGGCTAGCATGAGGGGGAAAGGCAAGCTCAACATGTTGGATGATCCATGACAATATACTTTATCTCAGATATAAAAAAACATAACCCATTACGTTGTCTTCCTTGTCCGACATCAACTCTTTAGCATGTCATATTTTAATGCGTACTCACAATCATAAAAGATGTCCGAGAGAGTATATTTATATGTGAAAACCTCTCTTTCTTTATTACTTCCTATTAATTGCAAGGATGACCAAAACTATGTTTGTCAACTCTCAACATTTTGTATTCATCATGCTCTTTATATGTGAAGTCATTTACTCTCCATAAGATCAATATGATCTCTTGGATTCTTTTTATTCTTTATTTTATCCTCTCATGATCATAATGAGATAATCAAGCCCTTGACTCAAAACTAATCTTTATTATATATAGCTCACGTACTCGATTACAAAGATAAGGATCATAAAGCAAAGCTCACAACTAGATCATACAAAATTTTATTCTACTAGATCAAGATATTACCAAAAGGATCGAACTAAGAAAATCGGTAAAGATAGGAGTGTGATGGTGATACAATACAGGGGCACCTCCCGCAAGCTTGGCAGTTGACAAGGGGAGTGCCCATCCCATGTGTTTATGTCTCTTTCTTCAGGGGCGGTGATGATGGAGTTCTTAATGATGTAGTCTTGTCGTCCATCTTCCAAGGCATGGGCTCACCATCATAGAAGGATGATCGAGTCTCCGGGATCCTCAAATCTGCAGCCAAACTCATCTTCTTGAATATATAGCCATACTCACAGTTTTGGTTTTGCAGGTTATAGATCTGGGCTTGGAGGTGCTTGATTTTCTCGTGGAGCTTGAAGATGGCCTCCCCAATGTTCTCGGAATCCATCTTGTGTTTGTTGGTGAACCCTGTGATCATCATGTGGTTGGCGTTGAGTCCTCGTTCCACCATACCCTGGCACTTGAAAACTTGTTGCTCCGTTGCTTCGAGTCTTGTCTCCACGCTTCCGGTCCTCCTTGGTCCCTCAACATCGCGGATGTGCAGCACCCCCTCAAGTACCTCAATGGTTTGAGGGTGTTGCAGCACCTCCGCGAGGTAGGGGTTGATGACCTTCTCGAAAAACTTGTCCTTGGGGGCGCTTGAAGACGTCATGGTGATCTAGATCTGTCAGAAACATAGCTCGAAAACAAAAGCAGAGAATTTTGGCGTGATGCGGTGGTCAAAACCTTCGGGAGATTATATAATGAATTTTTACTGACCAAAAGCAGTAACGTGCAAGAAATCAGAGTCCGGAGGGCTCACGAGGTGCCCACGAGGTAGGGGCCACGCCCAGGGGGGTAGGGCGCGCCCTCCACCCTCGTGGATGCCTCGTGTCCCGTTCGGACTACTTCTTATTTTCCTATTTTCTTAAATATTCCAAAATGGAGAACATTGCCATTAGAACTGTTTTGGAGTCGGTTTACTTACTGTACTACATACCTCTTCCTTTTCGGAGTCTGAATCGTTCTAGAAAGTGTCCCTTATGTATTCCTCCGGGGTTACGGTTTCAATAACATTGGTTTCAACATTTATGGGATTACCTGAGATATAATGTTTGATTCTTTGACCGTTCACCACCTTTGGATTTGTGCCTTCGAAGTTGTTGATTTTTACGGTACCAAATCGATAGACCTCCTCAATAACGTAAGGACCTTCCCATTTGGAGAGAAGTTTTCCTGCAAAAAATCTTAAACGAGAGTTTTACAACAAAACATAATCACCCACATTAAACCCACGCTTTTGTATCCTTTTGTCATGCCATCTTTTAACTTTTTCTTTAAACAGTTTGGCATTTTCATAGGCCTGGGTTCTCCATTCATCAAGCGAGCTAATTCAAAAAGCCTCTTCTCACCGGCAAGTTTGAAGTCATAACTGAGCTCTTTAATAACCCAATATGCCTTATGTTCTAGTTCGAGAGGTAAGTGACATGCTTTTCCATAGACCATTTTGTATGGAGACATGCCCATAGGATTTTATATGCAGTTCTATAAGCCCATAATGCATCATCAAGTTTCTTGGACCAATTCTTTCTAAATCTATTAACAGTCTTTTGCAGAATTATTTTTAGCTCTATGTTACTTAGTTCTACTTGACCGCTAGATTGTGGGTGGTAAAGGGATGCAATTCTATGATTAACATCATATTTATCAAGCATTCTACGGAAAGCACCATGAATGAAATGTGAACCACCATCAGTCATTAAGTATCTAGGGACTCTGAACCTCAGAAAAATAACTTCTCTAAGAATCTCAATAGAAGTGTTGTGACCAGCACTACTAGTTGGAATAGCTTCTACCCACTTAGTAACATAATCAACATCAACTAAAATATGTGTATACCCATTAGAGGAAGGAAACAGTCCCATATAATCAAAGCCACAGACATCAAATGGTTCAATAACAAGTGAATAATTCATAGGCATTTCTTGACGTCTACTAATATTACCAATTCTTTGACATTCATAGCAAGACAAGACAAACTTACAGGCATCCTTGAAGAGAGTAGGCCAATAAAAACCAGATTGCAGTACCTTATGTGCAGTTCTATCTCCAGCATGGTGTCCACCATAAGCCTCAGAGTGACACTTGCGTAGGATATGTTCCTGTTCATGCTCAGGTACACAACGTCTAGTAATACCATCTGCTCCTTTATAAAGGCGTGGGTCATCCCAGAAGTAATGTCTTAAATCATAGAAGAACTTTTTCTTTTGCTGGTATGTGAAACTAGGTGGTATAAATTTAGCAGCAATGTAATTAGCATAATCGGCATACCATGGAGCAGTATGAGAAGCATTTATGACAGCTAATTGTTCATCAGGAAATCTATCATGAATAGGTAGTGATACATCAATAAAATTTTCTAACCTATACAAGTCGTCTGTAATTGGGTTCTCAGCTCCCTTTCTATCAGTAATATGCAAATCAAATTCTTGTAGCAAGAGAACCCATCTAATAAGCCTAGGCTTAGAGTCCTTCTTTTCCATAAGACATTTAATACCCGCATGATCAGTGTGTACAGTTACTTTAGAATCAACAATATTGTTGGAAATATGCCCTAGAGGCAATACTAAAATGGTTATTATTATATTTCCTTGTTCATGATAATTGTCTGTTATTCATACTTTAATTGTATTATCCGGAAATAGTAATACATGTGTGAATACATAAACCACAACGTGTCCCTGGTAAACCTCTAGTTACTAGCTCGTTAATCAACAGATGGTTACGGTTTCCTAACCATGGACATTGGATGTCATTGACAACGGGATCACATCATTAGGAGAATGATGTGATGGACAAGACCCAATCCTAAGCCTAGCACAAGATCGTGTAGTTCGTAATGCTAAAGCTTTTCCAATGTCAAGTATGTTTTCATTAGACCATGAGGTTGTGCAACTCCCGGATACCGTAGGAATACATTGGGTGTGCCAAACGTCACAACATAACTGGGTGGCTATAAAGGTACACTACGGGTATCTCCGAAAGTATTTGTTCGGTTGGCACGAACCGAGACTAGGATTTGTCACTCTGTATGACGGAGAGGTATCTCTGGGCCCACTCGGTAAGACATCATCATAATGAGCTCAATGTGACTAAGGTGTTGGTCACGGGATGATGTATTACGTAACGAGTAAAGAGACTTGCCATGACGAGATTGAACAAGGTATCGGTATACCGACTATCGAATCTCGGGCAAGTACTATACCGATAGACAAAGGGAATTGCATACGGGATTGATTGAATCCTTGACATCGTGGTTCATCCGATGAGATCATCGAGGAGCATGTGGGAGACAACATGGGTATCCAGATCCCAATGTTGGTTATTGACCGGACAGTCGTCTCGGTCATGTCTACGTGTCTCCCGATCCCGTAGGGTCTACACACTTAAGGTTCGGTGATGCTAGGTGTCAGGGATATTACTAGCAGGTATAAATCGGCTAGTATAAACCAGATTATGATGATGTAGTTATGTAATTGTAAAACCCAGTAGAGATTACAGCCCATGAAGGCTTAGGGCCCATGTATAGAGTTACGGTTTGTAAACCGCCTGGTCATGTAACTTGAGAGACAAGGAAGAAAGAACAGAGACCGAGGCGGACACAAATATGAGCCGGCCTCGGGACTCTGTAAACCGGACCGGGCGTCACCTCTATATGAAGGGACGACCCGGCGACGGTTCAATGACAAGAAACAACAGCTCGAGAGACAGGCAAGCGATTCGCTCCCTGTTCATCGACGCCCAAGCAATACCACACCAAACTAGACGTAGGCTTTTACCTTCCTCGAAGGGGCCGAACTAGTATAAAACCTCTGAGTCCTTTGCGTGCTTTTAAACCCCTTCAAGTTAACCCGTGCGATGGTTCCTCAACTAAGTCCGTTAAACCGGACATCTGCCGTGTTAATTCGACGACAGTTGGCGCCCATCGTGGGGCATATGCACGATGGTTTCGAATTCTTGAAGGGCAGCTTTGAAGGGCTCAAGGGTTACGCGATCGGCCGGATGACCAAGAGTCGCCGCGGCCGGATCTACATCGACGACGCAGGCTGGGGACCGGAGGCCGATTCAATCGAATACGGGTACCGGGTTCCCTTCGGTGGCATCCACGTCTTCATCGGCAAGATTGGTGAACCGGGACCTGAGCCGGACGTCTTCCCCGACATCGTCAAGCCGGCTCAGCATGCGAGATCGGCCCGGATTCTGCCTGCTGTGAAGCGCGTTTTCGTTGGAGCAATACACGGAGTCCAAGCCGAGGACGGATCGGATTCCGGTGGCGAGACAGTTGTCTATTCCGATGATGGATCCTCATCCGGAGAGACTGAATCCCTGTATCTGTTGCGGGACGGCCGGTCTAGGGGTGTGTCCGACAGAGACAGTATTCCGGACCCCTTTGATTTGCCAAACCGGGTGGCTGTGTTTATGGCCGGATCACAGCATATGCCGCAGCCCACGATGACCGGAGCGTTCACAGCCGGAGCAGGGGGGAGCGGGCAAGCTCCCTCTGCCGCTGACGCTTTATCAACCTTGGTGGAGGAGTTGACAGCACGGGCAGTAGCAGTGGTGGCTCCCGCAGACAAGGCGCAGCATGATGCAGAAATCCAGCAGCTGAGGGGCCGGATCGAGCAAGCAAGAGAGGATCTGAAGGCAGAGAAAGCTATGATAGCAACAAGACAGGCAGAGCTGGATTCCCAGGCTTTTCAGTTAAGGATGGATCAGGCCTCTGTACAGGCGGTGAGGGATAGAAGGCACCAGTCTCGTTTGCCGCCGGTTTATGAGGCGATGAATCTCTTCGGGACGCCAGGAGCAGGAGCTAGCAATGATCCGGAGGTAAACCGGAGGACGGTTCCGGTGAGAGGGGAACCGGTCTGACAGCCCACAGCGGAGCAAGATCGCCGCATTACGTCCACACCTCACGTCCCCACTCCTCCGGGTCATTATTCAAACCCTTTGGATAACATTGTTGCTGCCGCTTCACGCCTGGCCGCTTTACCCATTGAGGGGACATCCCCCGTAGCAATGGAGGCACGCAGGGTTAAGGATTTGCTTAACACAGTGTTAACACAGTAGCAAGCATACTCTCATAGCAGGGAGAGGCTTCATTCGACACCCCGCCATAGCCAGAGTTATACTAGGCATTGGGAAGAACCAGAGGTGTCTAGTAGTGAACGGAGGCGACACCGTCACTGGCAAGATAATCCGGCGGGCGCAGAGGCACAAGCTCAGGGGGCTCAAGACCGGGTTAGATCTGCGGCTCGCGAGGAGGTCCGCCAAACGACGCCAGTTCACACAACCACAGCAGAAACAGGAGTCACAACGAGTTCCTTCGGGGTGTGGTGTCTTATTCCCGCTTTACGGAGCGTGAAGTTGCCCAAGGATTTTAAGGGTCCATGTAAGGTGCCTAATTACACAGCAGATTTGGCTCCAGAAGCTTGGGTTGAGAGTTACGAGATGGCCATGGAAATGCTGGATGTGGATGAAGCGGCATGCGCGAAGTACTTTACCATGATGCTCGAGGGTACAGCCCGGACCTCGTTAAAGGGTTTACCACCTAACTCCATCGGATCATGGGGTGAATTACGCAGCCAATTTATCAAAAAAATTAAAGATACGTGCAAGCAGCCAATGTCAGTGGTGGATTTAGCGGCATGTATACAAGGAGAACAGGAGCCCACAGGGGCATGGGTACGACGAGTATCAGAAATCTTGCACTCTTCGAACGGTATCAGCCCCAGTACGGTGATAGTAACACTGGAAAACAATTGCCGGTTTGAGTCTTTGAAGTTAAAGCTGGGACGGCTCAAACGGGATTGTAATGACATGGGAACTCTCACGAGCGCTCTGGTGAAGTACGAGGACTCTGACAGCACTAAATATCCTGAAGCGGATGGAGATAAATCTGGAAAGGCAAACAAACCTGGTAAACCGGCGCAGGCCAATCCGGTCGGAACAAGCTTCTTAGGCAAATGAAAGGCAGAGGGTGGCTCTAATTTCGTGGCCAATACCCAAGTTCAAGGAGGTTTTCAGCGCAACAGGGGTAAACCGCCCCCACAAACCGGCGGAGGGCCCGTTAGCTGAGAGCAAGAGTTGAATGAGCCTTGCCCGAAACACGGATCAAGGGAACATCCAGCTAAACACACCATAGGAGAATGCAAGGCCATGATGGAAGCCATGAGCCGGTTCAAATCTAACAACAGGCCACCGGGCGGCGGATCAGGCCCCGGGTTTTACGATCCGGGTCACTAGGGAAACGGCTCCGGATCAGGATATCGTGGCAATAACAGTGGTTATAATAACCAAGGTAATAATCAATATGGTCAGGGCGGTTATAATAACCCATGCAATCAGCAGCATGGTCAGGGTGGATACAATAACCAAAATAACCAACAGCAGGGCCAGGGTAATCACAATAACCAAGGCAATCAGCAGCGTCAGCAGCAGCAACAACAATCCGGATATCAGAGTAATCTGAAGGAGCTGAGTAGCGGGCAGTATCATGTGTTCACTACGAGTTTGTGTAAACGGGATCAGAAAATCTTAAAGAGGGCGGTCCACGTGGTTGAACCGGCGACTCCACAGTTCCTGCGCTGGTCGGAGCAACCTATCGTGTGGAGCAGAGAGGATCACCCGCCGCGGGTTGATAATCCGGGCCAGTTGGCCTTAGTGGCAGCACCACAGGTGGGTGGCTATAAGTTCACCAAGGTTCTCATGGACGGTGGCAGCAGCATCAATATCTTATATTATGAGACTTTCCGTCGCATGGGGCTGACGGATAAGAAGCTAAGACAGTCAAACACGATGTTTCATGGAGTGGTGCCAGGTAAATCAGCTTACCCAGTTGGGAAAATTGACCTGGAAGTTACCTTTGGGGATGAACAGGATTCCAGGTCGGAGATGATAACCTTTGAAGTGGTCAAGATCCAGAGCCCGTATCATGCCTTGTTCGGACGACCGGTTTATGCCAAGTTTATGGCTAGGCCGTGCTATGTTTATCTTCAGCTCAAGATGCCGGGTCACAAGGGAAACATCACGATTCATGGGAGTCGCAAGATTGCATTGGAGTGCGAAGAAGGAGATGCTGCTTATGCGGAGGCAGTATGTGCTACGGAGGAGTTGAAGTTTTACAAAGACAATGTTGATCCGGCAGATATGTCCCCGTTAAAAAAGCCAACTACAGAGCATGATCCGGCGTTGAAATTTAAGTCTACGGAGGAGACCAAGCAAGTTGATTTTGTGCTAGGTGATTCGTCCAAGCAGTTCAATGTCAGCGCTAACCTTGATCCTAAATAGGAAAGCGCGCTCATCGAGTTCATCCGTGAGAACCGGGATATTTTTGCATGGAAACCTTCTGACATGCCAGGTATTCCGAGGGAACTCGCTGAGCATAGTCTTAACATTGATCCGAAGTTTAAACCAGTCAAGCAGTATTTGCGCCGCTTTAACGAAGAAAGGCGCAAGGCTATAGGAGAAGAAGTGGCCAAGCTTTTGGCCGCAGGGTTCATAGTTGAAGTTTTTCACCCGAAGTGGTTGGCTAATCTGGTGCTGGTGTTAAAGAAGAATGGAAAGTGGAGGATGTGTGTAGATTACACAGATCTGAACAAAGCTTGTCCAACTGATCCTTTTGCTCTTCCTCGTATTGATCAGATCATTGATGCCACGGCAGGATGTGAGCGGCTAAGTTTTTTGGATGCATACTCAGGGTAGTTAAAGATCAGGAGAAGACGTCCTTCATAACCCCTTTTGGTGCTTTTTGCTATGTATCTATGCCCTTTGGGCTCAAGAGTGCCCAAGCAACCTACCAGCGTTGTGTACAGAATTGTCTTAAGGGGCAGATAGGGAGGAATGTTCATGCTTATGTGGATGATATTGTGGTGAAGTCAAGGAAGGAGGAGACGCTGATAGAGGACCTCAAGGAGACCTTTGACAATCTTCGGGCCTATAAAATGATGCTTAACCCGGAGAAGTGTGCTTTCGGTGTTCCGGCAGGTAAGCTCCTTGGATTCTTGGTGTCAAACAGAGGAATAGAAGCCAATCCGGAGAAGATCAAGGCAATCACATCTTTGACTAAACCGGCTTGCATAAATGATGTTCAGCGGATCGCTGGCCGCATCACAACATTGAGCCGGTTCATCAGCCGTCTGGGAGAGAAGGCAATCCCGCTTTATCAGATGCTGAAAAAGACAGACCGGTTTATATGGAGTGATGAGGCAAACACTGCGTTTGAGGATTTGAAGCGGCAATTGGCAGCGCCGCCGGTCCTTGCTGCCCCTGTTGATAATGAGCTGTTATTGTTATACGTCGCCGCCAATGCACGGGCAGTCAGCGTAGCAATCGTGGTTGAGCGCAAGGAGGCAGGAAAGGAATATCCGGTTCAACGTCCAGTCTATTATGTCAGTCAAGTTCTTATTGAATCCAAGCAAAGGTACCCACATTGGCAGAAGTTGGTATATGGTGTGTTCATGGCAAACCGGAAGTTGAAACACTATTTTCAAGGCCACCCAATAACTGTTGTTAGTTCAGCACCATTGGGGGATATAATCCAGAATAGGGAAGCTACGGGCAGAGTGGCGAAGTGGGCAATTGAGCTTAGCCCACACAGATTGAAATATGTGCCACGCACCGCTATCAAATCTCAAGCATTGGTGGACTTTCATCAATGATTGGACAGAACTGCAAACACCAGAGGAGAAGCCGGATCTTACATACTGGACGATTCACTTTGACGGTTCAAGGCAATTAGAAGGCTCGGGGGCTGGAGTTGTTTTAACCTCCCCGCGAGGGGACAAGTTTTGTTATGTTCTCCGTTTACTGTTTCCTTGTACTAATAATGCAGCAGAGTATGAAGCATTGCTTCATGGCTTGCGGATAGCCAAAGAAATGAACTTGAGCCGGGTCAAGTGTTTTGGCGATTCAGATTTAGTGGCATAGCAAGTTTCCGTCAAGTGGGATTCAAGAGATCCTCTTATGGCAGCTTACAGACGAGAAGTTGAAGTAGTCGCAGGATATTTCAAGGGGTATCACGTGGATCACATAGACCGGCGAAGGAATGAAGCGGCCGATGCTCTAAGCCGGCTGGGTTCTCAACGTAAACCGGTACCACCGAATACTTTTTTGGATGAGCTGCACAGTCCATTGGTTCAAGTCCCGTCGGAGGAAGACCTGGCTGTTCCTGATCCGGAGGCACAGCTAGTTGCAGCGCTTCATGTTATTCCGGATTGGACACTGCCGTATTTGGCGTATTTAAGCCGGGGAGAGCTGCCGGATGATTAGATCGAAGCAAGACAGATAATCCGGCGATCCAAGTCTATGACAATTGCAAACGGAGAACTTCACCATCGTAGTGTTTCTGGAGCGTTTCAGCGGTGTGTGTCATCTGAGGAAGGTTGTGATATTCTGCGCGAGATCCAAGAAGGGGATTGTGGTCATCATGCCGGTTCAAAATCCTTGGTGGCTAAAGCTTTTCGACATGGGTTCTATTGGCTGACAGCCCATGCTGATGCAGCGGATTTAGTCCGGAAGTGCGATGCTTGTCAGAAATTTTCATGACGTGCTCTTGTTCCGGCACAGGAGCTCCGGATGATACCGATCTATTGGCCATTTGCAACTTGGGGGCTTGATATGGTTGGGCCTTTCAAACGATCCCAGGATCAAAAAACTCATCTGCCGGTTGCTGTGGATAAATTTACAAAGTGGATTGAGGCAGAGCCTGTGAGCAAGTGTGATGCGGCAACATCGGTTAAATTTATCAAAAAGGTAATTTTCCGGTTTGGTTTTCCACACAGCATCATCACAGACAATGGCACCCATTTATCTAAGGGAGAGATGGAAGAATTCTGCCAACGCGAGCATATTCGACTAGACGTATCTTCGGTAGCTCACCCTCAATCCAATGGTCAAGCTGAAAGGTCAAATCAGAAGATTTTGCGAGGTATCAAGCCCCGGCTTATGACTCCCTTGCAAAGAACACCAGGGTGCTGGGTTGAGGAGTTACCTTCTGTCCTCTGGAGCATTAATACTACGCCAAACTGGTCCACAGGTTATACACCTTTCTTCATGGTGTATGGTGCTGAAGCGGTCCTTCCAAGTGATATCCGTCATGATTCGCCGCGGGTGACGGCTTACGTTGAAGCGGACAATGAACAGTCAAGACAGGACAGTTTGGACCGGCTGGATGAAGAACGTGACATAGCAGTAGCACAGTCTGCAATTTATCAACAGGACTTGCGCAGATATCACAGACGTCGGATCAGGACCAGGACGTTCCAGGAGGGAGATTTGGTACTCCGGCTCATCCAAGATCAAACAGATATGCACAAGCTATCCCCGCCTTGGGAAGGGCCCTTTGTGGTCAGCAAGAATCTGCACAACGGTTCATATTACCTGGTGTACGTTCGAGAACACAAGGATTCACGGACATCGGAGGAAGAGTCAAAGAGGCCGTGGAACATCGCCCTCTTGCGGCCCTACTATACCTGAGCCATGAGCTCTGCTGTATCCTATGTATATATTATGATTAATGAATAAACCGGCACCCTCGGTAAACCGGGGGATCAGCCTTTTTTCTAATATAAATGTCTTATGGTGATAACCATCTACAACCTATATCATCTCTTATTATATGTCATATTCTAAAAGAAAATAAAATACTTTGATCAGTCTATCTGGTTGTGCAGGACAATTACTGTATATGGATTCTGGAGCTGTGATCACTAAAGGGCTTCCTGTTCAAACATAGGTCGAATTCGAACCAAAGAGAACATAGCCATCCTACTCAAACATAGGTCGTATTCGAACCAAAGAGAGCATAGCCATTCTGTTCAAACATAGGTCGTATTCGAACCGAAGAGAACATGGAAATGGCCAGTAGGGGGCAGGATCGTATCCGAATCCTAGCTTAGCCCCTATGGTCCGGTTCGTCTGATCGTATTCGAATCAGAACCTCAATGGATCGTATTCGAATCCATTGCTTGGCTAAATTTTTAAGGCCAGTAGGGGGCAGGATCGTATCCGAATCCTAGCTTAGCCCCTATGGTCCGGTTCGTTTGATCATATTCGAATCAGAAGCACAATGGATCGTATTCGAATCCATTGCGTGGCTAAATTTTTAAGGCCAGTAGGGGGGCAGGATCGTATCCAAATCCTAGCTTAGCCCCTACGGTCCGGTTTGTCTGGTCGTACTCGAATCAGAAGCTCAATGGATCGTATTCGAATCCATTGCTTGGAAAATTTTGAAGGCCAGTAGGGGGCAGGATCGAATTCGAATCCTAGCTTAGCCCGTATGGTCCGTTTTACTGATCGTATTCGAATCAGAAATTTGATTTGGAGCCTGGCAGCTCGCAAAAAGCCTCGACTACATGGTTTTATTTGAGAATTTGTATTTTTCGTATTTGTGTTTTATGGTTCTTTGATCCGGAGTGGGACAACACCAATGTTGACCACATATCTTCAAAGTCTGGACGCAGATCTCCAGCATTATTTAAACCGGTTTGTCTTCTAAACCCGGAATTATTGGGTATGCCCCAACGGAGCCAAGGGCTTCCTCAGAAACAACAATGTTTGCCGGATTAAAAATATCAAGCATGCTTAAGTCGGGTATGAAGTTATTTCTGGTATAAGCAGACACTTGTTTGACATATTTTTTGAGCCATTTAATCGATCCAGCGATAAACCGCTAGGACATCTTTTAAGTGTTCTCTATGCAGAAACAGATAGTATGCAAATCAAAATATATCAGACAAAGGATTCAAGTTGGCAGATACCAAAGCAAAGTTGGGACGTCCGGATCAAGACGGACAATAGTTCAAAGCTATCCTATTACAAAGGCACAGCAGGCCCCGAACGGATTAAAGTTTGTTCCGGCAAAATAAAAACCAAAGCTATAAAGATAAACTGTTTGGCCTATGCTTCCTCCTGCTGGGACGGTTGAGGATCGACCTGTTCCGGAGCTTCTTCGTCTTCTTGAAGCGGCTGAAAGTCAGGGACGCACCAATCGATTTTCGTTAAAGCGCGGAAGTACATCTCTTCCGTAATAAGTTCAGACGGATCAATATCTGGGGCGAAAGTATGGGGGCGCACTGGTGGGATTAGATTTACGGTATCATAAACCGGCCGATCCACCCGCTTGTTCTGTAAATCATACCCCGGATGATACCTGGTCAAGTCTGATTCGGCAGAAAGCTTTCTAGCAAGAGGACGCATCTCCTTAGTCAAAGCGTGAAGATCTTTGGCAGTGAAAGTTGATCCGTCTTCTTTAGTGCTAGGATACCCGTTTAAGGCTTCTTCCGGATCAAAATTTGGAACCCACGCTTTAGCTCTGGTGAGCGCTACGAGAGAACCGGCTCGGGCAGCAGACTTCTTCACTTCCTCCAAGCGTGCTGGCAAGACAGAAAGTTTTTCTAGTGTACCTTGGATAGTGGTGGGGGCCGGTTTATTGAAAGACGTTGCGCTTATAATCCTTTGAGCGCCGAAATACAGCTGCTCGATCAGAGTATAAGACGCCTTGAGTTTCTTCCGTAAATCATCCACAAGATGAGTAACGCGGCACCCTGCATGTGATCATTACAGTTAAACCGGACCGGAATAAAGATTGCAAGGATGAAAGCATGCGTAGAGATTAAGTACTTACCGAAGATGGAAGAAGTCATCAGTTCGATTTGCCGCTTTAAACCAGTCAGTTCTTCTGTCACCGGATTAAGAGCTTCCTCACCATCCTTTGCTCTTTTCTCCAGCGCATTCTTTTGCACTTCAAAGGCTGTCCGCTCCTCCTCAAAAAAAAATTGAGTTGTTCAGCAGTAGTTAAGCTCAGCGCCAATTCTTTTTTGGCCTTAGCAACAGCAGATTTAGTTTCGGCCAGTCTGTTCTGGAGTTCAGTGATTTCTTCATCCCTCCGGTTTAAATCAGCCTGCAAGGAAATTCAAGTGGAATAAGTAACATAAGTTCAGACAAAGTCTCAAGCACATAACCAAGTTATCCACTTGATACTTGGGGCTAATGGGCTATTGAAGTATCAAAGAGTGGCAATTCAAAACAAGTCTCAAGCACACAAAAAAGTTGTCTACTTGACACTTGGGGGCTAATGGATAGTTGAAGCGACAAAGGAAAAATTCAGACAAGTCCCAGGCACATAAACCGAATTATGCCCCTGGCACTTGGGGGCTAATGTAAGATCATTTGCTTAAATTGGAAGTACCGGTTCACCTTCTAAACACAGCTAAACCGGAACTTGGGGGCTACCATGATATAGACAGAAACACAACAAAGGCAAAAACAAAAGACAAGGGAGATACCTCGTATTTTTCCTTCATCATGCTGATTAAGCCCGCTTCATAATCCCGACCAGTATGAAGCCGGTTCAAATACCCGGAATAGAGCTCCTGGGCACTCAGCTCGGCGAAGCTAGACAACTCTATGTTCAATTTGCCCTTTTCTTGATGCAGTTTCTCTGCTTTAGCCGTATGCTTAGCTAAGACAGTGGGCTCAGCAGGAGCGGTGTAAGCTGTACCGGTTACTTGAACATCCGGAGAAGGAGCAGCTGTCAATGGTGGGGTAGCAGTGTGAACCGGGCTAGCGGGAGCCAGGCTAGTCCGAGGAGGGTTGGCCCGGGCAGGACTCGCCGGTTCATGGATGTTTTCAGTGTTGGGATTCTCAGGAGCAGTGGCATAAGTGTGATCGATAGGAGCAGGATCTTCAAGTAGAACTGTGGGCTCACCTTCCGGAGGGATGGTTGTATCCGGATCAACCGCCGGTTCATCAATGGCAGTCTCAGCAGTCGTTTTGCTGGACTTTGCCTTTTTACTAGGCTTAGGTTTACTGAAAGAAATTGGGGGAGAAATCAGAGTTATAAAAGCAAAGGCAAAGATAAACCGGATGAAATAGAGGACTTACCCAGGGACGGTCTTCAGAGCCGGGACTTGTTTGGCAGTGGATTCGCCAGAAGAGGATAAAGGAGTCTCCTGATAATTAGGGTCAGACGGTTTAAGTGGTTTGCGTATAAGCCCGGCCTTGGGATGAAGAAGAGTTGGAGAAAGTATAACCTCAGAGCGGCGCCTCCGAGCCGGAGTCAGAGATATTCCGGAAGACTCGACTACAAGGCCACTATGGCGTGTAGCCCGGCGAGCTTCATGTTGCTGTTTCTTCAAAAGAAAATTGGGGTCCAGTTGAGCGTAAGGATGAGAAAATTGATATTTCCGGACTACCCGACAAATTTTTCGTGGAGGCGGTTCTGAATCTGAAGAAAGAGTGATTACCTCAGTTTCTGCCGCTTTATCTCCTTCAACCAAATCCTGTGAAAAAATACCGTTAACACAAAGTCTGGATAAAAGTGAACAAATCATAGCCGGATTAACTCATACCTCAGAGTCCGGATCATCCTCTTCAGCATGTGAACCGGAGCCAGCAACCGCCTTTTTCTTCTTGATAATGTAAGTTTTCCGGCGCGGCTGTTTGCCAGCCTTCTCCTGAGGCTTCCTTTTCTAGAAAGGATCGTCGGCCTGTTCAAAAGAAGAAAGATAATTGGAAAACGGTTTAAATGGACGGATTAAAAGTGAACAGAAGGGATTAAGACTTACCGCAGGCAGCTTGTTCTTCTTATAGTATGGAGCCAATCCGGTTTGGCTGCATTCTTCCAAAGAGACGTTGAGCATCTTCTTGGCAGATTCAATGACTTCCGATTTAGAAAGTGTTATTTTGGAAAACCGTTGAGGATCATCCGGCTTTCCAGAATATTTACACATCAAACTGGAGCGTGGGCTCAGAGGGAGGATACTCCAGGTAAGCCAGCAACGCATGAAATCAATTCCGGTTAATCCATTGGCCATAAAGGCCTTGAGCTTGGCAAGTTGAGAAGCAAACCGGGGCCGTTCTGAGGAACTGAGACGCTGCGGCAAAGGGTGATCTTCAGGAAGGCGATGTTCGCGATAACCCGTCAGTGGGTTCTTCCCTTCAGGTGATGTGTCGTGGCAATATAACCAAGACTTGTTCCATTCCTTGGGGTGTGTGTGGAGCGCGGCATGAGGGAAGACTGCGTCTCTTCTCTTCTGAATGCTGACCCCGCCCAGTTCTTGATGAGGTCCGCCAGTAAACTCAGTTCGCCGGTTCAAATGAAAAAAATCCCGGAACAAGTCGACTGAGGGCTCCTCTTGCAGATACACCTCTGAGAAAACTTGAGAATCGCAGATGTTTGAAATGGAGTTTGGACCTATGTCCTGAGGATGAAGTTGAAAAGCGGCAAGCATGTCCCAGAAGAATTTCGAACCGGGAGGAGTAAAACCTCGGGCCATGTGGTCAAAGAAGACAATAACTTCCCCTTCTCTGGGATTAGGGGACATTCATTTCCTGGGGCCCGCCATTTTAGGACTGATTGAGGGCCCAGAGTGCCAATTGCAGCAGCATTAATTAAATCTTCTTCCGTAATGACGGAAGGGACCCAGTCGCAAGAAACAAATTGTTTGGCAGACATAGTAGCAGAAGGAAAGTGCTGAAATGGCGAAGTATAAAATCCGGATTATTCAAGTACAGATATATAAACCGGATCACATATGCAAGGTCACACCGACGGTTTAGACAAGGGACTAATGACATTGCTAATCCGGAAGTAAGCAGGAAACGCACTACTACCGGTTCATGATAACAAAATAGAGGAGCTAAACCGTCGCGTTCGTTGTTAATGCATTACAGATGCAATATATGACTGACTAAACTGGCGAATATAGTATAGATCTATAAGGATGAAGAAACAAGTTTCTACGGAAAGCTAAGGTAAAATAGATCTGAGCGGTAAGAAAAAGAGAAAATTTATGCAAGTCTATTACAGAAAGAACTGCAAGGGTCTCATACAGAGCGGACGAATCTAAAAGATTGAATCTAATGCCAAAATCTGAGCATAAGGCAGTGGAGCGGAAGCAAGTTTCGAGGACGAAGCTAAAAGTTGAAACAACTACGAGCATGGTGTCTAGGAAGAACAGATGAAGCTTTTTCTAGGTCTAATGGCGGAGGGAAGGAAAGAACCCTAAGGCTACAGATCTACAGCAAGGGAGAAAGAATACCTGAGACAGCAGGAAGCGGCAGCGGAGTTATCTGGTCGCGTTCAGGTTGATGCAGCGGCCGGACTTGTTGGCGACGGCGAGCTTGACGGACGACGGCGGAAGCTTGAGCTCGGGCGACAGAGGAAGAAGACGATAGGAAGGAGATGGAGAAAGAGATGCGGCGGTATTTATAAAGGGGGAGAGACAAAACGGCAGGCACGAGATTTGAGGAAGTGAGGGATTGGATAAAGATTCCCTGTCGCCTCGATTCTCGGGATGGCCTTTAAATAAAAGTCACAGACAGCTGCGCGCGATAAATGCGGAAGTGATGTCACGATCAAATTAAGTGATTTCCAAGGATGACGTCATCGCCGGTTTATAAAATTAAGAAGATACAAGAAAGAAGATTATGCAAGACTGGGAAGACTGATGTGAACAAGTTCAAATCATTCTGGGGCCTAATGTCAGGGATATTACTAGCAGGTATAAACCGGCTAGTATAAACCGGATTATGATGATGTAGTTGTGTAATTGTAAAACCCAGTAGAGATTACAGCCCATGAAGGCTTAGGGCCCATGTATAGAGTTACGGTTTGTAAACCGCCTGGTCATGTAACTTGAGAGACAAGGAAGAAAGAACAGAGACCGAGGCGGATACAAATATGAGCCGGCCTCGGGACTCTGTAAACCGGACCGGGCGTCACCTCTATATAAAGGGACGACCCGGCGACGGTTCAATGACAAGAAACAAGAGCTCTAGAGACAGGCAAGCGATTCGCTCCCTGTTCATCGACGCCCAAGCAATACCACACCAAACTAGACGTAGGCTTTTACCTTCCTCGAAGGGGCCGAACTAGTATAAAACCTCTGAGTCCTTTGCGTGCTTTTAAACCCCTTCAAGCTAACCCGTGCGATGGTTCCTCAACTAAGTCCGTTAAACCGGACATCTGCCGTGTTAATTCCACGACACTAGGGTTGTAGAGATACTAGCATGCCGTAACCCGAATGTTGTTCGGAGTCCCGGATGAGATCCCGGACGTCACGAGGAGTTCCGGAATGGTCCGAAGGTAAAGCATTATATATAGGAAGTCCAGTTTCAGCCACCGGGAGAGTTTCGGGGGTCACCGGTATTGTACCACTAGTAGAAAACAGGGCATTGGTCCAGGCCTGTCCAGCCCATTAGCCCCGGTTCAATCTAGAACCGGGTCCAATGGGGGCACTGGACCCGGTTCATGAGCCCAGGGGGCCGGCCGGGCCACGTGGGCCATTGGTCTCGGTTCGTCTGGACCTTTTGGTCCCGGTTGGAGCGACAAACCGGGACCAATGGCTCTTGGTCCTGGCCCACCACCATTGGTCCCGGTTGGTGATATGAACCGGGACCAAAGGCTCCCCTTTATCCCCGGTTCGTAGCACCAACCGGGACCAATGAGGTGCCTATATATAACCCCTCACTCAAGAGCAGAGCTCACTGCTCTGTTTTTTTTTCTGGCCGAGGGGGAGAGGGGTTAGTGGTGCTCTAGCTCACCTCCTATGCACACAACGTGTTCGGTGGAATGCCCCGAGCCACACTAGTTAAGCTTTTCTCCTCTCGAAGCTCTATTTTCTCCGAGATTTGTCTAGGTTTAGCGGTCCGTCACGTCCCGTCCCCGTCTTCGCCGCCGTCGATCGCCCCCTCTGATCTCGTCACCGGCACCACCGTGGTGAGCCTCTTGTTATGTCCATGCTTTTCTTACTTTTATTATTGCTTGTTATTATTGCTTTAGATAGATATTTGTCTAATTTTCTTACGTTTATTATTGCTTGTTATTATATAGTGCGATGGTTTTGATATCCGCCCACGTGGGCCCTCGTCCTGTCTACGATTCGGATGTGGTATATTATCTTTAATTTATAACTATTTGTTTTAGTGTTTATGATAGTTATGCCGACCAACCTAACATGCATAGATGTTTTATTATGTCTAGGAGGTAGTTGAACCGGAAATTCCAACCGACCCTCTTGTGGAGAGGTTAAATTTAGTTGAAGAGGAAAACATTTCCTTACAGAAAAAATTGGAAAAAATGGAGGAGGAGAAGATGGAATTGGAGTTGCGTGTTGCGGCAGTCATCGATGATCACAAGATCAAGATGGACCTTATTGTCGAGAGGTTAAATTTAGTTGAAGAAGAAAACAAATTCTTGAAGGAAAAAATAAAAAAATTTGTGGACGAGAAGATGATATTGGAGTTGCATGTTGCGGATGTCGTCGATGATCACAAGATCAAGATGGATGCAATGCGGTTGAAGATTAAAAAGATTAGAAAATATGCCATTCGTACCGAGGCTTGGTATCATTATGCCGTTGGATCAATTGTTACCTTGGTTGCGATTATGATCGCATTTGTTTTCGCATTGAAAAGTTTTACATAGTTTCGATGTGTATGGAGAGCTATATGTTGTTAGATGAGAACTATATATGTATGTACTTTGGTTTTAATGTGATGATGAACTTTTATCCATTTGGTCACTTAATTATCTATTCATGATGTTCTGTGATGGTTTTTAACACACTTAATTATATATAATGCACGCAGATGAACCGGCAATGGATGTACGGTGACAGACACACCTCCGAGTACATTAAGGGCGTGCATGAGTTTCTAAATGCGGCTGAGGCAAACAAGCATAATGGTTTTATGTGTTGTCCATGCACTAAATGTGTGAATACGATGTCTTACTCTAACCGGAAAATCCTTCACTCCCACCTGCTTTACAAGGGTTTCATGCCACACTATAATGTTTGGACGAGGCATGGAGAAATAGGGGTTATGATGGAAGATGGCGAAGAAGAAGAGTACGATGACAACTATGTGCCCGCTGAATACGGTGATGCTGCAATGGGGGGAGCTGGTGAAGATCAAGAGGAACCAGACGATGTGCCCAATGATGCTGCAACGGGTGAAGCTGCTGAAGATCAAGAGGAACCAAATGATGATCTCCGCCGAGTCATTGTCGATGCAAGGACACAATGCGAAAGTCAAAAGGAGAAGCTGAAGTTCGATCGCATGTTAGAGGATCACAAAAAAGGGTTGTACCCCAATTGCGAAGATGGCAACACAAAGCTCGGTACCGTACTGGAATTGCTGCAGTGGAAGGCAGAGAATGCTGTGGCTGACAAAGGATTTGAGAAGCTACTGAAAATATTAAAGAAGAAGCTTCCAAAGGATAACGAATTGCCCGACAGTACATACGCAGCAAAGAAGGTCGCATGCCCTCTAGGATTGGAGGTGCAGAAGATACATGCATGCCCTAATGACTGCATCCTCTACCGCGGTGCATACAAGGATCTGAACGCATGCCTGGTATGCGGTGCATTGCGGTATAAGATCAGACGAGATGACCCTGGTGATGTTGATGGCGAGCCCGCCAGGAAGAGGGTTCCTGCGAAGGTGATGTGGTATGCTCCTATAATACCACGATTGAAACGTTTGTTTAGAAACAAAGAGCATGCCAAGTTGATGTGATGGCACAGTGAGGACCGTAAGAAAGACGGGAAGTTGAGAGCACCCGCTGACGGGTCGCAGTGGAGAAAAATCGAGAGAAAGTACTGGGAGGAGTTTGCAAAGGACGCAAGGAACGTATGGTTTGCTTTAAGCGCGGATGGCATTAATCCTTTCGGGGAGCAGAGCAGCAATCACATCGCCTGGCCCGTGACTCTATGTATGTATAACCTTCCTCCTTGGATGTGCATGAAGCGGAAGATCATTATGATGCCAGTTCTCATCCAAGGCCCTAAGCAACCCGGCAACGACACTGATGTGTACCTAAGGCCATTAGTTGAAGAACTTTTACAGCTGTGGAATGGAAAAGGTGTACGTGCGTGGGATGAGCACAGATAGGAGGAATTTGACCTAAAGGCGTTGCTGTTCGTGACCATCAACGATTGGCCCGCTCTCAGTAACCTTTCAGGACAGACAAACAAAGGATACCACGCATGCACGCACTGTTTAGATGACACTGAAAGTATATACCTGGACAAGTGCAGGAAGAATGTGTACCTGGGCCATCGTCGATTTCTTCCGACCAACCATCAATGTCGAAAGAAAGGCAAGCATTTCAAAGGCGAGGCAGATCACCGGAAGAAGCCCGCCATGCGTACCGGTGATCACGTACTTGCTATGGTTAATGATTTACACGTAATCTTTGGAAAGGGCCCCGGTGCACTAGCTGTTCCGAATGACGCTGAGGGACACGCACCCATGTGGAAGAAGAAATCTATATTTTGGGACCTACCCTACTGGAAAGACCTAGAGATCCGCTCTTCAATCGACGTGATGCACGTGACGAAGAACCTTTGCGTGAACCTGCTAGGCTTCTTGGGCGTGTATGGAAAGACAAAAGATACAACTGAGGCACGGGAGGACCTGCAACGTTTGCACGAAAAAGACGGCATCCCTCCGAAGTAGTATGAAGGTCCTGCCAGCTATGCTCTTACGAAAGAAGAGAAAGAAATCTTCTTTGAATGCCTGCTCAGTATGAAGGTCCCGACTGGCTTCTCGTCGAATATAAAGGGAATAATAAATATGGCAGAGAAAAAGTTACAGAACCTAAAGTCTCATGACTGCCATGTGATTATGACGCAACTGCTTCCGGTTGCATTGAGGGGGCTTCTACCGGAAAACGTCCGATTAGCCATTGTGAAGCTATGTGCATTCCTCAATGCAATCTCTCATAAGGTGATCGATCCAGAAATCGTACCAAGGCTAAGGAGTGATGTGGCGTAATGTCTTGTCAGTTTCGAGCTTGTGTTCCCACCATCCTTGTTCAATATCATGACACACGTCCTAGTTCATCTAGTCGACGAGATTGTCATTTTGGGGCCCGTATTTCTACACAATATGTTCCCCTTTGAGAGATTCATGGGAGTCCTAAAGAAATATGTCCATAACCGCGCCAGGCCAGGAGGAAGCATCTCCACGGGCCATCAAACAGAGGATGTCATCGGGTTTTGTGTTGACTTCATTCCTAGCCTTAATAAGATAGGTCTCCCTAAATCGTGGTACGAGGGGAGATTGACTGGAAAAGGCACGCTTGGAAGGGACTCAATAATATGCAGGGCCGGATATTCTTGGTCTCAAGCACACTACACAGTTCTACAGAACTCTACATTAGTGACCCCGTATGTCGATGAACACAAGAACAGTCTGCGCTCCAAACACCCGGAGCAGTGCGACGACTGGATTACATGTGAACACATCAGGACTTTCAGCAGTTGGTTGGAAACACGTCTCAGAGGTGACAACACTGTTTGTGATGAGTTGTACTTGTTGTCCAGGGGACCATCTTCGACTGTATTGATTTACAAAGGATACGAGATAAATGGGAATACATTTTACACGATTGTCCAAGATCAAAAGAGCACCAACCAAAACAGCGGTGTCCGCTTTGATGCAACAACCGAGAGGGGAAAGGACACATATTATGGTTACATAGTGGACATATGGGAACTTGACTACGGACATGATTTTAAGGTCCCTTTGTTTAAGTGCAAATGGGTCAATCTGTCAGGAGGCGGGGTACAGGTAGACCCACAGTACGGAATGACAACAGTGGATCTGAAAAATCTTGGATACACTGACGAACTGTTCGTCCTAGCCAATGATGTGGCACAGGTTATCTATGTGAAGGACATGTCTACCAGACCGAGAAAAAGAAAAGATAAGGAAGCGAATACATCATACGATGAGCCAAAGCGCCACATAGTTCTTTCAGGAAAAAGGGACATCCTGGGAGTGGAGGGCAAGACAGACATGTCTGAAGATTATGAAAAGTTTCATGAAATTCCTCCCTTCAAAGTCAAGGCTGACCCAAGCATCCTGATAAACGATGAAGATTATCCATGGTTACGGCGCAATAAGCAAATGACACAAGCGAAGAAAAAGTGAAGACTTTTTTCGGCAACTATTATGATGATACCATGCCAACTTTGTAACAAACGAGTATGATACCATTGTCCGTTTGTACTATTCAAATTTGCACTAACAGAAAGTTTGTAATTGGTTTTACCAGAAAGAATTAAAAAATAAAGCAAAAAACAAAAGAAAATAAATAATGCAGAAAACAAAAAAACTTGCAAAAATATAAAAAATAGCAACAATAAGTATTTCATTGTAAGTAGAAACAAAATAAAATAAATAAAGCAACAAAGAAAACAAATAATTTCAAATTTAATCTATTCAAATTTTAATACTACTTGCACTAACAGAAAGTTTGTAATTGGTTTTACCAGAAAGAATTAAAAATCAAAGCAAAAAACAAAAGAAAATAAATAATGCAGAAAACAAAACAAAAAAACTTGCAAAAAAATATAGCAACAATAAGTATTTTGTTGTAAGTAGAAACAAAATAAAATAAATAAAGCAACAAAGAAAATAATGAAAGTTTATAATTTTTGTGACCTAAAAGAAAAAGGAAATCACTAAAACACTATAAGTATTTAGTTCTAAGTAGAAATGAAAAAATGCATAGAAAAAAAGAAAAAAAATGCCACCTACTGGGCCAGCACGGCCTGAATACGACTAGAAACCCAACCATGGGCCAGGATTCAGGCCCGCAGCAGGCCCAGTAGGCCCACAGGCATTGCACTGTCAAATTAGGCCCGTAAGCCTGCACTTCAGATGAGTTCGAGAGGAGAGAGGCAGCGCAGCTTATAAACTGGTGCTGGCCTGTCTCAACTAGCGAGGTGGGACTAAAGGTCCCACCGCACCGCGCCAGCAAGGCCTTTGGTCCCGGTTGGTGGCACCAACCGGGACTAAAGGGTGGTATTAGTCCCGGTTGTTGGCACCAACCGGGACTAATACACCCCTTTAGTCCTGGTTGGTGGCACCAACCGGGACTAAAGGCCCCTCCTTCCCGCCCTTTGGGCTGCTGAAAAGGGACCTTTAGTCCCGGTTTGTGGCACCAACCGGGACTAATACGCCTCCTATATAACCAACACTTGCGAAAATTTTCCTTCCCCGCCCCCGACGCCTCCTCACTCTGCTTCGTCCCCGCCCCCGTCGCCCCGTCGCCGTCGCCGTCGCCCCGTCGCCCCGTCGCCGTCTCGCCGTCGCCGTCGCCCCCAACGCCGCCCCGTCGCCATTGCCCGTCGCCCTGCCCCGCG
>LR738713.1:24758983-24815256 GCA_902687465.1 Secale cereale
TAGCTAGCGTGTCTAGTCCTCTCTATACGTATGTGTAGTACGTAGCGTCGACCAAGCACGGACATAAGAGATGACAATTCTCTCTATTAATTAGCTAGCTAAACACAATATGAAACACCTAAATTAACCCCCCAAAACCTCCAACCCCCCTCCCCTTTCAAAAAAAAACAAAAACCACAGCCACAGAAATGCTGACGCGTGGATGCCTTTTGGTCCCGGTTGGTGCCACCAACCGGGACCAAAGCCCCTCCTGCCTGGGCTCGGCGCACAGGCCACGTGGACACCCATCGGCCCCGGTTCTGGATTGAACCGGGACTAAAGGGTCAGAGCATTAGTACCGACACTTTTGTCCCGGTTCAGGAATCGGGGCTAAAGGCCCAAACGAACCGGGTCTGATGACCCTTTATCTACTAGTGTACCGGGACCACCGGAAGGGTCCATGGGGTCAACCGGGTGGGGCCACCTATCCCGGAGGGCCCCATGGGCTGAAGTGGGAGGGTAACCAGCCGATAGTGGGCTAGTGCGCCCCCCTTGGGCCTCCCCTGCACCTAGGGTTGGAAACCCTAGGGGTGGGGGGGCGCCCCACCTGCTTGGGGGGCAAGTCCCCCCCTCCCTGGCCGCCGCCCCCTAGGAGATTGTATCTCCTAGGGCCGGCACCCCCCAGGGCCCCTATATATAGTGGGGGGAGGGAGGGCAGCCACACTCATGCCCTGGCGCCTGCCTCTCCCTCCCGTGACACGCCTTCCTCCTCCAGTGCTGCTTGGTGAAGCCCTGCTGGAATACCGCTGCATCCACCACCACGCCGTTGTGCTGCTGGATCTCCATCAACCACTCCTCCCCCCTTGCTGGATCAAGAAGGAGGAGACGTCGCTGCTCCGTACATGCGTTGAACGCGGAGGTGCCGTCCGTTCGGTGCTAGGATCATCGGTGACTTGGATCACGACGAGTACGACTCCATCATCCACGTTCTCTTGAATGCTTCCGCGCGCGATCTACAAGGGTATGTAGATGAACTCCCCACTCCCTCATTGCTAGATGACTCCATAGATAGATCTTGGTGAGGCGTAGAATTTTTTTTGATTTCTGCTACGTTCCCCAACAAATATAAGGTCTGAACTTATCACAAGCAAATACAACTGCTAAAATTCTTTTTCGGTAGTAACATAATTTCTCTGAGCACTGTCTAGAGTTTTACTAGCATATTGGATAACATTCAATTTCTTATCAACTCTTTGTCCTAGAATAGCACCTACAGCATAATCACTAGCATCGCACATAATTTCAAAGGGTAAATTCCAGTCAGGTGGCTGGACAACAGGTGCAGAAATCAATGCTTTCTTAAGTATTTCAAATGCTTCTACACAATCATCATAAAAAACCAAAGGAACATCTTTTTGTAAGAGGTTAGTCAGAGGCCTAGATATTTTTGAGAAGTCCTTAATGAACCTCCTATAAAACCCGGCATGACCAAGGAAACTTCTTATACCTTTGATGTCCTTGGGACACGGCATCTTTTCAATAGCATCGACTTTAGCTTTATCAACATCAATACCTCTTTCATAAATTTTATGTCCCAAGACATTGTCTTCATTAACCATAAAGTGGCACTTTTCCCAATTCAAGACAAGATTAGTTTCTTCACATCTCTGCAAAACTCGATCAAGGTTTCTCAAGCACTCATCAAAAGAAGTTCCGTAAACGGAAATATCATCCATGAAAACCTCAACAGTCTTTTCACAAAAGTCAGAGAATATAGCCATCATGCATCTTTGAAAGGTAGCACGTGCATTACATAAACCAAAAGGCATACGTCTATAAGCAAACGTACCGAAAGGACAAGTGAAAGTGGTCTTTTCTTGGTGCTCTTTTGACACAGGTATTTGAGAGAAGCCGAAATAGCCACTAGAAAGCAAACATGAGTATGTTTGGATAACTTTTCTAAAATTTGATCAATAAAAGGTAGAGGGTAATGATCTTTTTTAGTAGCTTTATTTAATTTGCAGAAATCAATTACCATTCTATAGCATGTAACAATTCTTTGTGGGATCAATTCATCTTTATCGTTAGGAACAACAGTAATACCTCCCTTCTTAGGGACACAATGGTCATGACTTACCCACTGACTATCAGCAACTGGATAAATTATACATGCCTCTAGAAACTTTAGTATTTCTGTCCTTACCACTTCCTTCATCCTAGGATTTAATCGTCGTTGGTGATCAACAACCGGTTTAGCGTCTTCTCCAATTTTATCTTGTGTTGGCATAGAGTGGGACAAATGCCCTTAAGATCATCAAGAGTATATCCAATAGCAGCACGGTGCTTCTTCAGAGTTTTCAATAATTTCTCTTCTTCCTGCTCTGAAAGGTTAGCACTAATAATAACATGATATATCTTCTTTTCATTAAGATAAGCATACTTAAGAGTATCGGGCAATGGTTTGAGCTCAAACACGGGATCACCCTTGGGTGGAGGAGGATCCCCTAGAATTTCAACAGGCAAGTTATGTTTCAATAAAGGTCCCTGTTTAAAGAATATTTCATCTATTTCCCTTCTCTCATTCATAAACATATCATTTTCATGGTCTAGCAAATATTGTTCTAAAGGATCGTTAGGAGGCATGGCAATAGAAGCAAGACCAATAATTTCATCTTTACTAGGCAATTCTTTATCATGGGGTTGTCTACGAAATTTAGCAAAGTTAAATCATGAGACATATCCCCTAAACCAACAGTAACAATATCCTTTTCGCAGTCTATCCTAGCATTAACAGTATTCAAGAAGGGTCTACCACATATAATTGGGCAAAAATCATCTTGTGGGGAACCAAGAACAAGAAAATCAGTACGGTATTTAACTTTCCCACACAAGACTTCAACATCTCTAACAATCCCAACTTGTGAAATAGTGTCTCTATTGGCAAGCTTAATAGTAACATAAATAATTTCTAGCTCAACAGGTGCAATATCGTGCATAATTTCTTCATATAAGGAATGAGGTATTGCACTAGCACTAGCACCCATGTCACATAAGCCATGATAGCAATGATCTCCTATTTTAACAAAAATAACAGGCATGCCTACAATAGGTCTATGTTTATTCTTAGTATCGGGTCTAGCAATTCTAGCAGCTTCATCACAAAGGTAAATAACATGCCCATCAATATTATCGACCAAGAGATCCTTAACTATAGCAATACTAGGTTCGACTTTAATTTGCTCAGAGGGTGTAGGTGCTCTAGTATTACTCTTAAGAACCACAGTTAAAGCTTTGGCACGATCCTTTATTCTAGCAGGGAAGGGTGGTTTCTCAATATAAGTAGTAGGAACAATAGGATCAACATTATAAGTGATAGTCTTTTCTTCATCTCTAACAGGTTCAACTACTTTTACTTCAATGGGAGGATGATATTTAAACCACTTATCCTTAGGGAGGTCAACATGAGTAGCAAATGATTCACAGAAAGAAGCTACTATCTCAGAGTCAAGTCTATATTTAATGCTAAAATCACGGAAAACATCGGTATCCATACAAGATTTAACACGATGAAACTTAGGCGTTATACCTGACTCCTTACCTTCGTCGAGATCCCAATCTTCAGAGTTGCGGTTAATTATTTCCAATAAATCCCATTTGAATTCAATAGTCTTGATCATAAAAGAACCAGTACAAGAAGTATCGAGCATGGAGCGATTATCGAGAGAAAGCCGAGCATAAATTTTTTGAATAATAATTTCTCTTGAGAGCTCATGATTGGGGCATGAATATAACATTGACTTAAGCCTCCCCAAGCTTCAGCGATACTTTCTCCATCGCGAGGTCATAATTACGATCACGATGAACCTGATGCATAGGATAAAACTTCTGATGAAATTCCAATTTCAATCGGCTGTAGTTCCAGGATCCAATATCATCGCATAGCCTAAACCATGCCAATGCCTTTCTCTTCAAAGATAAAGGGAAGACTAATGTCTACTACGCAACCTTCTTCTTGTAGACGTTGTTGCGCCTCCAAGTGCAGAGGTTTGTAGGACAGTAGCAAATTTCCCTCAAGTGGATGACCTAAGGTTTATCAATCTGTGGGAGGCGTAGGATGAAGATGGTCTCTCTCAAACAACCCTGCAACCAAATAACAAAGAGTCTCTTGTGTCCCCAACACACCCAATACAATGGTAAATTGTATAGGTGCACTAGTTCAGCGAAGAGATGGTGATACAAGTGCAATATGGATGGTAAATATAGGTTTTTGTAATATGAAAATATAAAAACAGCAAGGTAACTAATGATAAAAGTGAGCATAAACGGTATTGCAATTCTAGGAAGCAAGGCCTAGGGTTCATAGTTTCACTAGTGCAAGTTCTCTCAACAATAATAACATAAATAGATCATATAAGTATCCCTGAACATGCAACAAAGAGTCACTCCAAAGTCACTAATAGCGGAGAACAAACGAATAGATTATTGTAGGGTACGAAACCACCTCAAAGTTATTCTTTCTGATCGATCTAATCAAGAGTCCGTAGTAAAATAACATGAAGCTATTCTTTCCGTTCGATCGATCATAGAGTTCGTACTAGAATAACACTTTAAGACACACATTAACCAAAACCCTAATGTCACCTAAATACTCCATTGTCGCCTCAAGTATCTATGGGCATGATTATACGATATGCATCACACAATCCTAGATTCATTTATTCAACCAACACAAGGAACTTCAAAGAGTGCCCCAAAGTTTCTACCGGAGAGTCAAGACAAAAACGTGTGCCAACCCCTATGCATAGATTCCCAAGGTCATGGAACCCGCAAGTTGATCACCAAAACATACATCAAGTGAATCAATAGAATACCCCATTGTCACCACGGGTATCCCACGCAAGACATACATGAAGTGTTCTCAAATCCTTAAAGACTCAATCCGATAAGATAACTTCAAAGGGAAAACTCAATCCATTACAAGAAAGTAGAGGGGGAGATACATCATAAGATCCAACTATAGTAGCAAAGCTCGTGATACATCAAGATCGCGCCATCTCAAGAACACGAGAGAGAGGGATCAAACACATAGCTACTTGTGCATACCTTCAGCCCCGAGGGTGAACTACTCCCTCCTTGTCATGGAGATCGTCGGGATGATGAAGATGGCCACCGGAGAGGGATTCCCCCCTCTGGCAGGGTGCCGGAACGGGTCTTGATTGGTTTGCGGTGGCAACAGAGGCTTTCAACGGCGGAACTCCCGATCTAGGTTATTTTCTGGAGGTTTCTATATATATAAGGGGTGTTGGAGTCGGGAACAAGTAAGGGGGGTCTCCGAGGCGGCCACGAGATACCCCGAAGAAGCACCTCAAAGGATTATGTTCCATAGTAACAAGTGTCCCAAAGGCGCTTCACTACCTGGCAACGGCGCCAGAAAAGAGTCTTGATGACCCACAAGTGTAGGGGATCTATCATAGTCCTTTCGATAAGTAAGAGTGTCAAACCCAACGAGGAGCAGAAGGAAATGATAGGCCGTTTTCTGTAAGGTATTCTCTGCAAGCACTGAAATTATTGTTAACAGATAGTTATGTGATAAGGTAATTGGTGACAAGTAACAAGTAGCAAAAGTAAATGAGGTGCAGCAATATGGACCAATCCATTTTGTAGCAAAGGACAAGCCTGGACAAACTCTTATTTAAAGAAAAGCGCTCCCGAGGACACATGGGAATTATCGTCAAGCTAGTTTTCATCACGCTCATATGATTCACGTTCGTTAGTTTGGTAATTTCATATGTGGGTGGACCGGTGCTTGGGTACTGACCTTACTTGGACAAGCATTCCACTTATGATTAACCTCTATTGAAATCATCCGCAACTACAAAATAAGTATTAAGGTAAACCTAACCATAGCATGAAATATATGGATCCAAATCAGCCCCTTATGAAGCAACGCATAAACTAGGGTTTAAGCTTCTGTCACTCTAGCAACCCATCATCTACTTATTACTTCCCAATTCCTTCCTCTAGGCCCAAACAATGGTGAAGTGTCATGTAGTCGACGTTCACATAACACCACTAGAGGAAAGACAACATACATCTCATCAACATATCGAATGAATACCAAATTCACATGACTACTTATAGCAAGACTTCTCCCATGTCCTCGGGAGCAAATGTAACTACCCACAAATCATATTCATGTTCATAATCATAGGGGTATTAATATGCATAATGGATCTGAACATATGATCTTCCACCGGATAAACCAACTAGCATCAACTACAAGGAGTAATCAACACTACTATCAACCCACAGGTACCAATCTGAGGTTTTGATACAAAGATTGGATACAAGAGATGAACTAGGGTTTGAGAGGAGATGGTGCTGGTGAAGATGTTGATGGAGATAACCCTCCCCAAGATGGGAGAGTTGTTGGTGATGACGATTTCCCCCTCCTTGAAGGAAGTTTCCCCGGTGGAAGAGCTCCGCAGGAGCACTAGATTGGTTCCGCCAAGGTTCCGCCTCGAGACGGTGGCGCTTCATCCCGAAAGCCTCCTTATGATTTTTTCCAAGTCAAAACACTTGATATAGCAGAAGATGGGCATCGGGGGGCTGCCAGGTGGCCCACGAGACAGGGGGCGCGCCCCCCACCCTCGTGGATGGTGGGTGGCCCCCCTCCGGTACTTTCTTCGCTAGATATTTTTTATATTTTCCAAAATAGACTTTCGTGGAGTTTTAGGGCTTTTTCAGTTGCGCAGAATAGGTCTCAATATTTGCTCCTTTTCCAGCCCAGAATTCTAGCTGCCGGCATTCTCCCTCTTCATGTAAACCTTGTAAAATAAGAGAGAAAAGGCATAAGTATTGTGACATAGTGTGTAATAACAGCCCATAATGCAATAAATATCAATATAAAAGCATGATGCAAAATGGACGTATCAATCATCCTCTCAAGAAAAATTTGTCACGCCCAAGATGCGATTCTATCCCGATCACGTGACGAACTCGTGATTGGGGCACAACCGCATTTCGGGCACTTAGCAAGATGGATATCATTACATCGTACCATCACATTCATACATGGGGGATACATACAAGTCATACAACATCAACAAGAATACAACACGTAAAACAAAAGACAACCGACTACGGATGAAAACATGAAAAGCACAACGACATCCATCCTACTATCCCAGGCTACCGACCAGGAACCTATCCCAAGACCGACGAAGAAGAAGAAGAAATAACTCCAACACAAGTAAGCATCGCTCTCACGTCAAGTCATCAGAAACATGCACCTGCAACTGTTGTTGTAGTAACTGTGAGCCATGAGGACTCAGAAATCCCATAACCATGGGTATCAAGACTAGCAAAGCTTAATGGGTATGGAGAGGTTAAGTGGTGAGGTTGCAGTAGTGGCTAAGCATTGTATGGTGGCTAACTTACGAGTATAAGATTAAGATGAGCACCTACGCAAACGGTCGCAACTAGTAATGATCGCTAAGAGATCCTGAACTACCTACGATTCAAACATAACCCCACCGTGTTCTCTTCTCAAATTGAAAAGAGACGGTCACGGTTACTCACGCGGTTCGTGTATTTTATTTCGAATCCTCTATCAAGTTTTCTACAATCGGACATTAAAAAATTTCAATCTGCCACATAACCATGGGCACAACTTTCAAAAGATCATAACCCTGCAGGGGTATCCCAACTTAGCCCATCACAAGCTCTCACGATCAACAGAGGTAAGAAACCCCATATCTTAGGGACAAACAAATCGGACTCGAAATCCTGGTGCACAAGACATTTCGACAATGGGAAAACAAATAGAGCAAGACCTCCCAGCGTGCCGACACCCTGATAGTAGCCGCGCGTATCTTGTCTCAGGCCACGTCCGGATGAGCACTACGTACAGCAACCGAAGACGCCAGATAACTGGGTGGCCCCGCAAGTGGCTCTAATTTGGGTCCAACACCATCAGCACTGGCCCCTCCTGTAATGTGGAATTAAGAACCCGGGCACGCGACCCCCTATGAAAGTTAATTAATTAATTAGGTTTTTATTATGAGGCAAATTAAAACCAATGTTGGGCCTTGCTGGAGGAGTTTTATTCAAAGAGGAACTGTCAAGGGGTCCCCATATACCCAACCGCGTTAGGAACGCAAAATCTAGCAACATAACACCGGTTTATCGGTACTTAAGGCGGCATGAGTGGAACAAAGCACTGAGCAAAAGGCCAAGCCTTCCACCCGTTGCCAAGTATATAGGTGCATTAATTATAGTAATAGATATTGTGATATTCCAACAACCAAGATCCTACATGCAGCAATATTCATCTTCACCTGCAACTAACAATGATATAAGAGGGGCTGAGCAAGCGGTAACATAGCCACACAATGGTTTGCTGGGATGGTGTCAAACAAAAAGCAATCACAGTCCAAACATGTATACAACATGATATTATGAATCTATATGCAAAAACACACAAGTTTTGTATAGAGCACGCTCAAAACGGAGCAACGGTTCAACACATGCACATGAAACAAGATATAACAACAAACTGTCCAAAAACATCAACTAGGCACTTTGCAATCATCAAAACAACATTCTACCAGAACATCTCATGGCAACAAAGGGCATGGCAAGCATGTACATGTCAAGCACTACAAACATGATCCATGAGCTAATGTCCAACACCACTAGAACATGCTCAAAACAACATGGCAAGATTGCAAATAATAACAATTTTACCGACTTAGTGAAATAAACTGAACATGGCAACAACAACGACAAGTAGGCATGTTTGCAAGCTTGTGCAACTCATCTCAAAGCATAACATGGCATGTGAATATAACCAACGGCAAGAAGACATGTTTATGAAGCTACTCATTGCAAGAATATAGTCATAGGATGCATAGAACACTAGCTATCCACGTGGAAAAACTGAACTTACTGATAACAGGCTGACAGAAACATTTTATAGCAATTTGAGAGCAAGAAAGAGACAAGCCACAACAACGTATAATTGCAAACAAGGGCATGGATGGACAGTGCATAACATGGACTTCAAGACATGGTCATTGGACATTCCAAAACATGCATGGATATGACTGGGGCATCAAACAAACATGGCATCACAATATAACAGTTTCAGACTTAGCAGTTTTCAACAAGTGTAAGAAATCAGCAAACAACGACTAAGCCACTTTGCAAGCTTGTTGCACTCACCACAAGGAATATAATAAAAAGTGGATTACACCACAGCAAAGGTGACATGATTGTGCTCCTAACACATGTTGACATGATGCTTTAACAAAAATCACACAAAAAGATATGAAAAAGACAAATCAGCAAGTTTCATTAATTTTCAGCACTTAACAACAACATGCACTTTTTCAACAGAGATAATCATGGCATAATGCACTCCAACATGTATGCAAATGCAAACATCATGTAGAGCATCACTAGATGAACAATTTGACATATCATACACTCCATTTGGACCAACAAGCAGAAAGTTACCCCATGTTAAACATGCATACATGTTGTTGACAAACAACAAAGACTGAGCAGTAACATCACATAGCAGTTTTGCAACAAGGATTAAGGCATCAAGATGAATAGCAACATGCATGCAAACTATACCATCAGCTAGAGCATCAAGACACGAGCATTTTGACATATTATGCATGCAAAACGGAGATACGAGCACGGAGTTATGATAGGTCAAACATGGTAACATATTATTCAGATCCATGGGCTTGGTGGATATTTCAACTCGCGAAAACGGGACGGAGAGGAACCGGGACGGGGAGATCCCTGGGCGGACGGGGCGGTGTTTGGTTCATGGGACTAGTGGATCTCATCCCACCCGTCCGGATCCGGGGCGGGGCGGCGAAGAACGGCGGTGGGGCGAGCTTGGGCTCAGCATGGTGCGGCGCTCCGGCGCGAGTCTGACGAGGGGCTGGTCGCCGCGGGCCCACGCGAACCGAGGCGGTGGCGATGGTGCTTGCACTGGCGGCGGGGAAGGCGAGGCCGCGCGGCGGCGCGGGCGCCTCGGCCGGGCGGCGAGCGGGCAAAGCCGGCGGGGGCGCGGGAGGCGCAGGCCGGTCGGGCGACGGGTGGCTCGGGCCCCGGATGGGCTCGGGCGGGCCCGGTCTGGGCACTGCGGGCCTGGCGCAGTGGGAGGAGAGAGGGGGTGAGGTGGCGGCGCGGGGTTGGAGGAGAGCGGTGGCGGGGTGAAGTGGCGGCTTGTGGTTGGCCGTGGCGACATGGCCGGCGAACATGTCCGGCGTAGACGGCTGCGCGAGGAGGAAGAAGGCTAGGGTTCATCCACGAATTTCGGGGGGGAGGCTTATTTATAGGTAGAGGGAGCTAGGAGAGTCCAAATGAGGTGCGGTTTTCGGCCACGCGATCGTGATCGAACGGTAGAGAATATGGAGGGGGTTTGGATGGGCTAGTGGGCTGTCGTGGAGGGGTGCTGGGCCATAAGAGAAAGGTCTTCCCGCGGTTAACGCGGTCAATCGTTGGGGTACCAAACGACCTCCAAACGAGACAAAATTTGATAGGCGGTCTACCCACACTATAATAAGACCACACGCCAACTTTCACCCCATTCCGAGAACATTCTTCGGCCACTTACAAAACAAGGTTTTGGAGGTGCCGCGGGCGCGTGCGAGTGTGTCTGGGCTCAGAACGGACAACGGAGAGGACATGCGGACTACAGACGGAAACAAGTTTTGAAAACATGTTGATGCAATGCACATGATGACATGGCAAAATGCAACACGCAAGCAAATGACAAGACAACGACGACGAATAACTGGTTGACACCTGGTGCATCGGTCTCGGGGCGTCACAACACTCCCCTACTAACAAGAGATCTCGTCCCGGGATCATAGGAATGAGACGGAAGAGGAAAAGGAAGAAGATGAAACCAAAGAATCTTGAGAGGTTGAACAACTCGAAAGAAAGGACATACGGACATGAACGAGTTATAGAAGCTCTGGTAAATTGAGAAAACAAGGCATACGATGAGAACAAAGAGCTTAAATGATAGTTGAGACATTGAAACCACTCCGGCTAAGCGGGATAGACAAGGAATAAGAACAACAAATTTAGATGCCACTCCGGTTGAATATGAATGGAATAGGACATAAACTTGACAAGATGGAATGATACTTGATGATATGAACAAAACGATGCCTCCGGAGAATGAAAGAGTGAAATGAAAAGAACGGATAAGAGAACAACAAGTTCCACCACGAATGAATTTGAAAGAGCATCTTTAGGATAAGGTTTGAACGGAGTTGTTGAGAGAATCAACAACAAAAGAATAAGCTTGTTGTGGGCCTATGGAAACATCCCAAAACTTGAGGTGAATTTCTACCACTACTAAAGATTGATTAGCTGAGAAGAGTGAAGAAATGCAAAACTCCACTTCAAAAGAATACAGAGAAGTATTTGCACCTTGAGGGGCGAGAAGAAGAGTACTTGAGCTGCTCCACAAGAATTTTGATGAACATTTGACAAATGAATTAACTCATGATGAACCACCATGAAGAACTCCGGTAACAAAAGGATGATGATATAGAAATGAAGGATGAAAATAATAAGAATAAAGCCTTGCGATGGTTTAGATGGAGTTTCCGACGAGATAGCCAAGAAAACTAGAACTCCGGAAAAGAAAAGACGAAAAAAACTTGGAACTAGAATTTATTCATCATGAATAAATTTTGAAGGAAGGGTTAAAACAAGTTGATGAAAGAAGAATAAGAATTATGTTATGATTATCCTCCACCAATTAAATTGATGAGAAGCAATGGATTGACATACTACTTATTCCCGTTGAAATTGATTAAAGAGGCATATAGCGCAAAACTTGAGAAAGTCCTCATGACCCACAGGTAGGATTGGAAAGAACGAAAGAATTGATATGATAACAAAGGAAAAGAACTCTTGACCGAATTACCAAAAAAATTTGAAACCGAGTGAAGAAAAAGAACGAACCACCAGAAAGAATTAAAATTGAACGAAGAAAAGAGAATGAATCGCCGGAAGAATAAATAACTTGAGTGAATTTTGATGCAAGAGAATGAAGAGATCGCGGACAGATTAAAGGCTGCTTGAAAGAAGCACTGGAATAATAAGGAGACGAACAAAGAGGCATTAATGAAGAATAGTTGGAGGAAGAAGTTGAAAACTGAGAACGAATAAATCTTCGGAAATGATGGCCTTCGGAGGAACACAATGGAAATAATTCATGAAATCCTTTGGATGGGTAAGGAAAGAATTTGTCATGCTCGGAACAATTTGAGAGATAGCATCAAGCTGAACGACGAATAGTGGGGAGAACGGACAAGATTTAGAAGAAAACTCTTCTTCGGTCTTCAAATGATGATGAGAAACACCACCAAAATTATTGAGATACTCCAGAAGAATAAAAAGAGGAAAGGTTTGTTGGAAATATGCCCTAGAGGAAATAATGAAATGGTTATTATTATATTTCCTTGTTCATGATGATTGTCTATTGTTCATGCTATAATTGTATTATCCGGAAATCGTGATGCATGTGTGAATACATAGACCACAACATGTCCCTAGTGAGCCTCTAGTTGACTAGCTCGTTGATCAATAGATGGTTACGGTTTCCTGACCATGGACATTGGATGTCATTGATAATGGGATCACATCATTAGGAGAATGATGTGATGGACAAGACCCAATCCTAAGCATAGCACAAGATCATGTAGTTCGTATGCTAAAGCTTTTCCAGTGTCAAGTATCTGTTCCTTAGACCATGAGGTTGTGCAACTCCCAGATACCGTAGGAGTACTTTGGGTGTGCCAAACGTCACAACGTAACTGGGTGGCTATAAAGGTACACTACAGGTATCCCCGAAAGTATCTGTTGGGTTGGCATGAATCGAGACTGGGATTTGTCACTCCATATGACGGAGAGGTATCTCTGGGCCCACTCGGTAAGACATCATCGTAATGAGCTCTATGTGACTAAGGAGTTGGTCACGGGATGATGTGTTACGGAACAAGTAAAGAGACTTTCCGGTAACGAGATTGAACAAGGTATTGGTATACCGACGATCGAATCTCGGGCAAGTACTATACCGGTAGACAAAGGGAATCATATACGGGATTGATTGAATCCTTGACACCGTGGTTCATCTGATAAGATCATCGTGGAACATGTGGGAGCCAACATGGGTATCCAGATCCTACTGTTGGTTATTGGCCGGAGAGATGTCTCGGTCATGTCTGCATGGTTCCCGAACCCGCAGGGTCTACACACTTAAGGTTCGATGACGCTAGGGTGATAGGGAATGTATGTACGTGGTTACCAAATGTTGTTCGGAGTCCCGGATGAGATCCCGGACGTCACAAGGAGTTCTGGAATAGTCCGGAGGTAAATATTAATATGTGGGAAGTCATATTTTGGTCACGGGAGATATTTCGGGGTCACCGGTATTGTACCGGGACCACCGGAAGGTGTCCAGGGGTCCACCAGGTGAGGCCACCTACCCCGGTGGGCCAAATGGACCAAGTAAGGGGGAACCAGCCCCTGGTGGGCTGGTGCGCCCCCAAGGTGCGTAGGGTTGGTAAACCCTAGGGGGTGGGGGCGCCTCCACCTTGCTTGGAGGATTGGATCTGAGGGGGTTGGCCCCCTCTCCCTTGCCCCTATATAAAGAGAGGTGGTGGGAGGGCAGCCACACCACATTGGCTCACGCATCCCTCCCCGCTCCCAACTCCTCCTGTTCTCCGGTGAAGCTTGGCGAAGCCCTGCCGGAGTGCCACGCTCCTCCATCACCACCACGCCGTCATGCTGCTGCTGGACGGAGTCTTCCCCAACCTCTCCCTCTCCCCTTGCTGTATCAAGGTGCAGGAGACGTAACCGGGCTGCACGTGTGTTGAATGCGGAGGCACCGTTGTTCGGTGCTTAGATCGGATTCGGCCGCGATCTAAATCGCTTCGTGTACGACTCCACCGACCGCTTTCTTGCAACGCTTCCGCATCGCAACCTTCAAAGGTATGAAGATGCACTCCCCTCTCGTTGCTAGTAACTCCATAGATAGATCTTAGTGATGCGTAGAATTTTTTTGAATTTCTACAACGATCCCCAACAGTGGCATCATGAGGTAGGTCTATGCGTAGTTACTATGCACGAGTAGAACACAAGTTGTTGTGGGCATAGATTTTGTCAATTTACTTGCCGCTACTAGTCTTATCTTGAATCGGCGGCATCGTGGGATGAAGCGGCTCGGACCGACCTTACACGTATGCTTACGTGAGACAGGTTCCACCGACTGACATGCACTAGTTGCGTAAGGTGGCTAGCGGGTGTCTGTCTCTCCCACTTTAGTCGGATAGGATTCGATGAAAAGGGTCCTTATGAAGGGTAAATAGTAATTGGCATATCATGTTGTGGTTTTGGCGTAGGTAAGAAACGTTCTTGCTAGAAACCTATAGCAGCCACGTAAAAACTTGCAACAACAATTAGAGGACGTCTAACTTGTTCTTGCAGCATGTGTCGTGTGATGTGATATGGCCAAAAGGATGTGATGAATGATATATATATGTGATGTATGACATTGATCATGTTCTTGTAATAGGAATCACAACTTGCATGTCGATGAATATGACAACCGGCAGGAGCCATAGGATTTGTCCTATTTTATTGTATGACTTGCGTGTCATTGAAAACGCCATGTAATTACTTTACTTTATTGCTAACCGTTAGCCATAGTAGTAGAAGTAACGTTTGGCGAGACAACATCATGAAGACACGATGATGGAGATCATGATGATGGAGATCATCGTGTAATGCCGGTGACGATGATGATCATGGAGCCCCGAAGATGGAGATCGAAAGGAGGAAAATGATATTGGCCATATCATGTCACTATTTGATTGCATGTGATGTTTATCATGTTTTACATCTTATTTGCTTAGAACGACGGTAGCATAAATAAGATGATCTCTCACTAAAATTTCAAGAATTTTGTTCCCCCTAACTGTGCACCGTTGCTAAGGTCTGTTGTTCTGAAGAACCACATGATGATCAGGTGTGATAGGTTCTAACGTTCGCATACAACGGGTGTAAGCCAGATTTACACACGTGATACACTTAGGGTTGACTTGACGAGCCTAGCATGTACAGACATGGCCTCGGAAAATGGGAGACCGAAAGGTCGAACATGAGTCATATAGAAGCTACGATCAACATGAAGATGTTCACCGTTGAGGACTAGTCCATCTCACGTGATGATCGTACACGGCTTTGTCGATTCAGATCATGTATCACTTAGATGACTAGAGAGATGTCTATCTGAGTGGGAGTTCATTAAATTTGTTTAGATGAACTTAATTGTCATGAACATAGTCTAAAATCCTTACAATATGTCTTGTAGATCAAATGGTCCACGCTAATGTTGCCCTCAACTTCAACGTGTTCCTAGAGAAAACCAAGCAGAAAGACGATGGTAGAAACTATACAGATTGGGTCCGTAACTTGAGGATCATCCTCATAGCTGCCAAGAAAGCATATGTCCTTGAGCACCGATAGTTGATGCGCCCGTTTTCCCAGCAACTCAAGACGTTATGAACACCTCGCAGTTGCGTAGTGGTGATTACTCCCTGGTTCAGTGCAGCATGCTTTACAACTTAGAATCGGGGCTCCAAAAGCATTTTGAGCAACACGGAGTATATGAGATGTTCCAAGAGCTGAAAATGGTTTTCCAAGCTCATGCCTGGGTCGAGAGATATGAAGTCTCCGACAAGTTATACACTTGTAAGATGGAGGAAAATAGTTCTGTCAGTGCACATATACTCAAAATGTCTGGGTTGCACAACCGCTTGTCTTTGCTGGGAGTCAATCTCCCAGATGACGCGGACGTTGACAGAATCCTCCAGTCGCTCCCACCTAGCTACAAGAGCTTTGTGATGAATTGCAATATGCAAGGGATGGATAAGTCCATTCCCGAGGTATATTCAATGCTGAAATCAACGGAGGTGGAGATCAAAAAGGAATATCAAGTGTTGATGGTAAATAAAACCACTAAGTTTAAGAAAGGCAAGGGTAAGAAGAACTTCAAGAAGGATGGCAAGGGAGTTGCCGTGCCCGATAAGCCAGTTGCCGGGAAGAAGCCAAACAATGGGCCCAAGCCTGAGACTGAGTGCTTTTATTGCAAGGGAACGGGTCACTGGAAGCGGAATTGCCCAAAATACTTAGCGGATAAGAAGGCCGGCAACGTCAAAGGTATATGTGATATACATGTTATTGATGTGTACCTTACCAGGGCTCGTAGTAGCTCCTGGGTATTTGATACTCGTGCAGTTGCTCACATTTATAACTCAAAGCAGGAGCTGCGGAATAAGCGGAGACTGGCGAAGGACGAGGTGACGATGCGCGTCGGGACTGGTTCCAAGGTCGATTTGATCGCCGTCGGCACACTACCTCTACATCTACCTTCGGGATTAGTTTTAAACCTCAATAATTGTTATTTAGTACCAGCTTTGAGCATGAACATTGTATCTGGATCTCGTTTAATGCGAGATGGCTACTCATTTAAATCTGAGAATAATGGTTGTTCTATTCATATGAGAGAAATATTTTATGGTCATGCCCCGCTGGTCAATGGTTTATTCTTATTAAATCTCGAACGTGATGTTACACATATTCATAGTGTGAATGCCAAAAGATGTAAGGTTGATAATGATAGTCCCACATACTTGTGGCACTGTCGCCATTCATATTAGGGTCAAACATATGAAGAAGCTCCACGCAGATGCACTTTTGGAGTCTCTTGATTATGAATCATTTGACATGTGCGAACTATGCCTCTTGGGAAAGATGGCCAAGACTCCGTTCTCCGGAACAATGGAGCGAGCAACCAACTTGTTGGAAATCATACATACTGATGTGTGCGGTCCAATGAGCATTGAAGCTCACGGTGGCTATCGTTATGTTCTCACCCTCATTGATGACTTAAGTAGATATGGGTATGTCTACTTGATGAAGCACAAGTCTGAGACCTTTGAAAAGTTCAAGGAATTTCAAAATGAGGTTGAGAATCAACGTGATAGAAAAATAAAGTTCTTACGATCAGATCGTGGAGGAGAATATTTAAGTCAGGAATTTGGCCCGCACCTAAGGAAATGTGGAATTGTTTCACAACTAATGTCGCTCGGAACACCTCAGCGTAATGGTGTGTCTGAATGTCGTAATCGTACTCTGTTGGACATGGTGCAATCTATGATGTCTTTTACCGACTTACCACTATCATTTTGGGGTTATGCTTTAGAGACTGCCGCATTCACTTTAAATAGGGCACCGTCTAAATCCGTTGAGACGATACCGTATGAACTATGGTTTGGGAAGAAACCTAAGTTGTCGTTTCTAAAATTTTGGGGATGCGATGCTTATGTCCAGAAATTTCAACCTGAAAAGCTCGAACCCAAATCTGAAAAATGTGTCTTCATAGGATACCCTAAGGAAACTATTGGGTATACCTTCTACCTCAGATCTGAAGGCAAGGTCTTTGTTGCCAAGAATGGATCCTTTCTGGAGAAAGAGTTTCTCTCGAAAGAAGTAAGTGGGAGGAAAGTGGAACTTGATGAGGTGATTGTCACCCCTCTCAAACCGGATTGTAGCGCAGCGCAGGAAGATGTTTCTGTGGTGCCTGCACCGACTATAGAGGAAGTTAATGATAATGATCATGAAGCATCGGATCAAGTTACTACTGAACTTCGTAGGTCCACGAGGACACGTTCCGCACCAGAGTGGTATGGCAACCCTGTCCTGGAAATCATGTTGTTAGACAATGGTGAACCTTCGAACTATGAAGAAGCGATGGCGGACCCGGATTCCAACAGATGGCTTCAAGCCGTGAAATCCGAGATAGGATGCATGTATGATAACAAAGTATGGACTTTGCTTGACTTGCCCGATGATCAGCGAGCCATAGAAAATAAATGGATCTTTAAGAAGAAGACTGACACGGATGGAAATGTGACCATCTATAAGGCTCGGCTTGTCACTAAGGATTATCGACAAGTTCAAGGGATTGACTACGATGAGACCTTCTCTTCCGTAGCGATGCTGAAGTTCGTCTGAATCATGTTAGCGATTGCCGCATTCTATGATTATGAGATATGGCAAATGGATGTCAAAACGGCGTTCCGTAACGGCTTCCTTAAAGAAGAATTGTATATGATACAGCTGCAAGGTTTTGTCGATCCTAAGAATGCTAACAAGGTATGCAAGCTCCAGCGCTCCATCTATGGGCTGGTGCAAGCATCTCGGAGTTGGAACATTCGCTTTGATGAGGTGATCAAAGCGTTTGGGTTCATACAGACTTATGGCGAAGCCTGTATTTACAAGAAAGTGAGTGAGAGCCCTGTAGCATTTCTCATATTATGTGGATGACATATTGCTGATGGGAAATGGTGTAGAACTCTTGGAAAGCATAAAGGCCTACTTGAATAAGTGTTTTTCAATGAAGGACCTTGGAGAAGCTGCTTACATATTAGGCATCAAGATCTATAGAGATAGTTCGAGATGCCTCATTGGTCTTTCACAAAGCACATACCTTGACAAAATATTGAAGAAGTTCAATATGGACCAGGCCAAGAAAGGGTTCTTGCCTGTATTGCAAGGTATGAGATTGAGCACAGCTCAATGCCCGACCTCGGTAGAAGATAGAGAAAAGATGAGTGTCATCCCCTATGCCTCGGTCATAGGTTCTATTATGTATGCCATGCTGTGTACCAAGCCTGATGTGAACCTTGCCATAAGTTTGGTGGGGAGGTACCAAAGTGATCCCGGAATGGAACACTGGACAGCGGTCAAGAACATCCTGAAGTACCTGAAAAGGACTAAGGATATGTTTCTCGTTTATGGAGGTGACGAAGAGCTCGTCGTAAAGGGTTACGTCGATTCTAGCTCCGACACAGATCCGGATGACTCCAAGTCACAAACCGGATACGTGTATATTTTGAATGATGGGGCAGTCAGCTGGTGCAGTCGCAAGCAAAGCATCGTGGTGGCATCTACATGTGAAGCGGAGTACATAGCTGCTTCCGAAGCAGCACAGGAAGGAGTCTGGATGGAGGAGTTCATCACCGACCTCGGATTTATTCCAAGCGCATCGGGCCTGATGACTCTCTTCTGTGTCAACACTAGAGCTATTGCCATTGCCAAGGATCCCAGGTTTCACAAGAAGACCAAGCACATCAAGCGCTGCTTCAACTCCATTCGTAGTTATATACAAGATGGAAACATAGATATTTGTAAAGTGCATACGGATCTGAATGTCGCTGATCTGTTGACTAAACCTCTTCCACCAGCAAAACATGATCAACACATGAACTCTATGGGTGTTCGATTCATCACAATGTAACTAGATTATTGACTCTAGTGCAAGTGGGAGACTATTGGAAATATGCCCTAGAGGCAATAATAAAATGGCTATTATTATATTTCCTTGTTCATGATGATTTTCTATTGTTCATGCTATAATTGTATTATCCGGAAATCGTAATGCATGTGTGACTACATAGATCACAACATGTCCCTAGTGAGCCTCTAGTTAACTAGCTCATTGATCAATTGATGGTTACGGTTTCCTGACCATGGACATTGGATGTCATTGATAACGGGATCACATAATTAGGAGAATGATGTGATGGACAAGACCTAATCCTAAGCATAGCACTAGATTGTGTAGTTAGTATGCTAAAGCTTTTCCAATGTCAAGTATCTGTTCCTTAGACCATGAGGTTGTGCAACTCCTGGATACCGTAGGAGTACTTTGGGTGTGCCAAACGTCACAACGTAACTGGGTGGCTATAAAGGTACACTATGGGTATCCCCTAAAGTATCTGTTGGGTTGGCACGAATCGAGACTGGGATTTGTCACTCCGTATGACGGAGAGGTATCTCTGGGCCCACTCGGTAAGACATCATCGTAATGAGCTCTATGTGACTAAGGAGTTGGTCATGGGAAGAAGCGTTACAGAACGAGTAAAGAGCTTGGCGTTAACGAGATTGAACAAGGTATCAGTATACCGACAACCGAATCTCCGGCAAGTACTATACCGGTAGACAAAGGGAATCGTATACGGGATTGATTGAATCCTTGACAACGTGGTTCATTCGATAAGATCATTGTGGAACATGTTAAAGCCAACATGGGTATCCAGATCCAGTTCTTGGTTATTGGTCGGAGAGATGTCTCGGTCATGTTTGCATGGTTCCCGAACCCATAGGGTCTACACACTTAAGGTTCGATGACGCTAGGGTTATAGTGACTTCATGTATGTGGTTACCAAATGTTGTTTGGAGTCCCGAATGAGATGCCGGACGTCACGAGGAGTTCCGGAATAGTCCGTAGGTAAAGATTTATATATGGGAAGTCATATTTTGGTCACCGGAGTGATTTCGGGGTCGCCGGTATTGTACCAGGACCACCGGAAGGTGCCCGGGGGTCCACCTGGTGGGGCCACCTACCCTGGTGGGCCAAATGGACCAAGTAAAGGGGGGAGCCAGCCCCTAGTGGGCTGGTGCGCCCCCCCCAAGGGCCCAAGGCGCCTAGGGTTGGGAAACCCTACGGGGTGGGGGCGCCTCCACCTAGCTTGGGGGGCAAGTCCCCCCCCCTTGGCCCCCCCTCCTCGGATTGTATCTGAGGGGGTTGGCACCCCTCTCCCTTGACACTATATAAAGAGAGCGGGTGGAAGGTCAGCCGCACCATATAGCCTGGCGCAGCCCTCCCCCCTCCCAACTCCTCCTCTTCTCTGGTGAAGCTAGGTGAAGCCCTGCCGGAGTGCCACGCTCCTCCATCACCACCACACCGTTGTGCTGCTGCTGGACGGAGTCTTCCCCAACCTCTCCCTCTCCCCTTGCTAGATCAAGGCACAGGAGACGTCACCGGGCTGCACGTGTGTTGAACGCGGACGCACCATTGTTAGGTGCTTAGATCGGATTCGGCCACGATCTGAATCGCTTCGTGTATGACTCCACCGACCGCGTTGTTGCAACGCTTCCGCATCGCGATCTTCAAAGGTATGAAGATGCACTCCCCTCTCATTGCTAGTAGCTCCATAGAGAGATCTTGGTGATGCGTAGAATTTTATTGAATTTCTGCAATGATCCCCAACAAGGTTGAGCCAAACATGAAAAGAATTGAAAGCGATCTTGGAGAAGGCACATGACTGATGGAATCCATAATTATGTCACACTTTAAAAGAATTTGAGAATAACACCGAAAAATTAGAAGAGTCAGGTATGATCCTGGGAAATGACCTGTGGGTTATGAGCCCACCGAAGAGAAAACATCGTTGGAAATGATTGAAAAAGAGATAATGCGCCGGAACGATTAAAAGACTCGAAGGAGGTGACAACCTCGAATTAATTATAATACAGACGAATCTCCTGAGATGTCTTCTGAACTCCAGAAAAATTAAATGGTGAGAGGAGAATGAGCAATTGGAAACATCTGAGCCGAGGAAAAAGAATATGAAGAACACCGCAAACTTGAATTGAATCCACCGGAAAAGAAAAGGTATGAAGAATGACGAACGAGATGAGAATCACCAGTTGGAATAATTAAGGAAAGAATGAAGAAACTTCGCATGAATAGGATGGATACTCGATTAAGGACTCTGGTCCGAGAAGAAAAAGGGTGGGAGGGTGGGAAAAAGAAAGACCAATTCGGATGGTAAAAATGATGTCGGTTGGAAAGAACTAAGGATTGGACTAGCAAAATATGAAGAGGCTCGAATCAATTAGATGAGAATTGCACCGGATGACAAGAACTGACATCGCAACGAACGAAAACTATCCGTCAAGATTCGCAAAAAAAAATGAAGGGGAGAGGAGTAATTCAAAACACCTACGTCAAGATTCCTCACCAGAGTGACGAAGGGACTGAGGAGTAAAAAGAATTCCTACTCTTCGATATAACTACACTCTGAAAAAAAATTCTGCTAGACTCGACAACGGCCAAGCTACGATCAATCAATGGGGCTCCTATGGTCAGTCGAGGCTCTGATACCAACTTGTCATGCCCAAGATGTCATTCTATCCCGATCACGTGACGAACTCTTGATTGGGGCAAACCACATTTCAGGCGCTTAGCAAGATGTATATCATTACATCGTACCATTACATACATACATGGGGGATACATACAAGTCATACAACATCAGCATGAATACAACACGTAAAACACAAGACAACCGACTGTGGATGAAAACAAAAAAAGCACAACGACATCCATCCTGCAATCCCAGGATGCTGACCAGGAACCTATCCCAAGACTGACGAAGAAGAAGAAGAAAGAACTCGAACACAAGTAAGCATTGCTCTCACGTCGAGTCATCGCAAACCTGCACCTACAACTGTTGTTGTAGTATCTGTGAGCAACAAGGTCTCAGCAATCCTATAACCATGGGTATCAAGACTAGCAAAGCTTGATGGTTATGGAGAGGTTAAGTGGTGAGGTTGCAGCAGCGGCTAAGCATTGTATGGTGGCTAACTTATGAGTACAAGAATAAGATGAGAATCTACGCAAACGGTCGCAACTAGTAATGATCGCTAAGAGATCCTGAACTATCTACGAGTCAAACATAACCCCACTATGTTCTCTTCTCAAATTGAAAAGAGATGGTCACGATTACTCACGATGTTCGTGTATTTCATTTCGGATCCTCTGTCAAGTTTTCTACAACCGGACATTAACAAATTCCAATCTGCCACATAACAGCGGGCATGACTTTTGAAAGACCACAACCCTGCAGGGTTGTCCCAACTTAGCCCATCACAAGCTCTCACGATCAGCAGAGGTAAAAACCCCATATCTTAGGGACAACCGAATCAGACTCGGAATCCCGGTGCACAAGACATTTCGACAATGCTAAAACAAGTCCAGCAAGACCTCCCGCCGTGCCGACACCCTGATAGTAGCCGCGCGTATCTCATCTCAGGCCACGTCCGGATGAGCACTACGTACAGCAACCGAAGACCCCAGATAACTGGGTGGCCCCGCAAGTGGTTCTATTTGGGTCCAACACGATCAGCACTGGCCCCCCCTATAATGTGGAATTAAGAACCCGGTGATGCGACCCCCGATGCGAATTAATTAATTAATTAAGTTTTTATTATGAGGCAAATTAAAACCAATGTTGGGCCTTGCTGGAGGAGTTTTATTCAAAGACGAACTGTCAAGGGGTCCCCATATACCCAACCGCATTAGGAACGCAAAATCAAGAAACATAACACTGGTTTATCGGTTCTTAAGGCGGCATGAGTGGAACAAAACACCAAGCAAAAGGCCAAGCCTTCCACCAATTGTCAAGTATATAGGTGCATTAATTATAGTAATAGATATTATGATATTTCAACAACCAAAATCCGACATGCAGCAATCTTCATCTTCACCTGTAACTAACAATGCTATAAGAGGGGTTGAGCAAGCGGTAACATAGCCACACAACGGTTTGCTGGGATGGTGTCAAAGGTTAGAGGGTGTTTCATGGCAACAAGGAGAGGCTGACAACAAATAGATAGGTAGTGCGACATATAGCGATAGCATCGAGACAACTAGCATGGCAATGATAGTAATGAGATCCAAGGTGACGGTCATCTTGCATGAGATCCCACTAGGAAGAAGAACGAGTCCATGAAGAAGATGAAGAAGAAGCCACGAAGACAAACCAAGCACAGTCAACCGAATCCTCACGGTCACAACGAAACAAGCAGTAACGAGAAGAAGCAAGCAACACGGTAAACACCCAACACATAAACAAGACAAGATGCTCAACCTAGTATGATGCATGACAAGGCTACATGATGCAAAACATGACAATAGATGATGCATACAAGAACCACACAATCAAGAAAGTTTAAATGAGGCCGGATAGAACATATAACAATTCCGGTAAGTCCTCATATGCAAATTTCGAAATTGGTCCAGATCTGAACAAACCTTAAGTTCAAGTTGTTAAACAGCAAGTTAACATGCACCATGATGATCTACTCGAAATTCTAGTCATGTTACATATAAAGTTATTTTAATTCGGAGCAACGGCCTAGAAGATATGAGCAAAACAAGTTAAGCATGGCAAAGATGCAAGATGTATTCAAACAACAAGCAAACACTGTCCAGACATGTATACAACATGATATTATGCATCTACATGCAAAAACACGCAAGTTTCATATAGAGCACGCTCAAAACAGAGCAACGGTTCAACACATACACATGAAACAAGATATAACAACAAACTGTCCAAAAACAGCAACTAGGCACTTTGCAACCATCAAAACAACATGCTACAAGAACATCTCATGGCAACAAAGGGCATGTCAAGCATGTACATGTCAAGCACTACAAACATGATCCATGAGCTAATGCCCAACACCACTAGAACATGCTCAAAACATCATGGCAAGATTGCAAATAATAACAGTTTCACCGACTTAGTGGAATAAACTGAACATGGCAGCAGCAACGACAAGTAGGCATGTTTGCAAGCTTGTGCAACTCATCTCAAAGCATAACAAGGCATGTGAATATAACCAACGGCAAGAAGACATGTTTATGAAGCTACTCATGGAAAGAACATAGTCATAGAATGCATAGAACACTAGCTATTCACATGGCAAAACTGAACTTATTGATAACAGGCTGACAGAAACATTTTATAGCAATTTGAGAGCAAGAAAGAGATAAGCTACAACAACCTATAAATGCAAACAAGGGCATGGATGGATAGATCATAACATGGACTTCAAGACATGATCATTGCACATTCCAAAACATGCATGGATATGACTGGGCATCAAACAAACATGCCATCACAATATAACAGTTTCAGACTTAGGAGTTTTCAACAAGTGTAAGAAATCAGCAAACAACGAGTAAGCCACTTTGCAAGCTTGTTGCACTCACCACAAGGCATATAATAAAAAGTGGATTGCACCACAGCAAAGGTGATATGATTGTGCTCCTAACACATGTTGACATGATGCTCAAACAAAAATCACACAAAAAGATATGAAAAAGACAAATCAGCAAGTTTCATTAGTTTTCAGCAGTTAACATCAACCTACACTATTGCAACAGAGATAATCATGGCATAATGCACTCCAACATGTATGCAAATGCAACCATCATGTAGAGCATCACTAGATGAACAATTTGACATATCATACACTCCATTTGGACCAACAAGCACAAAGTTACACCATGTTAAACATGCATACATGTTGTTGATAGACAACAAAGACTCAGCAGTAACATCACATAGCAGTTTTGCAACGAGGATTAAGGCATCAAGATTAACAACAACATGCATTCAATCCACACAGTTAGCTAGAGCATCAAGAGACGAACATTTTGACATATTATGCACGCAAAACGGAGATACGACCACGGAGTTATGATAGGTCAAACATGGCAACATATTATTCAGATCCAGGGACTTAGTGGATATTTCACCTCGTGAAAACGGGACGGAGAGGAACCGTGACGGGGAGATCCCGGGGCGGACGGGGCAGCGTTTCGTTCGCGGGACGGGTGGATCTCATCCCACCCGTCCGGATCCGGGGCGGGGCCGCGAAGAACGATGGTGGGGCGAGCTTGGGCTCGGCATGGTGTGGCGCTCAGGCGCGAGTTCGGCGAGGGGTTGGTCACCGCGGGCGCATGAGAACCGAGGCGGCGGAGATGGTGCTTGCACCGACGACGGGGAAGGCGAGGCCGGGCGGCGGCGGGGGTGCCTCGGCAGGGCGGCGAGCGAGCAAAGACGGCGGAGGCGCGGGAGGCGCAGGCCGGTCGGACGGCGGCTGGCTCGGACCCCGGATGGGCTCGGGCAGGCCTGGAGCGGTGGGAGGAGAGAGGGGGTGAGGTGGCGGCGCGGGGTTGGAGGAGAGCGGCGGCGGGGTGACCTTGCGGCTTGTGGTTGGCCGTGGCGATGTGGCCGGCGGACATGTCCGGCGCGGACGGACGCGTCCCGCTGCGCGAGGAGGAAAAAGGCTAGGGTTCATCCACGAATTTCGGGGGGGGGGGAGGCTTATTTATAGGTAGAGGGAGCTAGGAGAGTCCAAATGAGGTGCGGTTTTCGGCCACGCGATCGTGATCAAACGGTAGAGAACATGGAGGGGGTTTGGATGGGCTAGTGGGCTGTTATGGAGGGGTGCTGGGCCAAAAGAGAAAGGGCTTCCGGCAGTTAACGTGGTCAACCGTTGGGGTACTAAATGACCTCCAAATGAGACGAAATTTGACAGGCGGTCTACCCACACTATAATAAGATCACATGCCAACTTTCACCCCATTCCGAGAACATTCTTCGGCCACTTAAAAAACAATGTTTCGGAGGTGCCGCGGGAGCGTGCGAGTGTGTCTAGGCTCAGAACAGATAACGGAGAGGACAGGCGGACTACGGACGGAAACAAGTTTTGGAAACATGCTTATGCAATGCACATGATGACATGGCAAAATGCAACACGCAAGAAAATGACATGACAACGACAACGAATAACTGCCTGACACCTCGCGCATCGGTCTTGGGGCATCACAAGATTAAATACTTGATATCTTTTATAATGGACTAATCGATGCTTCTAGGGACCACCTAGATAGTTTTGTTGGTTGTGTTTTCACGGAAAGAACTGCTGGACAAGATGGAGAAAAATTATTGAGAAATGGTAATGAATGGACTCTTCCTGAACCTCCTAAGCCAACTCCGTAGAAGAGAGGAATAATATTTTAAGTCTCGAAGATATGCAAGAGGCAAAGAAATCAATGAAAGAAAAAGGTATTAATGCAGAAGATGTTAAGAGTTTACCACCTATCGAAGAAATATATGTTCTCAATACCCCGACACAAGTAGTAGAGGTAAATGATCTCCATGGATTTGATGAAGGTGATATTCCTTATACTAAATCTGCTAGTCAATGCATGGATGAATTTGATAACTTTATTGTTAAACAGGAAAACTTCAATGCATATGTTAGTAGACAACTGAAACGAAATGCTTATATGATGGAACAGTTGAGTGACTATATGTTTAGAACTGTTAATGATCTCAAGATTGTTAGTAAACATGCTTCCATGATAAAAACTCAAGTAGATCAAGTTCTCAAAACACAAAATGATTTGATGAATGAGATGAACAATAAAATGATTGATCATGTTGTTAGAGTTATGACTAGAGGTGGTCAAATGACTCGGGAATCTTTGTATCCTGAAGGTCATCCTAAAAGAATTGAATTAGACTCTCAAAGAATTAATATTGATGCACCTAGTCCATCTAGAAAGAAAAAGGAAATGGTAAGACTTTGCATGCTTCTAGTGAACCTAATGTAAACACACCTGAAAATGCAAAGAATATTTCTATTTCTGATGCTGAAACACAATCTGGTAATGAACATGAACCTAGTAACAATGGTAATTGTTGTGGATTTAACACGGCAGATGTCCTAGCAAAAGGACTTAGTCGTGAGGCCATCGCTCGGGTTAGCTTAAAGGGGTTAAAGCGGACGAAGGACACAAGGGTTTTTTATACTAGTTCGGCCCCTTTGATGAAGGTAAAAGCCTACGTCTAGTTTGGTGTGGTATTGCTTGGGCTTCGATGACCAGGGAGCGAATCCGCTTTGCCTGTGTCTCGAGCTGTTGTTTCTTGTCCTGAACCGTCGCCGGATCGTCTCTTTATATAAGAGGTGACGCCCGATCCGGTTTACAGAGTCCCGAGGCCGGCTCATAAACATGCCCGCCTCGGTCTCTGCTCTTTCTATCTTACATCCCAAGTACATAGTATGACGGTTTATGAATCGTGGGCCTTACACATGGGCCCTGAGCCTCCTTGGGCTATAATCTCCTAATACCTACTCCGTTGGGCTTCTTGATAATATAATCTTGATAACGTAAACCGGACCCTCCTGGCCGGTTTATACCTGATAGTAATATCCCTAACATTAGGCCCCAGATTGATTTGAACTTGTTCATGTCAGTCTTCAAAGTCTTGTATAGATTTCCCTTTCAGCATCTTCCGTATACTTCATAAACCGGTCATGACGTCTTCTTCTTGGGTCGCTTTAAACTGTCGTGACATCGTCTGCGCATTTAACGCCAGTACCTGTTTGTTACCTTTATTTATTAAAGCTCCGAAGATCGAGGCAACAGCTCTATCCATATCTGATTTTTGGTCTCCTTGAACGCATGCAACTAACTCGACAACATACATTGGCTGCTTGCACGTGTCCTTGAAATTATTGATAAACCGGCGCCACAGTTCACCCCATGATCCGATGGAATTAGGTGGCAAACCCTTTAGCCATGTCCGGGCCGTGCTCTCGAGCATCATTGTGAAGTATTTAGCACATGCCGCTTCGTCACTTCGAGCATCTTCATTGCCATCTCATAACTCTCAACCCATGCCTCTGGAGCAAGATCCACCATGTAGTTGGGCACCTTGCGCGGACCTTTGAAATCCTTGGGTAGTTTCACGTTCCGTAAAGTGGGGATGAGACACTGTACGCCCAGGGAACTGGATATGACCCCCGGTTCGACTGTGGCGGTGGGATGAACCGGCGTCGCCTGACGGGCGTCGTATTGGGCAGTATGTCTGGCCTGATCAACCACCTCTTGCGCATGTGCTTCCTCTCCTACCGGATTATCCTGCCTCCGCCGATGTCGTCTTCGTGCACTGCTGGATACTGTCGATTCATCCATACGCATCGTATAACTCCGGCTCGGACGAGGGGTTGAATGAATCCTCTCCCGGCTATATGAATAAGCTTGATGTTGAGTTAGCACCGTGTCCAACAACTCCTTGGCCCGCCGTGCCTCCACTGCTATGGGAGATGTTCCTTCAATGGGAAGGGTGGCCAGTCGTGAAGCGTCAGCAACTATGTTATCCAAGGGATTAGAATAATGACCAGGAGGGGTGGGCACATGCTGGGTCGGCACCACTTGGCGATTCGGTTCTGCGGCTGGTGGCTAAACCGACGCGCCTGTTCCTGGCGCTCCTCCCCGGTTTACCTTTGGATGGTTACTGGTTCCTGCGCCTGGCGTGCTCAAGAGATTCCTCGCCTCATAAACCGGCGGCAAACGAGATCGTTGTATTCTCCACATTACCTCTTGTGAGGCATTCTGATCTAACCTGAGCCGATAAGCTTGTGAATCCAGCTCTGCCTGCCTTGTAGCCATCCTAGCTTTCTCTGCAGCCAGATCCAACTTGTCTTGCTCAATCCGGCTCTTCACCTGAGCGATCTCACCATCATGCTGCTCCTTGTTGGCCTGGGCTACTTCTGCTGTTGCAAGCATTGTCAAAGTGTCGACTAAGATGGATAGAGCGTCAGAGGGCGACGGGGGAGGATCTCCAGCTCTAGCTCCCATTGCCTCTGAGGTTAACGCCCCTGTCGTTGAGGGCTGCTGCATGGATTGTGATCCGGCCATGAAAAAAGCAACCCTGTTTGGCGGATCGAGGGGGTCCGGAATACTATCACCATCGGAACAACCCTCAGACCGGCCGTCCTGCAGCAGATACAAAGATTCGGTCTCTCCGGACGAAGATTCATCGCCGGAATAAATAACGGTCTCGCCGCCAGAGTCCGATCCGTCCTCGGCTTGTACTCCATGCACTGCTCCAACGAAGACATGCTTCACGGCGGGCTGAATTCGGGCTGGTCTCGCACGCTGAGCCGACTCGACGATGTTGGGGAAGGTGTCTGGCTCAGGGCCCGGTTCGCCGATCTTGCCGATGAAGACGTGGATGCCGCCGAAGGGGACCCGATACCCATATTCAATTGAATTGGCCTCGGGGCCCCAGCCTGCATCGTCGATGTAGATCCGTCTACGACGACTCTTAGTCATCCGGCCCACTGCGTAGCCCTTGAGTCCTTCAAAGCTGCCCTTCAAGAACTCAAAACCATCGTGCGATAGCCCCACGGTGGGTGCCAGCTGTCGTGGATTTAACACGGCAGATGTCCTAGCAAAAGGACTTAGGCGTGATGCCATCGCTCGGGTTAGCTTAAAGGGGTTAAAGCGACGAAGGACACATGGGGTTTTTATACTAGTTTGGCCCCTTCGATGAAGGTAAAAGCCTACATCTAGTTTGGTGTGGTATTGCTTGGGCTTTGATGACCAGGGAGCGAATCCGCTTTGCCTGTGTCTCGAGCTGTTGTTTCTTGTCCTGAATCATCGATGAGTCGTCCCTTTATGTAAGAGGTGACGCCCGGTCCGGTTTACAGAGTCCCGAGGCCGGCTCATAAACGTGCCCGCCTCGGTCTCTGCTCTTTCTATCTTACATCCCAACTACATAGTATGACGGTTTATGAATCATGGGCCTTACACATGGGCCTTGAGCCTCCTTGGGCTATAATCTCCTAATACCTACTCCGCTGGGCTTCTTGATAATATAATCTTGATAACGTAAACCGGACCCTCCTGGCCGGTTTATACCTGATAGTAATATCCCTGACAGTAATGATGGGGTTCATAATGATGCTTAACCTAGTAATGATAATGATGTTGAGATAGAACCTGCTATTGATCTTGATAAACCACGACCCAAGAATAATATATACGATAAAAGAGACTTCATTGCTAGGAAACATGGTAAAGAAAGAGAACCATGGGTTCAGAAACCCATGCCTTTTCCTCCCAAAGCTTCAAAGAATAAAAATGATGAAGATCTTGATCCAAGCTCTGGCAATGGATCCTGATCCGAGCCGGACCCCATTGACTGGGACACTTCCGCAGCGACGGATTTGATCTATGTGTCATTGGACGAGGAGCTTACCCTCCACGTTGCCCTCCGACGGTCATGAAAGGACAAGGGTGGATTATAGAGCTCCGCGACCCGGTGGGGTGAGTGCAGTCATGACTTGTCGAGGTCTGCCCCATCCCCGATGACCCAATGGGGATCTTGCAGTTTCGGGCCATCACTGCCGACCCGCACTACCGGACACCGTTGGGTGCTCATGTCGCGTCCTCCGAGCCTATGGCGGTCCCCAGAGGCCAACGTCAAAGGCGTGGGCAGCTCATCGTGCCATGTGCGTTGCTGAGCCAGAGACGGATCCGGTGTAGATCGTTGACCCCCGCAGAGACAAACGCACGCTACCCCACGCAAGAATGCTAGGGCATCAAGGTGTTTGATTGGGTCGCTATTGAGCAAGCGACAACCGTCGCCAAAGCCAGCCACCTCACCGCGGAGCAGTCCTGCGTCACCCGACACCTCATCGGTGTCCCTTGCACATCCTTCGACTCGGAGACCACCTCCTCCGACGCCCCCCTCCCGGACGACGGCACATACTGTAACACCCCATATGTAATACTTCCTTATATGGAAATATAATCATTTACCATTTGATCATTGTCCTTTCCTTGGGGGTTCTTTTCAAATATGCCTTCTCTTTTGCATTGTCATGTTTCTTTCTTTAAGCATTCATGCATTGCTTCATCATCATCATTGCACCATGATCATCATATGGCATTTCTCTTTTGTCATTATGTTTTACTCATCCCTAGTATGTCAAGTGTGTAGCTGTTGATCTTGCTAGAGGGTTTTGGTGCAAGATCATGCCTTTCCTTAGACCCCTTTCAACTTGCACCACTTCCCCTCCTTTCTTTCCCTTTTTTTTAAATTTTGCAAGTGGCCTTTACCTCTTCTTATAAACGTCCATCTCCTCACAACTTCTTTGGTACCTTGTCCTAAGCCACAGTGCAAAACCTCACCTTATTTTGAAATGTTTTGGCCAAGTTCAAAAATGATAGAAGTTTGAACCATATTCAAACTTGTTTTATTTTTCTACCACTAAAAATGTCCAACTCATTTTTATAAAATAGAGCATAATTCCAGGAGCTAGGGGATATTTTTATTTCCTCCTATTTCCTTTTATTTTGACCTGGGCTTTTCTTTTTGTTTTCTGCCTAAAGAGAATAGAAAAGAAAAAGCAGCTGCTGCCAATAGTGCAGCCAGCCGCAGCTCACAGCCGCCTGGGCCTCGGCCTTCCCCCTCGTCCCAGCTAACTAGCTGTAGCAGCCCAGCTAGCTCAGCCCACAACGTGCCTCACGCCCTTTCTCACCCACGCACACACTCGCCCCCTCTGCTGCGTCTCCACGTGGACGAAATGGGCCCGCAGGTCAGCGACAATGCACAGCACTGCACCGACCTTTCTTCCTCCTCCCGTTCGCGCCATGGGGACAACGAGCACGAGCGCGTCGCCGTCCGTTCTGTGGCCTCGGCCCCCCTCTTAAGCCAACCGCCGTGTCCACCAACCCTCTAGGGTTCCCCTCTTCCTCCTCCCGCCGCTAGGTGAGCTGAGAGCCACCAGATCCGTCGTTCCACCACCGTCCCGAGCGCATGTGAGCGCACGGGCTCGTCGCCGGTGTGCTCCCCGACCTCCTCTGGCTCGCCAGCGGTGCCCCTCTTCTTCCTCGACATTGACTATGTCCTCTACGCTTGCCACATGGAGCAGAAGGCCACGACTGCTTCTTCTTCTTCCTCGTCTTCGACTCCGGCCACCGCGGGTGTTCGATCGACGTCGCCGTCGACTCCGTCCTCCTCCCGGCTAGCCGAACACACCATCGTGTTCGTGGTGAGCCTCTGCCTCTCCCCGTGCCTTTTCCTCCTTCTTTTGCGCCTTCTAGTTGCTAGTTCACCGAGCACCCGAGCTCATCGCCGTCGGACCTTGTCGCCGACGAGTGCCCCGACCTCCTCTCGCCCAGTTTAGGTGTCCGTTATCTTCGCCGTGCTCATCTTAGGCGATTCCTCATGCGTAGCTGCGAGTAGAGTCCCTCGCCTCGCCGCGTTCATCTCCGCCGCGCCGTTTCTATCATAGCTCGCCGGCGTCGACTTCGTCGTCATCTGGCTCATCTAGTGGCACCCAGAGGTGTGGGATTCCTCAGCGAATCCATCGAGTGCTCCCGCCGCTCCATTTGGTTGCCGGAGCTGTCCCAACGCCCTCGCCGTGACCTCTGTCTCGCCGGCGTCGAGTGGCTCTGCTAGCTGTTGTGGTTTGTATTTCAGAATATGCACCTCTTCTCTGTCAGTCTCCGCGCCGTAGCCCAGTGGCTTGAGCCTCTTGCTTGTTACTCGCAGACGCGGGTTCGAATCCCCGTCGGGCAGTGGATTAAGCCCCTTTTTTGCTTTCTATGTCCCACTGACAGCCTGGCCCCACCCGGGAGCCTCACAGTGCGCTCGCACCCACGCTGCCACATCAGCACCCCTGGACCCACTAGTTAGGGTCTGTGGCTAGCCCAGTCTAGGTTGGCATAGTTTTTCTTTTCTTTTCTGTTTTTGTTTTAAATTTCAGTTTTGCATTTCTTTTGCATATTTCATATCTTTTCAAGTATGCATCTGTTCAAAACACTTTTTATATGAAAACTTCTTAGTTTTTAGTGTAGATTATTTATATGCAGTTTGTTGACATGTTAACAACATTTAAAAATGTTGTTCGAATTTATTTGTGTTTAAATTTGCTCAAACTTGTTAAATTCATAACTAAATAACCACAACTCCAATTCTGACAAACTTTATATTTATTTGGGGTGGAAAATGTGTAGATTAAGATGGTGCTGTTAGTTTGCATGTTAACAACTCAAAAATATGTTTGCATCAGATCTGTCCTATATGTGTTTTGTGTACATGCGTGTTTCCGGAAATTGTTGTTTGTTCTCTACGGCCCATTTAAAATGCTAGCATGATATTGTTGGTCCTAGTTGCACCCCTTGCCATGTTAAAGAACTTGTAAAACTTGTTGGGTGTTTAGTTAGTTCAACTACATAACCACTTGTGACAATGCTTGTTCTTGTGGTCTTTTGCATGATGTGCCCCCTACATGTTTTGTGTTCTTGCTTTTTTCATGTCACATGTGCACTCATCATGCCCCTTGGAGTTGCATCACATCCTGCCCATATTCATATGCATCATATCTTGCATCATGTGTTTGAGCAGTGCATGATGTTTGATTGTTGTTCCGGTGTTTGTATTGTTGTGATGGTTAGAGCCCGGTGACGATTCGGAGTTCGAGGTTCCTGTCGAGACTGAGTTTGAAGAGCAAGGTTATGATCCCTCCGTGGACTTAACAGGCAAGATGTCCATTCCCCGATATCACCTCTCTCTTTGCCTATGCTAGTTGTCTCGCTCTTTAGCTATGCCTCGATGCCTATTCATGTTTGTCAGCCTCCTATTGTTGCCATGTAACACTCTAACCGCCTTCCTAGCAAACCGTTGATTGGCTAAGTACGCTTTTGCTCAGCCCTCTTATAGCGTTGTTAGTTGCAGCTGAAGTTTTTGAAGATTGCTCCATGTTTAGACTTGATATTGGGATATCACAATATATATCTTATGTTAACTTAATGCACATATATATTGGTAATGAGTGGAAGGCTTGGCCTTCTGCTTGGTGTTTTGTTCCACTCATGCCACCTTAGGACCTGATAAACCGGTGTTATGTTCCTTGATTTTGCGTTCCTAACAGAGTTGGGGTCAATGGCCCCCCCTTGATAATTCGCTCTGCTTAAAGCTTTTCCAGCAAGACCCAACTTTGGTTTTACATTTGCCTAACAACTAAAATTTTGCATAGGGACTAGCTACCCCGAGGACTTAATTAACAACCCCGGGCCAGTGCTCCTCATGAGTGTTGGTCCAAACTGGGCAGACTGCAGGGCCGCCTTGGGGAAACCCGAGGTATCTGGTATTATCTGTAGGCTGACCTATCCGGCCGTGGCCTGCGATGAGATACGCGCGGCTACTATCAGGGTGTCGGCACGCCGGGAGGTCTTGCTGGATTAGTTTTACCTTTGTTAAAATATTTTGAGGAAGGGATTCCGAGAATACTCGGGTCTTCCCACTTTGGAGTTGCGACTCCGCAGATCGTGAGCTTGTGATGGGCTAAGTTGGGACACCCCTGCATGGTTTTGAACTTTCGAAAGCCGTGCCCGCGGTTATGTGGCAGATGTGAATTTGTTAATATCCGATTGTAGATAACTTGACACCATATCCAAAGAATACACTACCTGTGTGAGTAACCATGATGGTCTCTTTCCGAAGGGCTTCGGGAAGTGAACATGGTGGGGTTATGCTTGATCATGAGTAGCTAGGATCACTTCTTGATCAACTTGGTGATCGTTGGCACATGTTCTCATCTCGCTCTGAACTCGTAAGCTAGTTGCTTAGTGCTTGCTGCAAATTTTTTATTACCCTTCCACACTCAAGGCTTTGTTAGTTTTGATACTCGGGAATGGGATTGCTTAGTCCTGGTGTCTCACATATTACAACACACACCAGATGCAGGTATCGCTGAGAACAAAGCAGGAGATGGATCAGAACTTCACTGGGAGTTCGACGAAGAGCGTGGTCGTTACTATGTTTCGTATCCCGACGATCAATAGTGGTTCCTACTAGGAGTGATCCGGGCTAGTGTTTATGGTATATTTCTCGTTTGGTTTTCGTCCGTAGCTGGACCCTGTGTTATTTGGATGATGTATGTTATTGTATTCATTGTGTGGCGTGACGAGTGTAAGCCAACTATCTTTTACACTTTCATCCCTGAACTTTTACATGAGTTGTGCAAAGATACCACACTTGCGATCATTCCAGAATGCGCTTACGTCTCTAAGTCATGCCTCGACACGTGGGAGACATAGCCGCATCCTGGGCATTACAAGTTGGTATTCAGAGCCTTCTCCGACCTACGAGCCCCCCTGATTGATTGAACCGCTTCCCCTTCATCGCTCTGGTGAGGACTCCTGACGTTGTCCTATCTCCACTACTGCTCATCCCCTTCATCGCTCTGGTGAGGACTCCTGACGTTGTCCTATCTCCACTACTCTCAAAATTTCACCAAATTTTTTTTAGGACCACGCGGGTATTGTTTGGATTGTTCCAATATCTTTGTGACGAGAACATTGTTCTCGATGCCTCCTGTCATTTAGGGGTTGTGGCAGTGTCCCGGGGAGTTGAGCTCTGAGGTGTAGTCGTCACAAATGTATCGTAGCGGTTCTAGAATACTAGCGGTGGCCGACATCAAAAACTCTTCTATGCATGTCTGGTGTTGAGATAAACCCGACGTCACCCAGTACTGGGGAGATAGTTCGGGAGTATTGCCACAGCTAGTATAGCTGATGCGTTTCGAAGGTTTGAGGTAAATTGTTTCCAAAGATGATTGGTTATGTGTTGACGGATGGATACAGCTGGATGTAGGTTTAGAGTTGAGTGCGCGGTGCTTCCCCTGTATCCCCAACACCAGATTGCATAAGCGGAAAGCTTCGGGAATTAATAGGTGGGATTCAAGTAGCTCGTAGGTAATCTTCCAACAGGTGCATGGTATGAGGTTTGGGGTTCAACATCTAGTGAAGAGGTTTCATGGACGCTATTCCAATTGGGAGTAGCATCTTAAAGAATCCTTGGCTATGCTAATCTGGGGATTGCAAGGCCCTTTGTAACACGTGCCGTGGGGCATTCAGCACGAACATGTGGGACGAAATCTCTATTATGTATTTGTTCCATCTGTACCTTGTTGTATTTATTCTATCATTTTGTTCTCCCAAGTGGCTTCTCGGCAAGTTGTTGTACAATTAAGCTATGAAATTCATTGTTCAATATTGTTCGGATGTTCATTGTGAAGACTATATGTTGCATATATCTAGACGTTGATTTAGCCTATCGATTATTTGCTTCAATGGCTAATAGTTGTCATCGTCTTTAGGATGGCTCCTAAGAAAGTTCCCAACCCAAACCAAGAGGATGAAGAAGAGCGTGCTCCTTCCCCTCCTCCTCCGTCTGAGGCATGGAGAGCGATTATGCAGGAAACCAACCAGAACACCCAGATGCTCATGCAAATGATGCAGAGTTTCCAAGCCAATCAAGCAAATCAAGGCAATCAAGGGAACCAAGGCCAAGGAAATCTGTTCAATCAACCTCACTTTGCGTCTCTGAACCAATTCCTGGCAAATCAGCCCAAGTCTTTCAGTTACTGTGTGGACCCGCTAGATGCTGAAGATTGGATCACAGACATCAAGAAGCATTTTGACTGCAGTAACGTCAGACCTGAGGATTATGTCAAGTTTGCCGCATCCCAACTCAAAGACCAAGCTGCAGATTGGTGGCAACAGTACAAAGACTCCAGAGGTGGTCGTGAGATCTCGTGGACTAAATTCTGCTGCGATTTCCGTTCTCATCACATTCCAACAAGTGTCAATGAAGGCATGCGTGAACAATTCCGCAACCTGAAGCAAGGCACCATGTCCGTCTATCAATACAATGTCAAGTTTCAGAATCTTGCCCGTTATGCGAAGCAAGACATCCCCAATGCCAAGAGCAAAATCTACCAGTTCCGAGGTGGTCTGAGAGGTGAACTCCAACTTGCACTCACTTTGTTCGAGCCAGATGGTTTTGAACAATTCTACAACATGGCTCTCAAGCAAGAGGCAGATCAGCTCAAGTGTGAAGCTTCTAAAAAGAGGATAAGAGATGTTGTTCACTCCTCCTCTTCCTCTCAAGTGGTTGCCAAACGGCAGAAGTTCTGGCTGCCGCCTCCTCCAGTACTCCGTCCTCCAAGCAACAACAAGCACTCAGGTGGTCGTGGATTCTCCCACCCACCCAACCCAAGCAACCAGTCAAAGTATCAGTTCCAAGCTCCAAGACCAAGCGGTCATTATCATCGGCCACTCTCAGAAGTTACTTGCAACAAGTGTTGGCAGAAGGGTCACTGCCGTGGATTTAGCATGGCAGATGTCCTAGCAAAAGGACTTAGTCGTGAGGCCATCGCTCGGATTAGCTTAAAGGGGTTAAAGCGGACGAAGGACACATGGATTTTATACTAGTTTGGCCCCTTTGATGAAGGTAAAAGCCTACGTCTAGTTTGGGGTGGTATTGCTTGGGCTTCGATAACGAGGGAGCGAATCCGCTTTGCTTGTGTCTCGAGCTGTTGTTTCTTGTCCTGAACCATCGTCGGGTCGTCCCTTTGTATAAGAGGTGACGCCAGGTCCGGTTTACAGAGTCCCGAGTCCGGCTCATAAACGTGTCCGCCTCGGTCTCTACTCTTCCTATCTTACATCCCAAGTTACATAGTATGATGGTTTATGAATTACGGGCCTCAACACATGGGCCCCGAGCCTCTTTGGGCTGTAATCTCCTACTACATGCAGAGCTGGGCTTCTGATAATATAATCTTGATATCGCAAACCGGACCCTCCTGGCTGGTTTATATCTGGTAGTAATATCCCTGACAGTCACTATGCACACAAGTGTACTCAAAGGCGCCTTCCGCCTCCACCTGTCAGCAATGCTATTGTCACAGCCTCAAAATTGGGTTATCAATTTTGTGCTGTGATTTCTTCCTAGCAACCCTCTTTCAAATTTTCTCATGGAGATTTCTAGATGACCCTGAGAATTCTGGTCATTTTCAACCTTTCAAAACCTTGCTCATGTCTTTGTCAATGGGCAAGACCCCAATTGCATCACCTTAATCTCTCTCAACCCTAATTCCAAGCTTTTGGTATTTCTAGGTGGCCTTTTTTAATACAAAGGAGCCATCACTGTCTTTGATCTTTTGATCACTCTATCCTTTCCAAGAGACCCTCTTGTCTTCATAATCCTTGGATATGCAAAAATATTGCCAAGCCCTATGCAATATTTTTGAATGGTGATTTATTCCTTTTATTGTCTGTCTGAGGAATAAAATCCAGAGGCATAGTTCCGCATCTCAAAAATCAACGAGGATTGGTGGAGATGATACCCATGCCTAATCCAAGCTCTGGCAAGAATATTGGCCACAATTAAAATAAGGAAAATTGCCTTTTCCTAGTTTAGCCAATATTGCATTTTAGCCACTTTCCAAAGGAACTATTATTTTTATAGCAGAGAAACTTCTCCCATAAATTGTGGAGCTTGCCCTTGCTATATAATCATTAGTTCCATCATTAAATCATGTCCCACAGTTCAAAATTTTGGCACATGATCCAATGCAAGTTTCTGCCTTCTCTGAAACTTTGTAAAGGAAGTGCCCCATTCTTAATTCCAAATGATCTGTAATTTGGCAGGGTGGTTAACATTGATAAATCACCCATGGATACCAAATATGAGCTCAATACATTCATCCTATCTCCCTGTGCAATTTTTTAAAGTTTCTGACCAGAACACAAGTTTGTGTAGGAAGTACCTTCATAGTGTTTCCAAATGGGATGAAACTTTTCCATCCTATCAAGTATCTCAAATCATTAGTCTCCACCCAAATTTAGTTCATTCCAATGAACTATGTGAGCACATGAGCAATTCTTTATTTATGTCCACATTTTCAGTTTGTGAAGCAAGTGTATGTTATCTTGCTCCATTATGGCTGATAATTTTTCTAGGACTTCTCCTATCTATATGATCCATCTCCACAAGATTTGTGGCTCATTTCATCTAGCCATTTGCCCTGAGGACTTTTCTGAAGTTTTTGGACAGAAATGATAGCTGTGAAGGAAGTACCCTTTTGGTAAGTCCATTTGGTATGAACTTTTTACAGCATCATGGTATGTCCAAATCATCAGGCTTTGCCAAGTTATAGCCCAATCCAACACTCCTAGTGAGTGCTTGTTCATGATTCAGTTTCTGGGTCAGTTTTGGTGGTTGTACAACAACTATGGTAAATAGTTGTCCATATTACGTCAAAACTCTCAGGATCGTAGTCCTTTCTACCCTAAACATCCCAGACAACCTATTTACCATTTACCCTCTCTGGTTTACTCTCTGGAGTGTGGTAAAGTTTGCAGCAGTAACTTCTGGAGCTTGTTTTACTCAGCTAACTTTGTCTCTACCCCTCTCTTTACCATGGTAACACTCCACGCTGGAAGGACTACGTGGTAGACATGATCTTACCGCGGTAAAAACCCCAGAGCGCGCCATGCCAGTGGTGACCACGAGTGTAGCCAGCCAAAACGGTGGTCTAGCCACTGTTGTCGGTGGCATCTATGCTCCGACCAGCTCTGGCTTCGCCACTGTTGTCAAACAGCTCCTCCTCGCCGTCCTCTTCCCCCTAGAACTCCTGCCCCCTCTGTTTTCTTCTCGGGCGAGCCGTGCCAATGAGCGCATAGTGAGCTCCCATGGCCATCGTCGCCTCCCTCGCTCTGTCCTCTTCCTCTGTTCGTCTCAGAGCCCGTGCTCGACTCTGTGAGGCCCTGGCACCCGTCCGCTTCCCCCTCGTCGCTTTCCCACCGCTTCCCGAGCTCGTTGGCCGCGTCTGCCAACGCTGCGCCATCGCCGGTGTGCGGACACGTCGGTCGCCGCGTGTTGACTCGCCCCCTCCCTCTCGCGCTCGTCCCCGCGGCTATAAATAGCTCGCCTCGCGCTTCACCGCAGTCCGCTACCCCCTTCCAGAGCCTCTCCCCGAGCCCAGAGCCTCTCTCTGACCCCCATCATCGCCATGGCCGCCGCCTCGGGCTTTGCTCGATTCCGGCGATGCCGCCCCCCTCTCGCCGTTCCACCTCGCCCACTGCCCTCCCTAGGGTCCAGTGAGTCTCCCCGTGGCCTCAACCCCTCCTCTCCTCCACCGTAGCCACAACCTCGCTGGCGACCGAACCCCTTCTCCGCCGTGGGCCTTGCTGCTCCCTCTACAGTGTTCGACGGCCGCCGCAACCACCCTCATCCGATGCGCCTCTCTGCCCTGATCTCCTGGGTAAGTGCGCCTCGAGAGGTGGCCGGACGCGCCGGCGATCGCCGTCGGGGCGAACGCCTCCCTCGGCCTCGCTCTCTCCCGAGCGGGAGGTTGAAGACGCCAGGCTAGGCGAGTCCCTCCTCACGTGGCCCCACCTGTCGCGACCGAAGGGCCTAGCCCAGTGCCACGTTGGATAAGTGGCGGCGCCCCGCCTCGAAGCCGTCTCCCTCACACGACAGCGTATTCCTCCTCTGCTTCGGCCAGGAATACGTTTTCCCCTCTGGAAAACGTATTCTAAGAAAAGACACGTTCTGTTTAAACTACCAGGGACCTGTTTGTGGAAGTATTTTTACAGACTAGTCCCTGAACTTTAAACGTCCGTTTCTTTTTACCCGTAACTCCGAATCATGTGATTCCAAAGTCCACGTCTTCGTTTCGTTGAGCCCGTTCCGTTGATGTCATTTTCATAATATTTTCACCTAGTGAAAATGACCATTTTTACCTTGCCGTAAACAGCCCTCTCCGAGAGCGAATTGTTTTCGGCGAATCTTTCCGCGATGGTTTCGCACTTTTTCCCGGAGTATTTGTCGACCCCCAGCCAAGCCAACCTCTTATCATAAGCTTCGAACTCGCACGTTGACTTTGCTTGTACCTTGTGCATGTGTAGTTGCAGTCATTGGCTTATTGTTTTCAGCTGCAATCTTTCCTTTATGTATTTTCATGCATGCTTGTGTTGTCACGATATTCTCTTGCCATGCTAGTTAGGATGTTGTTTCTATTATTGCCATGCTACTACTCTACTTGCTTTTATGGCATAGTTATAAAGTCCAATGATGCTTTTAATGCACCGTTGATATGCTAGTACTTAGTATGGTCATATTCTTTATGTTGTAACTTGTGCACCTGATAAGTTCGATAGTTTGTACATTCTTTTGTATGTTGCATGCTCATTGTTGCATTCTTGTTAAATATGCTCATGATGATGGAGAGTTAATAAAAATGATTTAATCATAACCAACTCCTCCGTCATCGAAGGGATCGGTTCATAGTGCCACCAAATCGAACTTTTCAGTGCAGCCACATTTGCCTTTATGGGAAGGCCTTAATACGAACTATTGTTGTGCCTCTCGTCGGTGCCTCCAATGAGGGAAGGTTATGGACGCGTTCTACCCTGATCAGGTAGACAGACATAAGCCTTGTGTGCCCGTAGTTGTTTTGTTATGGTACTGGGTCCCCGTTTGGGACAGTTTGGCCACGACGGTGGTCGGTGTGTCTTTGGTAGACACGGGGCCACCTAGGACTAGCCTAGTAGGGAAGATTTGGAGTGGCCGGCACAGTATCATGACAGTAGTTTGGTTTCGTCGGAATGCCGTTGGTCCACCCGAATGGGATGACGAAGCCACGGGTTCCGTGGTGTGGGTACAGTGCGCTACCTCTGCATACTGTTTACAAAGTCTATCGATAGCACACAGTTCGTAGTAGGTCACACTATTGGGTCTCGATCCGAATGGGGGATAAACCAGATATAATAAAATTTGTTAATATGGTACTTGAATGAAATAGTCGTGTGAAGTCAAGACTAAGTTGAAATCATGAGACGAGTTCTCGGTGAATATTGGAGACCAAGTGTTGGTTGTGGTTGCGATCACCGAAAAGGTCGCGGTTATGTGGTAAGATAAACCGTTGGTATTATAGTCCGATGAAACCGGTGTACAACTTGGATTATTTTGCATGAGTTATAGTTGCATTTTTAAGAAGCCATGGTAGTACTAGATTTTGTAATATGTTATGTCTGCATTTGTTTATGTATGAACAGTAGTTTATTTTTAGTCTCATGATGCCATGCCATGCTCGGTTCTATTCATTAAGTTATGCCATGAGTAAGATAGTTTATTATGCTGCTATCACCACGTTGAAATTATTTGAATATGTCATGATGCTATGTAATAGTTCAGTCTCCTTTATCTTAATTGCATGCCATGTTTTGATATGAGGTAGTTTGTTGCATTGCTTGGTTCTTGCCTTGTCTTCTGCCTGTTTGGTTGCTATGTATTTGGTTGTCTTGCAAGTACATTCAATGTACTGACCTGGCGTGTCATGCCAGTTTTGTAGGTCACTCTTGTTTGGATCCGTTGCTCCGTCGCGCTAGGCCATAATCTTGCCAGTCCTGTGAGTTGTGGAGCCCAGCCAGAGATTTATGCCACCAAACCAAGACTTCCGCCGCCAAATTATTAGACTTCCGCTGCCATGTAAATAGCCTTAGTGCTATGCCAGATAATCATATTCATCAATGATGTAATCATATACCTTGATATTTGATGAATATTATTGTACCTGGAATGCTGTATCATGGACCTGTCGTGCGTCAGGTGTATTCCTGGGCTGACGTGCGAAGGCCCCCAGTTCCATGCGGATCGGGGTGCCACAGGAAGATGGTATCAGAGCAGCCAGGCTGGCATAGATTATCCTAGCCTTAGATCACCACCACCATCAACCCTTAATAACCCTAAGGGATTTGACCCGTCCTTGTCATCCGGCATGGCCACTTTTACTCAACGGGTGGCATAGTCGGAACCGACACGTCCTCACCCCGCTGTCCCCGCCTAGTTATCCGTGGAGCGAATAGCGCCCTTATCTTTTTCGGTCGGGCGCACCGCTTACCCATCAGGGTAAGGTGCCGCACCATGCAGGCATGCCCTGCATAGCTGCCTATAAAACCCCCTTTCTGCTAGCCGGACCGCTCACTCCTCAGTCTGCCATGTCTCTGCAGAGAAGCCTAGCTAGTAACACTCCCGCCATGACTAGAGACCTAAAAGCTTCCAAGTTTTACACCCGCACCTTTGCTGTCAACCACCCTGGCTTTCCACCTCTTCTCATTGAGATGCTCAGGAGAGCCTTGGACTGCAATGCCAACCCCGAATATCTGGTGTTTCAGTCATCGCCCGTCCCTCACCTTCATCGCTATGATGCTAGAGTACACATCTGCCCAGGTCCCGCAGCAAATGGTCAGTCCTTGGTTCTCCAGGGCAGAGCCATGCCCACTACTGATTTGGCTATTTAGGCCGCTGTTGCGGAGGCCATCCTTCACATCCGAACCAAGTTCTCGCAAGTGGCACAAAAGCGGGAGTTTTGCTTTTTCCCTATTGTGGAAAAAGCAGTAATGCGACCTTCCCCAGTTATCCAAAGGGATGATCCCACAATCGCTCGCTTGGTGTAGTATATCACTGCTCAGGGGATGATGATTTCCAAGATCCTTGCCGAATTTAAAACCCTGGACAACGATGCGGTACGAGTTGTCAAGGAAGCTTATCGTGAAGCTCGTAGGTTCGCATCTCAAGTTGTTCATCCCATGCCTTCTGAACCAGTGTTACCCTCTCGGCCTGTGATGTGGCCCAGACTAACCCACATCTACTTCTACCAGGCTCTTTACCGGATCCACCAACAGCATTTACAAGGATCAACCTCAGCCACACCCGCAGTAGCCGAATCCCCACCCATAGTGTTGTCTAACGATGAAGATGGAGATTGGCTCAGTCTTCGTCCTCCCGGATAACCCCAGCAAGCTCAGCCGTCTGCATGACTTTAGTCACGCAGTCAGGTGTTTCTGCAAGTGGGTCAGTCTATTCATCCTCGATAAGAGGGTAAACTTTTCTATCCAAGAGAGAATAGTCTCGTGTAGCGTGTAGCGCGTCCGTTCTTTGTTGGATGTTGTACTAGTGTAATCTGTATGATATGTATGTTTGTGTGCTTTTGAGTTTGGTTTGGTTTTTTTTTGCTTGTCCCTCTGTCAAGCAGAAATGTTTGACAGGGTTGGCGGTATATTGCTAACCAGTTTTTAATTAGTACATCACATACACTAAAATAACATTGGCTCGTCCCGAGTCTAAAATAATAAAATGCGCGCTAGTGTAGGTATATGTGTACCAGGATTACATATACCCGCTAGCATTAAAACACTTTAGAATGTGTTGCCTGGTGTGTTTTCCTCTGCCTGTTTATTGCATCCGTTTGAGAGTTTGGTTTATGCTGCATGTCACACACACACTTGGTTCACCCACGGGTACTTTTTGGCAGTACTTGTGGGCAAGCAAAGTCACATATCTCCTCCCTATCGGTGCACACCTCATGTGCCCGGCTTTCCAAAGTCAGCGCCCCGCAGAGGCCTTCCCCTCTGGTAAGTTCCCGTATCTAACTCTCGTTTCCGATTTCGTTTCCGGAGAAACCGCTGCCAACTTTAATTCTCTCACACCAGTACATCGATTGCAATACGGATTTCCATTCTGGTTCTACCTCTACACCTACTTTTCATGGAAACATCCGCCAAAGCTTTTTCCGCACCCCAGTATGCATCTTGAGTTGGCGCAGACACCTCACAACCACCTGGACCCCATCACCCTCACCTTGGCCTTGCGTAACGCAGGCAAGTCGCCACCCCACTCCACCACAGCACGCACTTACTCCGCCGGCGCAAAGCGATGGAGAACCAAGCGTGGCGGAGGACCACCCAGTACACCATCTTCTTTCGCAGCTCGATCCACCACCCCGAGCCGCGCATTGCCTCGAGCCCGCTCGTTCCTAATGAGTATCATTAGGAGGAACGACGAGCCGATCAGCGTGCCCAGCAAAGCAGCAAGGAACCACCGCAGCGCCACCAAGAACACCGCCTCACCGAAGGAGCTTGGCTCGCTCTTGTCCAAGACGAAGAGGTAGTAGAGCGGCATTGCGTTGGTGTATTGGAGGAGAAGCCACGCTGCCGTTTTTATAGCCCAACTCTGTGTACGGTGAGTGATGTCCAAGGAAATCGCTCGTCGCCCGATCACCGGCATCCAGGAGGCGAATCCACGAGCAGTGCTGACAAGGTGCTGGCCCGCGACGTAAGTGCTCACTGCACCGTCGCCGTGCACGCCGCGCACTACGGCACTAGGGTCCTCATCGCCCTAGAAGCTAGATGCGCGTTGCGCCAAGTAGCACGCGGAGCAGTGACGGAGATGAAGCAGCCAGCCAGAGGAAGAAGAAGGAGGCTGCCAGTGGGACCTAGACCCACCTGTCGGCGGGCGGATCCACTGTTCATTGGGGTGCATCCAACATTTTCCGTGTGAAGGATCTCGGGTGCCCCTATCCGTGGAGGTAACCATGTGTTGCCCATGACCCTCTTTGGGTGTACCAATTATCGGTACCCCGAACCATTTGTATCCATCCAATGGTTAATTTAACCCAGGGGTTTTCCCCGAATGGCTATCTTTTATGGTTGCAGTAACCCTAGAAATCTCGAGGACGAGATTCTTTTTAAGGAGGGGAGAGTTGTCACAGCCTCAAAATTGGGTTATCAATTTTGTGATGTGATTTCTTCCTAGCAACCCTCTTTCAAATTTTCTCATGGAGATTTCTAGACGACCATGAGAATTCTGGTCATTTTCAACCTTTCAAAACCTTGCTCATGTCTTTGTTAATGGGCAAGACCCCAATTGCATCAACTTAATCTCTCTCAAACCCTAATTCCAAGCTTTTGGAATTTCTAGGTGGCCTTTGTGATTACAAAGGAGCCATCATTTTCTTTGATCTGTTGATCACTCTATCCATTCCAAGAGACCCTCTTGTCTTCATAATCCTTGGATATGCAAAAATATTGCCAAGTCCTATGCAATATTTTTGAATGCTGATTTATTCCTTTTATTGTCTGTCTGAGGAATAAAATCCATAGGCATAGTTCTACATCTCAAAAATCCATGAGGATTGGTGCAGATGATACCGATACCTAATCCAAGCTCTCGCAAGAATATTGGCCACAATTAAAATAAGGAAAATTGCCTTTTCCTATTTTTAGCCAATATTGCATTTTTGCCACTTTCCAAAGGAACTATTATTTTTATAGCAGTGAAAATTCTCCCATAAATTGTGGAGCTTGCCCTTGCTATATAATCATTAGTTCCATCATTAAATCATGTCCCACAGTTCAAAATTTTGGCACATGATCCAATGCAAGTTTCTGCCTTCTCTGAAACTTTGTAAAGGAAGTGCCCCATTGTTAATTCCAAATGAGCTGTAATTTGACAGGGTGGTTAACATTGATAAATCACCCATGGATACCAAATATGAGCTCAATCCATTCATCATATCTCCCTGTTTAATTTTTCAAAATGTATGACCAGAACACAAGTTTGTGAAGGAAGTACCTTCATAGTGTTTCCAAATGGGATGAAACTTTTCCATCCTCTCAAGTATCTCAAATCATTAGCCTCCACCCAAATTCAGTTCATTCCAATGAACTATGTGAGCACAGGAGCAATTCTTTGTTTTTGTCCACATTTTCAGTTTGTGAAGCAAGTGTATGTTATCTTGCTCCATTATGGCTGATAATTTTTCCAGGCCTTCTCCTATCTATATGATCCATCTCCACAAGATTTGTGGCTCATTTCATCTAGCCATTTGCCCTGAGGACTTTTCTGAAGTTTTTGGACAGAAATGATAGTTGTGAAGGAAGTACCCTTTTGTTAAGTCCATTTGGTATGAACTTTTTACAGCATCATGGTATGTCCAAATCATCAGGCTTTCCCAAGTTATAGCCCAATCCAACACTACTTGTGAGTGCTTGTTTATGATTCAGTTTCTGGGTCAGTTTTGGTGGTTGTACAGCAACTATGGTAAATAGTTGTCCATATTACCTCAAAACTCCCAGGATCGCAGTCCTTTCTACCCTAAACCTCCCAGACAACCTATTTACCAATTACCCTCTCTGATTTACTCTCTAGAGTGTGGTAATGTTTGCAGCAGTAAACTTCTGGAGCTTGTTTTACTCAGCTAAGTTTGTCTCTACCCCTCTCTTTACCATGGTAACACTCCACGCTGGAAGTACTACGCGGTCGACATGATCTTACCGTAGTAAAAACCCCAGAGCGCGCCATGCCAGTGGTGACCATGAGTGTAGCCAGCCAAAACGGTGATCTAGCCACTGTTGTCGGCGGCATCTCTGGTCCGACTAGCTCTGGCTTCGCCACTGTTGTCAAACAGCTCCTCCTCGCCGTCCTCTTCCCCCTGGAACTCCTGCCCCCTCTGTTTTCTTCTCCGGCAAGCCGTGCCAATGAGCGCACAGTGAGCTCCCGTGGCCATCGTCGCCTCCCTCGCTCTGTCCTCTTTCTCTGATCGTCTCAGAGCCCGTGCTCGACTCCGTGAGGCCGTGGCACCCGTCCGTTTCCCCCTCGTTGCTTTCCCGCCGCTTTCCGAGCTCGTTGGCCGCGTCTGCCAACGCTGCGCCATCGCCGGTGCGCGGACACGTCGGTCGCCGCGTGTCGACTCGCCCCCTCCCTCTCGCGCCCGTCCCCGCGGCTATAAATAGCTTGCCTCGCGCTTCACCGCAGTCCGCAACCCCCTTCCAGAGCCTCTCCCAGAGCCCAAAGCCTCTCTCTGACCCCCATTGTCGCCATGGCCGCCGCCTCGGGCTTCGCTCGATTCCGGCGATGCCGCCCCCCTCTCGCCGTTCCACCTCCCCCACTGCCCTCCCTAGGGTCCAGTGAGTCTCCCCGTGGCCTCAACCCCTCCTCTCCTCCACCGTAGCCACCACCTCGTCAGCGACCGAACCCCTTCTCCGCCTCGGGCCTTGCTGCTCCCTCTACAGTGTTCGACGGCCGCCGCAACCACCCTCATCCGATGCGTCTCTCCGCCCTGTTCTCCTGGGTAGGTCGTGCTCCTCGAGAGGTGGCCGGACGCGCCGGCCATCGCCGTCGGGGTGGATGCCTCCCTCGGCCTCGCTCTCTCCCGAGCGGGAGGTTGAAGACGCCAGGCCAGGCGGGCCCCTCCTCGCGCGACCCCACTTGTCGGTGACCGAAGGGCCTGGCCCAGTGCCACGTCGGATAAGTGGCGGCGCCCCGCCTCGAAGTCGTCTCCCTCACACGAAAGTGTATTCCTCCTCTGCTTCGGCCAGGAATACATTTTCCCCTCTAGAAAACGTATTCTAAGAAAAGACACGTTCTATTTAAACTACCAGGGACCTGTTTGTGGAAGTATTTTTACAGACTAGTCCCTAAACTTTAAACGTCCGTATCTTTTTACTCGTAACTCCGAATCAGGTGATTCCAAAGCCCACATCTTCGTTTCGTTGAGCCCTTTCCGTTGATGTCATTTTCATAATATTTTCACCTAGTGAAAATGACCATTTTGCCCTTGCCATAAACAGACCCCTCCGAGAGAGAACTGTTTCCGGCGAATCTTTCCGCGATCGTTTCGCACTTTTTCCCGGAGTATTTGTCGACCCCAGGCAAGCCAACCTCTTATCATAAGCTCCGAACTCACACGTTGACTTTGCTTGTACCTTGTGCATGTGTAGTTGTAGTCATTGGCTTATTGTTTTTAGCTGCAATCTTTCCTTTATGTATTTTCATGCATGCTTGTGTTGTCACGATATTCTCTTGCCATGCTACTTAGGATGTTGTTACTATTATTCCCATGCTACTACTCTACTTGCTTTTATGCCATAGTTATAAAGTGCCATGATGCTTTTAATGCACCATTTATATGCTAGTACTTAGTATGGTCATATTATTTATGTTATAACTTATGCACCTGATAAGTTCGATAGTTTGTACATTCTTTTGTATGTTGCATGCTCATTGTTGCATTCTTGTTAAATATGCTCATGATGATGGAGAGTTAATAAAAATGATTTAATCATAACCAACTCCTCCGTCATCGATGGGATCGGTTCATAGTGCCACCAAATCGAACCTTTCAGTGCAGCCACATTTGCCTTTATGGGAAGGCCTTAATACGAACTATTGTTGTGCCTCTCGCCGGTGCCTCCAACGAGGGAAGGTTATGGACGCGTTCTACCCTTATCAGGTAGACGAACATAAGCCTTGTGTGCCCGCAGTTGTTTTGTCATGGTACCGGGTCCCCGTTTGGGACAGTTTGGCCACGACGGTGGTCGGTGTGTCTTTGGTAGACACGGGGCCACCCAGGACTAGTCCGGTAGGGAAGAGTCGGAGTGGACGGGAGAGTATCATGACAGTAGTTCGGTTTCGTCGGAACGTCGTTGGTCCACCCGAATGGGATGACGAGGCCATGGGTTCCGTGGTGTGGGTACAGTGCGCTACCTCTGCAGAGTGTTTACAAAGTCTATCGATAGCACACAATTCGTAGTAGGTCACACTATTGGGTCTCGATCGGAATGGAGGTTAAACCAGATACAATAAAATTTGTTAGTATGGTACTTGAATGAAATAGTCGTGTGAAGTCAAGACTAAGTTGAAATCACAAGACGAGTTCTCGGTGAATATTGGAGACCAAGTGTTGGTTGTGGTTGCGATCACCGAAAAGGTCGCGGTTATGTGGTAAGATAACCCGTTGGTATTATAGTCCGATGAAACCGGTGTAAATCTTGGATTATTTTGCATGAGTTATAGTTGCATTTTTAAGAAGCCATGGTAGTACCAGATTTTGTAATATGTTATGTCTGCATTTGTTTATGTATGAGTAGTAGTTTATTTTCAGTCTCATGATGCCATGCCATGCTCGGTTCTATTCAATAAGTTATGCAATGAGTAAGATAGTTTCTTATGCTGCTATCACCACCTTGAAATTATTTGAATATGTCATGATGCTATGTAATAGTTCAGTCTCCTTTATCTTAATTGCATACCATGTTTTGATATGAGGTAGTTTGTTGCATGTGCTTGGTTCTTGCATTGTCTTCTGCCTATTTGGTTGCTATGTATTTGGTTGTTTTGCAAGTACATTCAATGTACTGACCTGGCGTGTCATGCCAGTTTTGTAGGTCACTCTTGTTTGGATCGGTTGCTCCGTCGCGCTAGGCCATAATCTTGCCAGTCCTGTGAGTTGTGGAGCCCAGCCAGAGATTTATGCCGCCAAACCAAGACTTCCGCCGCCAAATTATTTGACTTCCGCTGCCATGTAAATAGCCTTAGGGCTATGCCAGATAATCATATTCATCAATGATGTAATCATATACCTTGATATTTGATGAATATTATTGTACCTAGAATGCTGTATCATGGACCTCTCATGCGTCAGGTGTATTCCTGGGCTGACGTGCGAAGGCCCCCTGTTCCATGCAGATCGGGGTGCCACAACTATTGTCAAGCACAATCCCAAGGCTGCAAGAGTGAATCTAATGAATGCAGCTTAAGCAGAGAATTCTTCCGATGTGATAATGGGTAACCTCACGGTTAACTCTATTCCCGCAAAAGTTTTGTTTGACTCTAGTGCATCACTCAGTTTCATATCAAGACCATTCTTTACCTAGAATAATTTCACTTCGGCATTTTTGGATAAGAAGTTATCAATTATTTCTCCGGGCAAACACATGACTTCTAATTTGATTGCTCCGGATATATCTATTCACATGGGAGATAATAGTTTTCTGGTTTCTCCGGTTGTTCTTGGTAACTCCGACATTGATCTTATTCTCGGGATGGATTGGCTCTCCAAGCATGATGCAAATATTGATTGTGCAAACAAGGAAGTCAAGCTAAGTCGTCCTTCCGAAGAAGTGATAATTTTCGCAGCTCGAGATAACACAATCAGGCTATTCTCTCTCAATGAAAAGGGAGAGATTAATGCCATATCTCAGATTCCGGTGGTTTGCGAATGAGTATGTATTCCCTGAAGAGCTTCCAGGCATGCCTCCCAACCGTCTAGTTGAATTCGTCATTGAACTTGAACCTCATACCGAGCCAGCATGACGGCGTCCATACAAGCTTTCTCCTGATGAGTTGAAGGAGCTAAAGAAACAACTCGATGAGCAGGAACGAATGGGTCTAATCAGATCAAGTACTTCTCCTTGGGGCTGTGGTGTTCTTATTGTCAAGAAAAATGATGGCACATAACGTCTTCGCGTTCATTACCGGCCATTGAACAAGAAGACAATAAAGAATAAGTTCCCACTCCCCAATATCAATGAATTGCTCGAGCAGCTCAAAGGAGCCAAGGTTTTCTCGAAACTTGATCTCTAGATGGGCTACCATCAGATTCGTGTCCGTGAAGAGGATATTCCCGAGACAGCATTCAGAACGAGTTATGGATCCTATGAATACACGGTCATGTCTTTCGGGCTTGCAAATGCTCCACCCACTTTCTCTCGGATGTTGCACTTCATATTCAACCTCTGCACCAATGAATTTGTTCTCGTCTACCTCGGTGATATCTTGGTATTCTCCAAGAATAAATAAGACCATGCCAAGCACCTCCGTTTGGTCCTTGACAGGCTCCATGAGCACCGGTTCTATGCGAAGTTCTCCAAATGTGAATTCTGGCTTGATAAAGTCCTCTATCTTGTCCATATTATCTCTGCTGAGGGCATTTCTGTTAACCCCGAGAAGGTTCAAGCTATTGTCAACTGGGAACCTCCTCAGAATGTCAAACAACTCCGAAGTTTCCTCGGTCCCGCAAGCTATTGCAGAAGGTTCGTTGAGAACTTCTCCAAGATTTCCAAGCCTCTTTCCAACCTGTTGCGGAAGAATGTCAAGTACTCGTGGACTCCTGATTGTGATGTGGCATTCCAGACACTCAAAGAGAAGCTTATTTCTGCTTCGGTTCTTACTCCTCCGGATGAGTCCAAGCCTTATGAAGTCTTTTGCGATGCTTCATTGCAAGGTCTCGGTTGTGTTCTCATGCAAGACAAGAAGATCATTGCATACACTTCACGTCAGCTTAAACCAAATGAGAAGAATTACCCCACACATGATCTTGAGCTAGCAGCAGTTGTTCATGCCTTGATCACGTGGAGACACCTTCTGTTGGGCAGAAAAGTGGACATCTTCACCGATCACAAGAGCCTGAAGTACATCTTCACCCAGCCAAACCTTAACCTCTGCCAGACTCGTTGGTTTGAAATGATTCAAGAGTACGATCCAAGCATTGAGTATACTCCTGGCAAGGCCAATGTCATTGCAGATGCCTTGAGCAGAAAGGCTTATTGCAATAGTCTCCTTCTCAAATCGTTCCAACCTCAACTTTGTGAATCATTCAGGAAGCTCAACGTCCAAGTGGTTCCGCAAGGATTTCTTGCCAACCTTCAAGTTGCTCCTACCTTGGAAGATCAAATCCGTGAGTCCCAACTCAGTGATGCTATGGTGTAGAAAGTGAAACATGGTATTGCAAAGGGTACTCCTAAGTACAAGTGTTATCGCATTGATGACAGAGACACTTTGTTCTTTGAGGACAGAATTGTGGTTCCCAAAGGTGATCTCAGAAAGCTCATAATGACGAAGCACATGACTCACACCGCTCGATACATCCAGGAAGCTCCAAGATGTACCATGACCTCAAGCAATCCTATTGGTGGACTCGCATGAAAAGGGAAATTGCCCAATTCATGGACGAGTGTGATGTTTGTAGAAGAGTGAAGGCAGAGCATCAACGTCCAGCTGGACTCCTTCAACCCCTACCTATTCCCGAGTGGAAATTCGATCATATTGAGATGTATTTCGTCACCGGTTTTCCTAAGTCCAAGCGAGGAAATGATGCTATCTTTGTGGTGATTGACAAGCTCACTAAAGTGGCTCATTTTCTTCCAGACAAAGAATCCATCAACGCAGCTCAATTGGCAGAGTTGTACACCTCCAGAATTGTCTCTTTGCATGGCATCCCTCAAGTAATCTCCTCAGATCATGGAAGCTTGTTCACTTCCAAGTTCTGGGATTCCTTTCAGTCAGCCATGGGCACCAAGATTCGCTTCAGCACAGCTTTTCACCCTCAGACTAGTGGTCAAGTCGAAAGAGTGAACCAAATTCTCGAAGATATGCTCAGAGCTTGTGTAATCTCCTTCGGTATGAAATGGGAAGATTGCCTTCCATTTGCCGAATTCTCTTAGAACAACAGCTTCCAAGCAAGTGCAGGCAAAGCTCTGTTTGAAATTCTCTATGGCAGAAAGTGTCATACCCCTCTCAACTGGTCCGAGACTAGTGAACGTCAACTCCTTGGAAATGATTTTATCTCAGAGGCCAAAGAGATGTGCAAAGTCATACGTGAGAATCTCAAGGCTGCGCAATCGCGTCAAAAGAGCTACTATGATGGCAAGCATCGTGACTTGGTTTTTGACATTGGTGATCATGTCTACCTCCATGTTTCTCCCATGAAGGGCACTCAGAGGTTCGGTATCAAGGGGAAGCTTGCTCCAAGATACGTGGGCCCTTTCAAGATTCTTGGCAAGAGAGGTGATCTAGCCTACCAACTCGAGTTTCCCTCCAACTTTGCAAATGTGCACGATGTGTTTCACGTGTCACAACTCCGCAACTGGTTCAAGACGCCTGAACGCACTATTCCTTTCGAAGAAATTGATCTTCAGACAGACTTGTCTTACCGTGAGCACCGCGTTTCTATCCTTGAAGAAACTAAGCGCAAGACCCGCAACAAGTCCATCAAATTCTTTAAAGTGAAGTGGTCACACCATATCGACCAAGAAGCTACATGGGAACGAGAAGATCATCTCCGTTCCGAGTATCCCTCTTTCTTTCAGTCCTAGATTTCGGGACGAGATCTTTTCATAGTGGAGGAGAGTTTGTAACACCCCATATGTAATACTTCCTTATATGGCAATATAAGCATTTACCATTTGATCCTTGTCCTTTCCTTGGGGGTTCTTTTCAATTATGTCTTCTCTTTTGCATTGCCATGTTTCTTTCTTTAAGCATTCATGCATTGCTTCATCATCATCATTGCACCATGGTCATCATATGGCATTTTCTTTTGTCATTGTGTTTTACTCATCCCTAGTATGGCAAGTGTATTCCTCTTGATCTTGCTAGAGTGTTTTGGTGCAAGATCATGCCTTTCCTTAAACCCCTTTCAACTTGCACCACTTCCCCTCCTTTCTTTCCCTTTCTTTAAATTTTGCAAGTGGCCTTTACCTCTTCTTATAAATGTCCATATCTTTACAACTTATTTGGTACCTTGTCCTAAGCCACAGTGCAAAACCTCACCTTATTTTGAAATGTTTTGGTCAGGTTCAAAAATGACAGAAGTTTGAACCATATTCAAACTTGTTTTATTTTTCTACCTCTAAAAATTTCCAACTCATTTTTATAAAATAGAGCATAATTCCAGGAGCTAGGGGATATTTTTATTTCCTCCTATTTCCTTTTCTTTTGACCTAGGCTTTTCTTTTTGTTTTCTGCCTAAAGAGAATAGAAAAGAAAAAGCAGCTGCTGCCAGCAGTGCAGCCAGCCGCACCCCACAGCCGCCTGGGCCTCGGCCTTCCCCCTCGACCCAGCTAACCAGCCGCACCAGCCCACCTAGCTCAGCCCGCAACGTCCTGATGGCTTCTCGCCCCTCGTTGGTTACCCCAAGTGGAAGGTTAGAGATGCAGTGTAGCGGAAGTTTTCCCTTGGCAAAGATACCAAGGATCGATTTCCCTGAGACTCCCAGTTTCAACAAGAAGGTGTCAACTGCTAATGGCGCCAGATATTAGCAATCAACGTGGACCTGCACACAGATACAAATAACTTTGCTCCCAACGAGTACAGAGAGGTTGTCAGTCCCTCCGGCCTTGTAGTTTACAAAGGATCAGACGCAAGTGATAATAGTGATAGGTAATGCTGCAATAGTAAGTAAAAGCGTAAAGTAAATAGCGGGTGTGATCAATGATGGTAATATGGACCGGAGTCTCATGATGTTCACTAGTGATGTCTCTCTCCCAAAAGACGATAAAACAGCTATGTGAGGTAAACGAATTACAGCTGGGCAATTGACAGAACCATGAACGCAAACCAATGCTGACTACATTGCAAGAAAGGTTGAGGTTCAAAGCATGGGCGGTACGCCGAGGTATGTAGACCGAAATCCATCTGCATCTACTACTAATCATCCACCTTGAGATATCTATCCAGAACATCTCGCTGGTATTAAGTTGCGAGTCCCACCCATAGTGTAAACTCAAAGCAACAGACAACTGCATTAAAAGAACTTTGCGTAAAGTAAACAGTCCTTGCACCCGTGGGCACAAGCACCGTTATTTTCCCCCTTGTGGCAACAGCACATCCCCTAGACTCATGTTTCTGTCACTCAAGCTAGTCATCGAGGGGCATGAACCCACAATCGAGCATAACGTTCCCTCTTGGAGTCACTACCTACTACTTGGCCAAAGCAATAAATAACAACGGAGAACATGCAAGAATTACTTACGAACATAAATATAAAAGAGGTAGATCAAATATATTACTCAAACACAATCTGAACATAATCTCATAATCCATCGGATCCCAGCAAACTCATCATAGCAACAGCATAAGGATTACATATGTGCCTCGATCATGTAGGGCAGCTCACGAGGACTAATTAGTGAAGCACAAGAACGGGAGGAGAACATCACATAGCTACTGGTCATGGACTCATGGTCCAAGGGAGACTACTCACAACTCATCCGGGAGGCGTCCATGGTGGTGGAGAGGCTCTCGGTGGTGATCCTCCCCTCCGGCAGGGTGCCGGGAAGAGTTCTCCTGGTGCTCCCGATCTTGGAAGCGGCTGCGGCGGCGGAACAGAGATGAGATCGCGAAAAAGAGTTCTCGTCTCGAGGGTTTCGGGAGACGCTTTAAATATATGCCAAAGGGGGGCATCAGCGGAGCCTCGGGGGGCCCAGGCGCCCCCCGGCGCGGCCCAGGGGGGGCGCGCCGCCAGGGCGCCTGGAGCCCTGGTGC
>LR738713.1:24815274-24827607 GCA_902687465.1 Secale cereale
CCCCCCCGGCTGTACTTCGGGCGCACGGTAGCTTCTGGAACGCTGATTTTTTATATAATTTTTCTGGATTTTTCTTGGCAGTTCTCGTAATGTGAAAACCTGAAATACAAAAACAGCCGAAAACAGAAACTGGCACTGGGGTGCACTGAGTTAATAGGTTAGTCCAAATATGATCAAAAGTGTATGGAAGTGTATAAATAACATAGCAATATCACCCAAAAGAGGCATGGAGCAAGCAGAAATTATAGATACGTTTTGGACGTACCACGTCCCTCACGCCCTTTCTCACCCACGCACACACACGCCCCCTCTGCTGCGTCTCCACGTGGACGAGACGGGCGAGTAGGTCAGCGACCGTGCACAGCCCCGCACCCACCTTTCTTCCTCCTCCCATTCGCGCCATGGGGACCGCGAGCACGAGCGCCTCGCCGTCCGTCCCGTCTCCTCGGCCCCCTCTTAAGCCAACCGCCGTGTCCACCAACCCTCTAGGGATCCCCTCTTCCTCCTCCCATCGCCAGGTGAGCAGAGAGCCACCAGATCCGTCGTTCCACCACCGTCCCGAGCATATCTAAGCGCACTGGCTCATCGCCGGCGTGCTCCCCGACCTCCTCTGCCTCGCCAACGGTGCCCCTCTTCTTCCTCGACGTCGACAACGTCCTCTATGCCTGCTACATGGAGCTGAAGGCCACGACTTCTTCTTCTTTCTCGTCTTCGACTCTGGCCATCACGGGTGTTCGATCGACGTCGCCATCGACTCCGTCCTCCTCCCGGCCAGCCGAACACACCACCGTGTTCGTGGTGAACCTCTGCCTCCCCCCGTGCCTTTTCCCCCTTCTTTTGCGCCTTCTACATGCTAGTTCGCCGAGCACCCGAGCTCACCGCCGTCGGACCTCGTCGCCGACGAATGCCCCGACCTCCTCTTGCCCCGTTTAGGTGTCCGTTAACTTCGCCGTGCTCATCTTAGGCGATTCCCCATGCGTAGTTGCGAGTAGAGTCCCTGGCCTCGCCGTGTTCATCTCCGCCGTGCCGCTTCTATCATAGCTCGCCGACATCGACTTCGTCATCGTCTGGCTCATCCAGTGGCACCCAGAGATGCGGGATTCCTCAGCGAATCCATCGAGTGCTTCTGCCGCTCCATTTGGTCACCGGAGTTGTCCCAACGCCCTCGCCGTCGCCTCTGTCTCACCGGCGTCGAGTGGCCCTGCTAGCTGTTGTGGTTTGTATTTTAGAATATGCACCTCTTCTCTATTAGTCGCTGTGCCGTAGCCCAGTGGCTTGAGCCTCTCGCTTGTTACTCGCAGACGCGGGTTCGAATCCCCGCCGGGCAGTGGATTAAGCCCCTTTTTTGCTTTCTATGTCCCACTGACAGCCTGGCCCCACCTAGGAGCCTCACAGTGCGCTCGCACCCACTCCCGCACCCACGCTGCCACATCAGCACCCCTGGACCCACTAGTCAGGGTCAGTGGCTAGCCCAGTCTGGGTCGGCATAGTTTTTCTTTTCTTTTCTGTTTTTGTTTTAAATTTTAGTTTTGCATTTCTTTTGCATATTTCATATCTTTTCAAGTATGCATCTGTTCAAAACACTTTATATATGAAAACTGCTTAGTTTTTAGTGTAGATTATTTATATGCAGTTTGTTGCCATGTTAACAACATTTAAAAATGTTGTTTGAATTTATTTGTGTTTAAATTTGCTCAAACTTGTTAAATTCATAACTAAATAACCACAGCTCCAATTTTGACAAACTTTATATGTATTTGGGGTGGAAAAATGAGTAGATTAAGATGGTGCTGTTACTTTGCATGTTAACAACTCAAAAATATGTTTGCATCAGATCTGTCCTATATGTGTTTTTATGTACATGGGAGTTTCCAGAAATTGTTGTTTGTTCTCTCCGGCCCATTTAAAATGCTAGCATGATATTGTTGGTCATAGTTGCACCCCTTGCCATGTTAAACAACTTTTAAAACTTGTTGAGTGTTTAGTTAGTTCAACTACATAACCACTTGTGACTATGCTTGTTCTTGTGGTCTTTTGCATGATGTGCCCCCTACATGTTTTTTGTTTTTTGCTTTTGTCATGTCACATGTGCACTCATCATGCCCCTTGGAGTTGCATCACATCCTGCCCATATTCATATGCATCATATCTTGCATCATGTGTTTGAGCATTGCATGATGTTTGATTGTTGTTCCAGTGTTTGTATTGTTGTGTTGATTAGAGCCCGGTGACGATTCGGAGTTCGAGGTTCCTGTCGAGACTGAGTTTGAAGAGCAAGGTTACCATCCCTCCGTGGACTTAACAGGCAAGATGACCATTCCCCGATATCACCTCATTCTTTGCCTATGCTAGTTGTCTCGCTCTTTAGCTATGCCTCGATGCCTATTCATGTTTGTCAACCTCCTATTGTTGCCATGTAACACTCTAACCGCCTTCCTAGCAAACCATTGATTGGCTAAGTACGCTTTTGCTCAGCCCTCTTATAGCATTGTTAGTTGCAGGTGAAGTTTTTTAAGATTGCTCCATGTTTAGACTTGATATTGGGATATCACAATATATATCTTATGTTAACTTAATGCACATATATATTGGTAATGAGTGGAAGGCTTGGCCTTCTGCTTGGTGTTTTGTACCACTCATGCCACCTTAGGACCCGATAAACCGGTGTTATGTTCCTTGATTTTGCGTTCCTAACATGGTTGGGGTTTATGGGCCGCCTTGATAATTCGCTCTGCTTAAAGCTTTTCTAGCAAGACCCAACTTTGGTTTTACATTTGTCTAACAACTAAAATTTTGCATAGGGACTAGCTACCCCGAGGAATTAATTAACAACCCCGAGCCAGTGCTCCTCATGAGTGTTGGTCCAAACTGGGCAGACTGCAGGGCCGCCTTGGGAAAACCCGGGGTATCTGGTATTACCTTTAGGCTGACCTATCCGATCATGGCCTGAGACGAGATACGCACGACTACTATCAGGGTGTCGGCACGCCGAGAGGTCTTGCTGGATTAGTTTTACCTTTGTCGAAATATCTTGAGCACGGGATTCTGAGAATACTCGGGTCTTCCCACTTTGGAGTTGCGACTCCGCAGATCGTGAGCTTGTGATGCGCTAAGTTGGGACAGCCCTGCAGGGTTTTGAACTTTCGAAAGTCGTGCCCGCGGTTATGTGGCAGATGGGAATTTGTTAATATCCAGTTGTAGATACTTGACACCATATCCAAAGAATACACTACCTGTGTGAGTAATCATGATGGTCTCTTTCCGAAGGGCTTCCGTGAACACGGTGGGGTTATGCTTGATCGTGAGTAGCTAGGATCACTTCTTGATCAACTTGGCGATCGTTGGTACATGTTCTCATCTCGCTCTGAACTCGTAAGCTAGTTGCTTAGTGCTTGATGCAAACTCTTTATTACCCTTCCACACCTAAGGCTTTGTTAGTTTTGATACCCGGGAATGGGATTGCTGAGTCCTTGTGGCTCACAGATTATAACACACACCAGATGCAGGTACCGCTGAGAACAAAGCAGGAGATGGATCAGAACTTCACTGGGAGTTGAACGAAGAGCGTGGTCGTTACTATGTTTCGTATCCCGACGATCAGTAGTGGTTCCTACTATGAGTGATCCGGGCTTGTGTTTATGGTATCTTTGTCGTTTGGTTTTCATCCGTAGCTGGACCCTGTGTTATTTGGATGATGTATGTTATTGTATTCATTGTGTGATGTGGCGAGTGTAAGCCAACTATCTTTTACACTTTCATCCCTGAACTTTTACATGAGTTGTGCAAAGATACCACACTTGCGATCATTCCAGAATGCGCTTATGTCTCTAAGTCGTGCCTCGACACGTGGGAGACATAGTCGCATCCTGGGCATTACACATACACTGTCTTTGCGATGTACTACCGCCGCCCTCGAGATGGCGAGATGACAAGGGCAAGGCGAGGCGGTGAAAGGATCGATATGGTTGACTAGAGGGGGTGAATAGGCAACTAACAATTTTAGCTTTTCTTATCAAAATTAAACTTAGCGACAACATAGGTTGTCTAGATATGCAACTAGGTGAGCAACCTATATGATGCAACAATATTAAGCACACAAGCAAGCACAAGGGACTAACACAATAAAAGCTTGCACAAGTAAAGGTGAGAGATAACCAAAAGTGGAGCGGGTGAAGACGAGGATGTGTTACCGAAGTTCCTACCCTTTGAGGGGAAGTACGTCTCCGTTGGAGCGGTGTGGTGGCACAATGCTCCCCAAGAAGCCACTAGGGCCACCGTATTCTACTCATGCCCTCAAACAATGCGAGATGTCGTGATTCCACTATTGGTGCCCTTGAAGGCGGCAACCGAACCTTTACAAACAATGTTGGGGCTCTCTCCACAACTGAATTGGAGGCTCCCAACGAAACCACGGAGCTTCACCACGATGGATATGGCTCCGAGGTGACCTCAATTGTCTAGGGTGCTCAAACACCCAAGAGTAAGAATATCCGCAAGGGATTAGTGGGGGGAATCAAATTTCTCTTGGTGGAAGTGTAGATCTGGGCCTTCTCAACCAATCCTTAGAAAATCAACAAGTTTGATTGGCTAGGGAGAGAGATTGGGCGAAAATAAGCTTTTGGAGCAACAATGGAGCTTAGGGGAGAAGAGGTATGTCTTCTAGAGGAAGAAGAACCCTTTATATAGTGGAGGAGAGAAGTGAACCTTTACCTCCTTATCTACCCGCACAGAGCGATACTACCGCTGGGTGGAGTGGTACTACCGCGACCCCCAGCGGTACTACCGCCCTGTGTTAGGGATGAGGCACAGAGGGGAAGAGCGGCAGTAGCCGCGGTGGTGGCAGTGGTACTACTGCTGCTACTGTCGTTCTACTACCGTAGAACCCGACACGAGAAATGCTCACCTCGAATCGACACGGAGGTAGTGCCTTGCTACGACGGTACTGCCGCGTATACCCCAAGCTGTACTGCCGTGCTGCGCAACGACACTACCGCTTGGAGGGTATAGGCTGTAGTAACGCCCCAGCGGTGGTACTACCGCTCCCAACAGAAAAGAGCTCTACACATAGATGTGGAGAACCCCAAGGAAAGGAGAGACGATGAGGGTGCCGAAAATGAGTGTACGTGATCATTCCACCCTGGCCTTCCCAATGCGGACCCCCCCCCCTTTATAGTACGGTGTCTCCTACGACTTAAGTCCACCAAAACAAAAGCTGATGAAGACGACATGTCTTGAGCTAATAACTCGGAGGGTAGACGATCGTCTCGTGCTAATGGATTCATCTTTGAAATACTTAGCACACATGATTAGTCCGCAAATGCATTGTCATCGATCATGAAAACCACATAGGAAGGGACATGCCCTTTCAATCTCCCCCTTTTTGGTGGATTGATGACAACGCGGGATTTGCACATAGTATAATTACACTAGGAGTAAGCAAACCCCTAGGACTACAAAATATAGACGAGCTCCCCCTAGATGTGTGCCTATGAATGAGTTGCTTGTGGAATGCAAAGCACACACTCTAGGATCAATGCTCCGCCAATATTTTATAGTCCGATAACATCTAACAATGAGGAGACATAAGCGGGTAACATAGTAGGTGAGTAAAGGTAGAAAAGGAATTATGCACAACCTACTAAAGTACTCGACATAATTTAAGATAGCATAGGTCTCACACATAGAAATGGTAACTGGGTCTCACGAACACAAATCAGACCAGATAGACAAAGAAAGTTTGCGAGAAAAAAGACAAAGCACCTAAACGCAAGAGACACAGACACACTCGCAATACACAAATACACCTCTCCCCCTTTGGCATCGAGACACCAAAAAGGGGCAGAGAAAGGCACAACATCATCACATCGCTGCATGGTCATCTGCACCTCCGTCATCGGCTAGGGGCAGCTCGGGGTCAGAGTTAGTCCAGTGGCAGTGCTGCTGAACCCAGTCGTCCTCATCTGTGATCCGGCGTTCAGATCCGCTGACAACTGTGGCACCAAGCTGACGCGTAAGCTCCTTATGACGGGTCATGGACTTCTTCTCAGAAACATGGGCCATGTACTGACTGTGAGACTCCGAGCGGAACAACTTCTTCATCTTCTTTTTATGCTTCTTTGCCCAAGAGGGCTCTGCTCCAGATGGCATATACTCATCATCATCATCATCCTGACCAGCCTCTGCCTTAGAATCATCAGCACCAACCGGGATGTCAGGCTGAGTGACCGGAGTGTTCCAGAGATCCTTCCTCCTAAGGCTCTTGACCTCGTGAGAGACCAACTCGCCAGTCTCTAGCGGGTACCCAGCGTAGGTGTGCTCCCAAGACTTCTCAATGAGGAGCATGATATACAAAGCAGAGATGAGACACTTACACTCAGAGATGGCGGACAACAGTTCAGACCACATGACATGAGAGATATCCAATGCTTCTCCAGTGTTCCGTTACTTCTGATGCTGGCAGAAAAGAAGCATGTCCACAAGATATGAGTGGACCATATCCTGGTTCCAAATACGAGGAAAGAGCGTCTCCCTGAAGATGCAATCAAGAATGTCCAGAAACACAAGCAACTCATATGTCTCCTTCAGAGTCTCAGGGTTGACCTTCTTAGTATAATAGGGCCAAAGGTTCTGCTTGTGAGTGGAGGTAGCATTGTGATGAGGTCAAAAGCCAACCGAACTCTAAAGTCCGAGATCTTCAACACCAAGAAGCTCCATGAAAGCTTTCCACTTGACCGCCAGACGCCTATCATTAGTCATCCACATCAAGGTCCTTTCTGCATTGGTGTCAAGATGGACAGTGGCATAAAACTGAGCCACCAGATCAGCATCAAAGTCCTTGTTGAATGACATGATATTGAGAATGTTCAGCTGAGTGCACATCTCTAGGGCTTCGCTGAAGTAAGCCATGTCCTTCTCCAAATGAGCAATGTCAATAGAGCGAACATCAACAAAGAGATTCTTCTTGGCCTTGATCACATCAAAGTAGGTTGCATACTGAAAGCGGTTCCAGAATGGACGGTTGACAAGGGTGCGCTCTTGCTCATGCTCATAGGGATTGCACCGACGCCTCTCCCAAAACTCCTTGTTTGACATTTCAGTGACAGTCTTGGCCTTCTTAGCTGACTTCTTTGCAGTACTCTTGGACGGCTGCAGAGGCTGAGATGGTGGTGCACTTGAAGAAGGAACACTTGCAGAGCCACTCGCAGACCCACCTGCTGCCTCAGAGGTAAGATAGCGGTTTCAACCAGTGCGCCCGGGGTTGATGCGACGAGCAGGGTGTTCCGTTGGGCCATCTCCTGGAGCCAAACGCACAAACACAAAAGACAACAAGAAGGAACAAGCATAAGACACAAGACAAAGAGCAAAAATCAAGATTTGATAAGATCATGATGGATGATGGCCTCCAGCGGTAGTACCGCATAGGATAGGCGGTAGTACCGCTCACAGCGGTAGTACCGCATATGATAGGCGGTAGTACCGCTCACAGCGGTAGTACCACTCCGACGGAGCGGTAGTACCGCTCCAGGCGAGGGAACAGCGGTTCTGAAAACACCATGCCTGATCCGGTACTACCGGGGAGGCTAAAATCAAACATAGTCTTACCAAATATCAATCCTAGCAGTATAGAGGTGTTCACCATCCTACTCAAGCCTTGATTTGGCCAAAAATCATGGAATGCATTCCCATTGCCCCTAAAAACCTAGATCTAAAAATTGAAAGCAACAAGAAGGAAATGGGGGGTAATACCGGCATCCATGGCTTGAGGAAGGGGTGGGGATCGATCCCACCAAAGGAAAAGGTGAAGCACGGCCCGGAGGAGGCAGCCCACCAGCGACCTCGTCGGCAGGTTCTTCGTTGGAGAAGAGAACGAGATGGGGGTGAATGGGTGTGGGTATGGGAAAGAAACTCCCGGAACCCCACTTAACCGCGCAGTCTTTCCCTGCAGCGGTAGCACCACTTCGAGCGGGCGGTAGTACCGCTTAAGTTGCTAAGCGGTAGTATCGTGCGCTCCAGCGGTAGTACCGCCCAACTCAGATAAGGATGCTCTAAACTGACCTTTTGCTCACAAGAATTTTTTAGAGAGAAAAACACCCAACTTAGAGAAGAAAGCACAGGAAATCAGAGGGAACGCCACAAACAAAAGCACACAAACAAAGAGAAACACACGACAACAAGCACACACCTCTCGATAGAGATGGCGGTGGCTGAGGCCACCTATGTTTGAGTGATGTGGTATGGAACTGCAAAGATTTTAACCTTGGGCCCATGACCACTACTCATCTTAGAAGCACATATATACCATCAACAATGGTGAATGTGAAAGATTTGATCGATTTATGCATAATGGGGGAGGGAAAGTTCATTGAGAGAACAACACTCCCCCTATTTCCATGCCTACATCTAAACAAGATAACACGGTGTGTATGGGAGGTGTGCACAACTTCAATCCACATTGCTCAAATCTATGATATTTAGTTCATGGCTTAACTCGCAAAATATTGCTTCATCCAAAGGCTTCGTGAAGATATCTGCAAGGTTATCATGAGTGTTGACATAATGAAGATCAATTTCTCCTCGCCGAATATGATCCCGGATGAAGTGATACCGAATCTCAATATGCTTCGTCTTGAAGTGTTGCACCAGGTTGAGAGAAATCTTGATGGCACTTTCATTGTCACACCAAAGAGGCACTTTGTCAGAAGTGACACCGTAATCCTTTAAAGTTTGCCTCATCCATAGAAGTTGAGCACAACAACTGCCAGCTGCCACATACTTGGCTTCGGTGGAAGAGAGAGATACACAACTTTGCTTCTTGGAAGACCAACTCACCAAAGAGCAACCAAGAAATTGGCAACCTCCGGAAGTTGAATTCCTATCCACTTTGTCTCCTGCCCAATCCGAGTCCGAGAAACCAACAAGGTTGAAGTTTGCTCCTCTTGGGTACCATAAGCCAAAGTTTGGGGTATGAGCCAAATATCGAAAGATTCGCTTGACTGCCACAAAGTGACTTTCCTTAGGCGAGGCTTGAAACCGTGCACACATTCCCACACTCAACATGATATCTGGTCTAGATGCACAAAGGTAAACAAGGATCCAGTCATAGAACGATATACCTTTTGATCCACCGCTTTACTATTGGGATTAATGTCAAGTTGGAACTTGGTAGGCATTGGAGTAGTAGCCGGCTTGACTTAACATAGATTGAACTTCTTGAGCATGTCTTGAGTGTGTTTGGCTTGTTTGATGAAGATTCCTTCTCTTCTTTGTTTGATCTCAAACCCAAGAAAAATTTGAACTCTCCCATCATGGACATCTCAAACTCCGTGGTCATGAGTGCGGCAAAGTCATCATTGAAAGCTTTGTTAGGTTAACCAAAGATAATATCATCAACATATAGTTCGCATACAAACAACTCCCCTTTGACCTTCTTAGTAAAAAGAGTGGGATCGATTTTCCCAATTTCAAACCCACGATCTTGCAACAACTTAGTAATATGCTCATACCACGCACGTGGGGCTTGTTTAAGGCCATAGAGCGCCTTATCGAGTTGATACACGTGATTGGGGAACTTAGGATCCTCAAACCCCAAGGGTTGTTTGACATACACCAACTCATTAAGAGGACCATTTAGAAAAGCACTTTTCACATCCATTTGTTGCAATTTAAAGTTATGATGATAAGCATAGGCAAGCAACAAACGTATAGATTCAAGACGAGCAACGGGGGAAAAGGTTTCATCGTAGTCGATACCCTCGACTTGGGAGTAGCCTTGAGTGACCAAACGAGCCTTGTTGCGGATGACAATTCCGTGAGCATCATGATTGTTCTTAAAGATCCACTTGGTTCCAATGACATTATGATTCTCCTTCAGCCTTGGCACCAGACGCCACACCTTGTTGCGCTCGAAGTTATGGAGTTCTTCATGCATGGCATTGATCCAATCGGGGACTTCGAGCGCCTCATAGATCTTTTGAGGTTCAATAGAAGAGACAAATGCTTGATGAGCACAATAATTTGCTAATTGTCTATGAGTGCTTACCCCTTTTGTAATCTTCCAAGTATATTATCCATGTGATGCTCTCTAGAAGCGAGCCTGGAAGCAACTTTGGCAGCATGACGCTCCAATTGCTCTTCAAGAGATAATTGAGGAGCTATGAGTTGATCATCTTGAGCGTCGTCATGAGCTTGATCTTGATATTGAGCTTGCTCTTGATCTTGAACATGCTCGGGAGAGGGAACTTGGCCTTGTGCATCACTTGGTGGATCACCACCATCTTGTGGTTGATCTCGCACTTGGCCTTGTTCATCGGTTTAGGGCCTTCACTTTGTTCTTTGGAAGCGTGTGGGTCTTGGGTTGGTGATGGTTCCACTTGAGTGGAACATTGTCCTTCTCCTTCGTCCACAAGGGGTTCCTCAACGGGTAGGAAATGACCAACACCCATTCTTCTTATGGCTTGAGGAGGAATTTCATCACCTACATCACAAGTACCACTTTGCTCCACTTGGGAGCCGTTACTCTCATCAAACTCTATGTTACACGTCTCCTCAATGAGTCCATTGGACTTGTTGATGACACGGTAAGCATGAGAGTTTGTAGCATAACCAACAAATATGCCCTCATGAGCTCTAGCTTCAAATTTAGACAAACGAACACCTTTCTTGAGTATGAAACACTTACAATTGAACACCCGGAAGTACTTGAGATTGGGCTTGTTACCGGTAAGTATCTCATATGGAGTATTGTTCAAGCCTTTGTGGAGATAGAGGCAATTGGATGCATGACAAGCGGTGGTTATGGCTTCGGCCCAAAAGTTGTACGGAGACTTGAACTCCGCCATCATGGTCCTTGCTGCGTCCATCAATGTCTGGTTCTTTCTCTCTGCCACACCAATTTGTTGAGGGGTATATGGTGCGGCATATTTGAAAGGGCATGTCCCTTCCTATGTGGTTTTGGTGATTGATAACAATGCGTTTGCAGACTAATCATTTGTGCTAAGTATTTAAGAGATGAATCCAGGGGCACGAGACGATCATCTACCCTCCGAGTTATCAGCTCAAGACGTACCGTCTTCTTAGGCTTGTGTTTTGGTGGACTTGAGTCGTAGGAGACACCGTACTATCAAGGGGGGGGGGGGTCCGCATTGGAAAGGCCGGGGTGGAATCATCACGTATACTCTATTTCCGCACCTTCATCGTCTCTCCTTTCTTTGGAGATCTCCACATCTTTCTGTGGTGATGTTATCTGTTGGGCGCGGTAGTACCGCTCATACGCTTTAAGCGGTGGTACTGCTGAAGAATCGCGGTAGTACTGCTTGGGTGTATACGTGGTAGTACCGTCGCAGCTAGGCTCCACCTCCGCGTCGATTCGAGGCGAGTACTTCTCGTGTCAGGTTCTACGGTAGTAGCAACGGTAGTAGCAGCGGTAGTACCACTTATAAGCGGTAGTACCGCTGCCACCATCGCGGCTACTACCGCTCCTCCCCTCCGTGCCTCGTCCCAAACATAGTACCGCTGGGGGTCGCGGTAGTACCGCTGGCACCAGTGGTACCGCCCTACCCAGTGGTAGTACCCCTCTGTGTGGGCAGATAAGGGGGTAATGGTTCACTCTTATCCACTCCTATATAAAGGGTTCTTCTTCCTCTAGAAGACTTACCTCATCTCCCCCAAGCTCCATTGTTGCTCCAAAAGCTCATTTTCTCCCGATCTATCTCCCTAGCCAATCCAACTTGTTGATTTCCTAGGGATTGGTTGAGAATGCCCAGATCTACACTTCCAACAAGATAAATTAGATTCCCCCCAATAATCCCTTGCGGATCTTGTTACTCTTGGGTGTTTGAGCACCCTAGACAATTGAGGTCACCTCGGAGCCATATCCATTGTGTGAAGCTGTGTGGTTTCGTTGGGAGCCTCTAATTCGGTTGTGGAGAGAGCCCCAAGCTTGTTTGTAAAGGTTCCATCGCTGCCTTCAAGGGAACCAATAGTGGAATCACGGCATCTCGCATTGTGTGAGGGCGTGAGGAGAATACGGTGGCCCTAGTGGCTTCCTGGGGAGCATTGTGCCTCCACACCGCTCCAACGGAGACGTACTTCCCCTCAAAGGGAAGGAACTTCGGTAACACATCCTCGTCTTCACCGGCTCCACTTTTGGTTATCTCTAGCCTTTACTTGTGCAAGGTTTACTGTGTTAGTATCTTGTGCTTGCTTGCGTGATTATCTTTGTTGCATCATATAGGTTGCTCACCTAGTTACATATTTAGACAACCTATATTGTTGGTAAGTTTAATTTGGTCAAGAAAAGCTAAAAATTGTTAGTTGCCTATTCACCCCCCCCCC
>LR738713.1:24827681-24842217 GCA_902687465.1 Secale cereale
CCCCCCCTCTAGTCAACCATATCGATCATTTCAAATGGTATCCGAGCCTCGTCTCTTTATTAAGGACTTTACCATCCAAAGAGTATGGGTGACAACGTAGTCGAGACGGAGGGACACTCTAGTGGAACTCCGTCCTTGCCTACATCCGATGGGGGAACCTCGGTTTCTCGTGAGGAGTTCAATGTGGCTTTGGACACATTGAAAGACTCATTGACGACCGAGTTCAAAGGCATGTTCAAAGAATTTCTTGAGGGACTTAAATTACCCACGGCGCCATTGTAAGTGGTCCGTCCCACTACCAACATGTCGGATGCTATTCCCGACAATGGAGAAGCTAGTAGTGAGAAAGTCCCGGTGACTAATAATGGGAGTGGCATTTTTGCCCACTCCGCTCCTCCCATCAATTATGGAGGACCCGTTCCTACTCCACATTTAAATTCAGTTGGTCCTCCTCCTAAGTTTGTGAAAAACTCTGATTTTGCTAGTTGGACGTTTCGTTTTAAACATCATTTAAACCGTTGTTCTACTAATCTTTGGAGAATCATTGAGCAAGGTATCGACCTGCATGATCCTTACAACCTAACTCCAAGAGAAGCTGCGGATCATCAATTCAACGAGTCCGTTCTTTGCATTCTTCAAGAGGCTATCCCTCCCGAAGACATTGCACATCTTCGACCCTTCTCCGTGGCCAAGGAAGCATGGGAACATGTTGGTTCCTTGTACAAGGGAAGCGCAAGCATTCAACGCTCAAATTATGAAGTTGTGCAAGATGAAGCCGATGAGTTTTCCATGATCGAAGATGAAGATCCCCGTGAACTTTATTGGAGATTAACCACTCTTGCGGTCTCAATTCGAGATCATGGGAGCAAGGATATGGACGACAATTGGATCAAGCGCAAGTTTCTCAAGGCCATGATGCCTTATCACAAGGCCATGTCCTCTGTCATCCGCCAACGACCGGACTTCCACACTTTGTCGTCAAGTGAAGTGTTGGATGAGTTCATTGCCATTAGGATCTTGGATAAGACCGCCGATAATGCGGTGTTGTGAGCTCAATGATCAAATAATCCCAACCTTGCTTTGAAGGCCAAGGCTTGTGTGGAAGATGAGGATGAAGGGGATGAAGTTGAGAGTTTCCCCGAGGACACAAAATATGCTTATCATGAGCACATGGCTCTAGCATCACGGCAATTTTGGGGCAACAAGAAGAATTCTATGCCCAACTTCAACTAGAACAACTCAAGTGGCCTCAAGGGCAAGCAACGAGTGAGGACGTGCTACAATTGTGGCAATGTGAGTCACTTTGTTGTGGATTTCCCATATGAGAAAAGAGAAGACAATGGAGGCAAGCTTATCCAAAAGGACAAGGCCAAGTCCTATCCCAACAACAACAACTTCGACAAGAAGACTCCTCCGAAAGGATTGGTGGCCCAAGAAGAATATGATGAGGATGACGATGATGAAGAAGATGATGAGATGGCTGTTATGGCCACCGTTGCTATTGCAATAACTCCACGATCATCCCTCTTCAACTCACCAAATGAGATTTTCACCGCCAAGTGCCTCATGGCTAAGGCCACCAACAAGGTAACCCCCAACATCAATTCTACCATCACTTCTAATCCTTGATTGACGGATTGTATTGATGAGAGTGAGGGGGCGGAGGAGGAGGAAAATGAATTTGAGCTGTTTACGAGTAAACTCAAGGGAAAACCCAAGAAGCACTTCGTTTCTCTCTTGGAACAACTCGGTGAAGCCAATGACATGATCGAAGCTCACGAGGAGACCATTTCTAAAATGGAGGGTCATAGTCGAGACTATGCCGATGAGATATCGGATCTCTCTAATACTCTTGAGGAAGAGTGTGGTCTTCGTTTGGCTCTTGAGGAGTCACAAAACGATGATCATGCTAAATTAAAGAAAGATCTCGATCATGCTTTAGTTGTCTCTCGTGTGCTCAATTCTAAGAAGGCAAAGCTTGTGGTTGACCATGCTAGACTCAAGGAGGAGTTTGTTACGCTTAACAAGGCTCACAAGGTCTTGAAGAGTGTACATGCTAGTCTCAAAGAGTCTCATGATCAACTTCAAGTTTCGCTAACCAAAGAGAAAGTTACCTTTCCTCGGATGGTTTTAATTGATAATGCAAATGCTACTAACCCATGTTGCGAGCATGTGCATCTTGTCGAAGAGAATGCCAAGTTGAAGAAGCAACTTTAGAAAGGCCTTGTGTCATGCATACAAGGTGAGAAGAACCTCAACAATCTTTCGAGCAATCAAAAGGAAGTTGTGGCAAAGGAAGGAATTGGGTTTGCTCCCAAGCCCCAGAAGTATAAGAATGACAAGACCAAGCAACCCCCTCCTCTCGTAAAGGAGGGAGAAGGTACTCCTAAGAAGAATAAGAACATTGTGAAGAGTGGTAGAGTCAAGAAAAACACTACCACTCCTTCCAACAAAGCCGGCGACTTTAGCCCTTCTTATGTTCTATGATGTGCTAGTGATGGACATGTTTTCGCTAAATTTGTTGGTTCTTCTTATGAGTACATTGAATGGTCTATTGGGGTTCCTAAGACCCTTGTTACTAACCTCAAAGGACCCATTACAAAATGGGTACCTAAATCCAAGCATTGATCTCTTGTAGGAGTTTGCTTCCGGTGGGGAATCATGGTTGCTCGATAGTGGAGCCACAAATCATATGACCGGAAGCAAAGACTTGGTGGTGGACGTGAACCAAGGTTCATCTATGGCCACCAATGTCGAATGGGGTGATGCTTCATCTTCTAAAGTATTGGGGCTTGGCAAGGTTGTCGTTTCTCATGATCTCACGATCGAGAAAGTCATGCTTGTTGAGTCCCTTGCATACAATTTACTTTCTGTTCGTCAACTTGCACTCATGGGCTTTGCCACACTCTTTGATATCGATACCGTGGCCCTCTTGTGGAGCAATACTCTTAAAGTAGCCTTTGTTGGGAATGTCAAGAACGGTCTCTACGTGGTTAACTTCTTGGAGCGACCTACTAAGACCGCGACTTGCCTAATGGCTAAAGTTGATGTGGGATGGCTTTAGCATCGTCGGTTAGCCCACGTGAATATGAGATCTTTGCAAAGTCTTCTCAAGGGGGCCATGTCCGTGGACTAACAAATGTTAGTTTTTCCAAAGATCGTGCTTGCAGTTCTTGTATTGAAGGAAAGTTACATGTGAAGGCTCACCCTCCCATGACTATCATCTACTCAAAAAGACCGTTAGAGCTCCTCCACATGGATCTCTTTGGGCCTCCATCGTTTGATTGTCTTGGGGATAGAAAGTATTGCTTGGTGATTGTATATGATTATTCAATATACACTTGGGTATATTTCTTCAAGAGGAAGAGTGAGACCCAACAAACTGTCATCAACTTTGCAAATGAAGCTCAATGACAACATGGTGCAAAGATCTTGACGATTTGAAGCGACAACGGCACCGAGTTCAAGAATTACACCTTGGATGAGTTTCTTAGAGATGAGGGGATCAAGCATCAATATTCTGCACCGTATACCCCTCAACAAAATGGTGTGGTGGAGAGAAAGAACCGGACTTTGATGGACGCGGCAAGGACCATGATGGAGGAGTTCAAGTCATCTCCGTACAACTTTTGGGCCGAAGCCATCAACACCGCTTGTCATGCATCCAATCGGCTCTATCTCCGCAAAGTCTTCAACAAGACTCCATATGAGATACTTACCGATAACAAGCCCAATCTCAAGTACTTCCGGGTGTTCGGTTGTAAGTGTTTCATACTCAAGAAAGGTGTTCATTTGTCTAAATTTGAAGCTAGAGCTCATGAGGGCATATTTGTTAGTTATGCTACAAACTCTCATGCTTACCGTGTCCTCAACAAGTCCAATGGACTCATTGAGGAGACGTGTAACATAGAGTTTGATGAGAATAACGGCTCCCAAGTGAAGCAAAGTGGTACTTGTGATGTAGGTGATGAAATTCCTCCTCAAGCTATAAGAAGAATGGGTGTTGGTCATTTCCTACCCGTTGAGGAACCCCTTGTGGACGAAGGAGAAGGACAATGTTCCACTCAAGTGGAACCATCACCAACCCAAGACCCACACGCTTCCAAAGAACAAAGTGAAGGCCCTAAACCGATGAACAAGGCCAAGTGCAAGATCAACCACAAGATGGTGGTGATCCACCAAGTGATGCACAAGGCCAAGTTCCCTCTCCCGAGCATGTTCAAGATCAAGAGCAAGCTCAAGAGCAAGATCAAGCTTATGACAACGCTCAAGATGATCAACTCATAGCTCCTCAATTATCTCTTGAAGAGCAATTGGAGCGTCATGCTGCCAAAGTTGCTTCCGGGCTCGCTTCTAGAGAGCATCACATGGAGAATATTCTTGGAAGCATCACAAAGGGGGTAAGCACTAGCAAACTATTGTGCTCGTCAAGCTTTTGTCTATTGTGTTGAACCTCAAAAGGTCTATGAGGCGCTCGAAGACCCCGATTGGCTCAATGCCATGCATGAAGAACTTCATAACTTCGAGCGCACCAAGGTGTGGCGTCTGGTGCCAAGGCCGAAAGAGAACTATAATGTCATTGGAACCAAGTGGATATTTAAGAACAAGCAATATGCTCACGGAATTGTCATCAGCAACAAGGCTCGTTTGGTGGCTCAACGCTACTCCCAAGTCGAGGGTATCGACTACGGTGAAACATTTGCCCCCGTTGCTCGCCTTGAATCTATTCATTTGTTGCTTGCCTATGCTTCTCATCATAACTTTAAATTGCAACAAATGGATGTGAAAAGAGCTTTTCTAAATGGTCCTCTTAATGAGTTAGTGTATGTCAAACAACCCCCGGGGGTTGAGGATCCTAAGTTTCCCAATCACGTGTATCAACTCGATAAGGCGCTCTATGGCCTTAAACAAGCCCCACGTGCATGGTATGAATATCTTACCGAGTTGTTGCAAGATCGTGGGTTTGAAATTTGGAGAATCGACCCCACTATTTTTACTAAGAAGTTCAAATGGGAGTTGTTTGTATGCCAACTATATTTTAATGATATTATCTTTGGTTCACCTAACAAAGCTTTCAATGATGAGTTTGCCGCACTCATGACCGCGGAGTTTGAGATGTCCATGATGGGAGAGTTGAAGTTCTTCCTTGGGTTTGAGATCAAACAAAGAAGAGAAGGAATCTACATCAAACAAGCCAAATACACTCAAGACATGCTCAAGAGGTTCATTCTAAGTGAAGTCAAGCTGGCTACTACTCCAATGCCTACCAAGTGCCAACTTGACATTGATCCCAATGGTAAAGCAGTGGATCAAAAGGTATATCGTTCTATGATTGGATCCTTGCTTTACCTTTATGCATCTAGACCGGATATCATGTTGAGTGTGGGAATGTGTGCACGATTTCAAGCATCTCCTAAGGAAAGTCACTTTGTGGCAGTCAAGCGAATCTTTCGATATTTCGCTCATAACCCTAACTTTGGCTTATGGTACCCAAGAGGAGCAAACTTCAACCTTGTAGGGTTCTCGGATTCGGATTGGGCAGGAGATAAAGTGGATAGGAAGTCAACTTCCGCAGGTTGCCAATTTCTTGGTTGCTCGTTGGTGAGTTGGTCTTCCAAGAAGCAAAGTTGTGTATCTCTCTCTTCCACCGAAGCCGAGTTTGTGGCGTTCGGTAGTTGTTGTGCTCAACTTCTATGTATGAGACAAACTTTAAAGGATTACGGTGTCACTTGTGACAAAGTGCCTCTTTGGTGTGACAACGAAAGTGCCATCAAGATTTCTCTCAGCCCGGTGCAACACTTCAAGATGAAGCATATTGAGATTCGGTATCACTTCATCCGGGAGCATATTCGGCGAGGGGAAATTGATCTACACTATGTCCACACTCATGATAACCTTGCAGATATCTTCACGAAGCCTTTGGATGAAGCAAGATTTCGCGAGTTAGGGCATGAGCTAAATATCATAGATTTGAGCAATGTGGATTGAAGTTGTGCACACCTCCCATACACACCGTGTTATCTTGTCTAGATGTAGGCATGGATATAGGGGGAGTGTTGTTCTCACAATGTACTTTCCCTCCCCCCATTATGCATAAATCGATCAAATCTTTCACATTCACCATTATTGATGGTATATATGTGCTTCAAAGATGAGTAGTGGTCATGGGCCTAAGGTTAAAATCTTCGCAATGCCATACCGCTTCACTCAAACATAGGTGGCCTCGGCCACCGCCATCTCTTTCAAGAGGTGTGAAGGAAATATGCCCTAGAGGCAATAATAAAGTTGTTATTTGTATTTCCTTATATCATGATAAATGTCTTTTATTCATGCTAGAATTGTATTAACCGGAAAATTAGTACATGTGTGAATACATAGACAAAACAAAGTGTCCCTAGTATGCCTCTACTAGACTAGCTCATTGATCAAAGATGGTTATGTTTCCTAGCCATAGACATGAGTTGTCATTTGATCAATGAGATCACATCATTAGGAGAATGATGTGATGGACAAGAACCATCTGTTTGCTTAGTAGCTTGATCATTTAGTTTTATTGCTATTGCTTTCTTCATGACTTATACATGTTCCTATGACTATGAGATTATGCAACTCCCGAATACCGGTGGAACACCTTGTGTGCTATGAAACATCACAACGTAACTGGGTGATTATAAAGATGCTCCACAGGTGTCTCTGAAAGTGTTCGTGGTGTTGGCATAGATCAAGAATAGGATTTGTCACTCCGAGTGTCGGAGAGGTAACTTTGGGCTCTCTCGGTAGTGCATATCGTAATAAGCCTTGCAAGAAAAACGACTAATGAATTAGTCACGAGATGATGTGTTACGGACGAGTAAAGAGACTTGTCAGTAATGAGACTAACTAGGTATAGTGATACCTACGATCGAATCTCGGGCAAGTAACATACCGATGACAAAGGGAACAACGTATGTTGTTATGTGCTACCTCTTGAGCTTGCGTTGTATTCCCTCGAATAGGAAAGGGAGATGCGGCACAGTAGCGTAAGTATTTCCCTCGGTTTTTGAGAACCAAGGTATCAATCCAGTAGGAGACCACGCGCGAGTCCCTCGCACCTGCACAAACAAATAAGAACTTCGCAGCTAACGCGATAAGGGGTTGTCAATCCCTTTACGGTCACTTACGAGAGTGAGATCTGATAGAGATGATAATTATATTTTTGGTATTTTTGGTTTAATAAAACAGCAAATAAAAGCGGTAAAGTAAAGTATATGTAGATTGATATGTTGAGAATAGACCCGGGGGCCATAGTTTTCTCTAGTGGCTTCTATCATTATAGCGGTATTCTACGGCGGGTAAACAACTTACTGTCGAGCAATTGATAGAAAAGCGAATAATTATGAGACTATCTAGGCATTATCATTGTATATAGGCATCACTTCCGAGACAAGTAGACCGAAACGATTCTGCATCTACTACTATTACTCCACACATCGACCGCTATCCCGCATGCATCTAGTGTATTGAGTTCATACGAACAGAGTAACGCCTTAAGCAAGATGACATGATGTAGAGGGATAAACTCAAGCAATATGATGAAAACCCCATCTTTTTATCCTCGATGGCAACAATACAATACATGCCTTGCTGCCCCTACTGTCACTGGGAAAGGACACCGCAAGATTGAACCCAAAGCCAAGCACGCATCTCCCATTGCAAGAACTATAGATCTAGTAGGCCAAACCAAACCGATAATTCAAAGAGACTTGCAAGGATATTATGAGCACACATAAAAAGTTCAGAGAAGAACCAAATATCTTCCATAGATAACCTTGATCATAAACTCACAATTCATCGGATCTCGACAAACACACCGCAAAAAGAGATTACAACGAATAGATCTCCTCGAAGACCGAGGAGAACTTTGTATTGAGATCCAGAGAGAGAGAAGAAGCCATCTAGATATTAGCTATGGACCCGAAGGTCTGTGGTAAACTACTCACAACTCATGGTGAGGGCGATGATGATGATGAAGGCCTCCGTGATGGATCCCCCTCCCGGAACAGGCTCCAAGACGGGATCTCCTCGGGAACAGAAGCTACGGCGGTGGAATTAGGGTTTTCTCTCTGCGTATGGAGTTTCTGGGGTACGTAGGTATATATAGGAAGAAGGAGGGCACCGGGGGCCCGACGGGCTAGCCTCGAGGCAGGGGGGCGCGCCCCCACCCTCGAGGACAGACCCTCTGTCCCTTGACTTGGTCCTGACGTTTCCCGAGTGTGATTTCCTCCAAAAAATATCTCTCGCGAAGGTTTCATTCAGTTTGGACTCCGTTTGATATTCCTTTTCTACAAAACCCTGAAATAGGCAAAAAAAACAGCAATCTGGATTGGGCCTTTGGGTTAGTAGGTTAGTCCCAAAAATGATATAAAATTGAATTATAAAGCCCATTAAACATCCAAGACTTCATAAATAATAGCATGGAACAATCAAAAATTATAGATACGTTGGAGACGTATCAAGCATCCCCAAGCTTAATTCCTGCTCGTCCTCGAGTAGGTAAATGATAAAGAAAGAATTTTTGATGTGGAATGCTAACCAATATAGTTTTTCAATTAATTCTCTTAATTATGGCATGAATGTTCAGATCTGAAAGATTCAAGACAAAAGTCTATATTGACATAAGAAATAACAATACTTCAAGCAACACTAACAAAGCAATCATGTCTTCTCAAAATACTATGGCTAAAGAAAGTTATACCTACAAAATCATATAGTGTTGGCTATGCTCCCTCGTTATCACACTAAATATTCATGTCATGCACAACCCCAATTTCAGCCAAGCATTTATTTTCATACTCTATCTTTTCAAACCTTTCAACTTTCACGCAATACATGAGCGTGAGCAATGGATATAGCACTATGGGTGGAATAGAGGTGGTTGTGGAGAAGACAAAAAGGAGGGAGATAGTCTCACATCGACTCGGCGTATCAACGGGCTATGGAGATGCCCATCAATAGATATCAATGTGAGTGAGTAGGGATTGCCATGCAACGGATGCACTAGAGCTAAATATGAATGAAAGCTCAACAAAAGAAACTAGTGGGTGTGCATCCAACTTGCTTGCTCACGAAGACCTAGGGCATTTGAGGAAGCCCATCGTTGGAATATACAAGCCAAGTTCTATAACGAAAATTCCCACTAGTATACGAAAGTGACTAAGCATGAGACTCTCTACAATGAAGAACATGGTGCTACTTTGAAGCACAAGTGTGGAAAAAGATAGTAGCAATTGTCCCTTTTTCTTTCTCTTTTCTTTTCTTTTTTTCTTTTTTTGGGCCTTTTTTTGCCTTTCTTTTTTTTCTTTTTTTTGGGGAGGGGGTTTATAGATTCAGCCTTTCCTCCCATGGGACAATGCTCTAATAATGATGATCATCCCACTTTCATTACAACACGAAATTACAACTCGATACTACAACAACAAAGTATGACTCTATATGAATGCCTCCGGCGGTGTACCGGTATGTGCAATGAAACAAGAGTGACATGTATGAAAGGATTATGCATGGTGGCTTTGCCACAAATACGATGTCAACTACATGATCATGCAATGGCAATATGACAATATGATGCGTGTCATATAAACAGAACGGTGGAAAGTTGCATGGCAATATATCTCGGAATGGATATGGAAATGCCATGATAGGTAGGTATGGTGGCTGTTTTGAGGAACAATATGGTGGTTGTTTTGAGGAAGGATATATAGTGGGTTTATGGCACCGGCGAAAGTTGCACGGTACAAGAGAGGCTAGCAATGGTGGAAGGGTGAGAGTGCGTATAATCCATGGACTCAACATTAGTCATAAGAACACATATACTTATTGCAAAAATCTACGAGTCATCAAAACAAAGTAATCAACGCATGCTCCTAGGGGGGGGGGGTTGGTAGGAGTTAACCATCGCGCGCCCCCGACCTCCACACAAAGGTTGACACTCTACAAATACCTCATGCTTTAACTTAGTCACATAACGGTTCACCATACGTGCATGCTACGGGAATCACTAACCTTAACACAAGTATTTCTCAATTTCATAATAACTCCACTAGCATGACTCTAATATCACTATCCTCATGTCTCAAAACGATTATCAAGCATCCAACATCTATTTCTATTCAATGCACTTGGTATGAAAAAATTTACTACATTGACATTGGATGTTTATCATGTGAAGACTAGTTTCTTTAGCCTAAACACTTTACCATGCTGTTTTAATAGACTCACAAATAGATATAAGTGAAGCATGAGAGTTCATCAATTTCTACAAAATATTACCACCACCATGCTCTAAGAGATATAAGTGAAGCACTAGAGCAAAAACTATTCAACTCAAAAGATATAAGTGAAGCACATAGAGTGTTCTAATAATTTCTAGGCCATATTTAACTCTCTCAAATAGCTGTGTCCAGCAAGGATGATTGTGGCAAACTAACAAGCAAAGACTCAAATTATACAAGACCCTCCAAACAAAACACATAGCATGTTGCGAATAAAAATATAGCTACAAGTATAGTTACCGATGGATGAAGACGAAAGAGGGGATGCCTTCCCGGGGCATCACCAAGCTTAGGCTTTTGATTATCTTGAATTTACTTGGGGTGCCATGGGCATCCCCAAGCTTAGTCCTTTGCTACTCCTTGTTCCATAGTCCATCAAAGCAATACTCAAAACTTGAAAACTTCACAACACAAAACTTAGACAAAAATTCTCGTGAGCTCCGTTAGTAAGAGAAAGCAAACCACTACTTAAAGTTACATCAATGAACTCATCCTTTGTTTATATTGGTGTTAAACCTACTATACTTCAAGTTCTCTATGGTTCATATCCTCCAATATTACTCATAGATGCATCGGAATAAGCAAACAACACACGAAAAACAGAATCTGACAAAGACAAAACAGTCTGTAGTAATCTGCAGGGTTCGCCTACTTATGGAACTCCAACAAATTCAAACTAAATTGGTAAATTTGAGCATTTTGTCTACCAATCAGCAGCAAAAAGAATCAACTAAAAATCAAGCTCCAGTAAAATCCCACGACTACTTTAGCCAGCGCTAACGATTCTGTTTTTCACAGCAAGATCATATAAACTTCACACAAGTCTTACCAAAGGTTCTACTTGGCACAAACACTAAACAAAACATGAAAACATATCTAATCAGAGGCTAGATGCCATATTTATTCCCTACCAGCAACAAAAGGAAAAAACATAAAATTGGGTTGCCTCCCAACAAGCGCTATCGTTTTACGCCCCTAGCTAGGCACGATACAAGATAGATCTAGGTATTGCCATCTTTGGAAGGCAATCCATAAGTGGCTCTCATGATAGATTCATATGGTAATTTGATTTTCTTTCTAGGAAATTGTTCCATGCCTTTCCTTAACGGAAATTGGAATCTAATATTTCCTTCCTTCATATCAATAATTGCACCAATCGTTCTAAGGAAAGGTCTACCAAGAATAATAGGACATGAAGGATTGCAATCTATATCAAGAACAATGAAATCTACGGGCACATAATTCCAATTGGCAACAATAAGAACATCATTAATTCTTCCCATAGGTTTCTTAATAGTGGAATCCGGAAGATGCTAATTTAAAGAACAATCATCAAGCTCATGGAACTCTAGCAAATCACACAAAGTTTTTGGGATAGTGGAGACACTTGCACCCAAATCACACAAAGCATAGCTTTCATGATCTTTTATTTTTATTTTTATAGTAGGTTCCCATTCACCATAAAGCTTTCTAGGTATAGAAACTTCCAACTCAAGTTTTTCTTCATAAGATTGCAGCAAAGCATCAACTATGTGTTTAGTGCAAGCTTTATTTTGACTATAAGCATGAGGAGAATTTAGCACGGATTGCAACAAGGAAATACAATCAATCAAAGAGCAATTATCACAATTGAATCCCTTGAAATCCAAAGTAGTGGGTTCATCACTATGCAAAGTTTTAATCCCTTCACTCCCACTTTTAGCAATTTTAGCATCAAGATCTAAAAACTCTGAATCATTGGGACACCTTAAAGCAGAATCATCTCCAATCCTATTCTCATCAAGATTAATACTAGAAAACAAGGATCTAATAGGAGACACATCAATAACTTTCAGTACTTCATCTTTATTTTCATGCTCTTCCGGTTTAGCAGCCATCTTATTAATCAAGATGGACTGTTTATCCGAAATTTGGGCAATTAAGTTCTCAAGATGAGCAAACTGAGATTTCAAGCCATAAAATTCCTTAGACATATCGTCAAGGTCCTTAAACATATACTCCATAAACTTTTTCTGTTCTTTAAGCTCACTTCTGAAGAAGTCATTATGCTCAAATTGTATAGTCATAAAATGTCTAACATTGTTTTCAATCTCCTCCAGCCTCTTGAGGTGAGGGTCAACACTAGAAGGGAGAGCCATGGCGACAAGCAAGCAATCCAACACACACAAGCAAACGAGAAGCGAGCGAACGATAAACACACAGCAGAAGAATGGCAAAAAAACGGCAAGGGTGAAGTGGGGGAGAGGAAAACGAGAGGCAAATAAAAGTAATGCGAAGGATAAGGGTTTGTGATAGCTACTTGGTATATGACTTTTGCGTAAGCTTCCCCGGCAACGGCACCAGAAATTCTTCTTGCTACCTCTTGAGCTTGCGTTGTATTCCCTCAAAGAGGAAAGGGAGATGCAGCACAGTAGCGTAAGTATTTCCCTCAGTTTTTGAGAACCAAGGTATCAATCTAGTAGGAGACCACGCGCGAGTCCCTCGCACCTGCACAAACAAATAAGAACTTCGCAGCCAACGCGATAAGGGGTTGTCAATCCCTTTACGATCACTTACGAGAGTGAGATCGGATAGAGATGATAATTATATTTTTGGTATTTTTGGTTTAATAAAACAGCAAATAAAAGCGGTAAAGTAAAGTAGATGTAGCTTGATATGTTGAGAATAGACCCGGGGGCCATAGTTTTCTCTAGTGGCTTCTTTCATGATAGCGGTATTCTACGGCGGGTAAACAAATTACTGTCGAGTAATTGATAGAAAAGCGAATAATTATGAGACTATCTAGGCATTATCATTGTATATAGGCATCACGTCCGAGACAAGTAGACCGAAACGATTCTACATCTACTACTATTACTCCACAGATCGACCGCTATCCAGCATGCATCTAGTGTATTGAGTTCATACGAACAGAGTAACGCCTTAAGCAAGATGACATGATGTAGAGGGATAAACTCAAGAAATATGATGAAAACCCCATCTTTTTATCCTCGATGGCAACAATACAATACGTGCCTTGATGCCCCTACTGTCACTGGGAAAGGACACCGCAAGATTGAACCCAAAGCCAAGCACTTCTCCCATTGCAAGAACTATAGATCTAGTAGGCCAAACCAAACCGATAATTCGAAGAGACTTGCAAGGATATTATGAGCACACGTAAAACATTCAGAGAAGAACCAAATATCTTTCATAGATAACCTTGATCATAAACTCACAATTCATCGGATCTCGACAAACACACCACAAAAAGAGATTACATCGAATAGATATCCTCGAAGACCGAGGAGAACTTTGTATTGACATCCAGAGAGAGAGAAGAAGCCATCTAGATACTAGCTATGGACCTGAAGGTCTGTGGTAAACTACTCACAACTCATGGTGAGGGCGATGATGATGGTGATGATGAAGGCCTCCGTGATGGATCCGCCTCCCGGAACAGGCTCTAAGATGGGATCTCCACGGGAACAGAAGCTACGGCGGTGGAATTTGGGTTTTCTCTCTGCGTATGGAGTTTCTGGGGTACGTAGGTATATATAGGAAGAAGGAGGGCACCGGGGGCCACACGGGCCAGCCTCGAGGCAGGGGGGCGCGCCCCCCACCCTCGAGGGCAGGCCCTCTGTCCCCTGACTTAGTCCCGACGTTTCCCGAGCGTGATTTTCTCCAAAATATCTCTCGCGAAGGTTTCGTTCCGTTTGGACTCCGTTTGATATTCCTTTTCTGCAAAACCCTGAAATAGGCAAAAAACAGCAATCTGGACTAGGCCTTTGGGTTAGTAGGTTAGTCCCAAAAATGATATAAAAGTGAATGATAAAGCCCATTAAACATCTGGAACAATCAAAAATTATAGATACATTCGTGACGTATCATTATGCGGTTTGACCGATAAAGATCTTCGTAGAATATGTAGGAGCCAATATGAGCATCTAGGTTCCGCTATTGGTTATTGACCAGAGATGAGTCTCAGTCATGTCTACATAGTTCTCGAACCGGTAGGGTCCGCATGCTTAACGTTCGATGATGATCGGTATTATGAGTTTATGAGTTTTGATGTACCGAAGGTAGTTTAGAGACCCGGATGAGATCACGAACATGACGAGGAGTCTCGGAATGTCCGAGACATAAAGATTAATATATTGTACGACTATATTCGTATAACGGAAGTGTTCCAGGTGTTATCGGATAAAACTGGAGTGCTGGAGGGGGTTACCGGACCCCCCCCCCCC
>LR738713.1:24852492-24864104 GCA_902687465.1 Secale cereale
TTAATCCTAGTGTGTGTGCTTTGCTTTCCACAAGCAACTCTTTTATAGGCACACATCTAGGGGGGCTAGTCTATATTTTGTAGTCGCTGGGGTTTGCTTACTCCTAGTATGTCGTTATATTATGTGCAAATCCCGTGTTGTCATCAATCCACCAAAAGGGGGAGATTGAAAGGGCATGTCCCTTCCTATGTGGTTTTGGTGATTCATGACAATGAGTTTGTGGACTAATCGTGTGTGCTAAGTATTTCAGAGATGAATCCAGGGGCACGAGACGATCATCTACCCTCCGAGTTATCAGCTCAAGACATGTCGTCTTCTTAGGCTTGTGTTTTGGTGGACTTGAGTCGTAGGAGACACCGTACTATCAAGGGGGGTCCGCATTGGAAAGGCCAAGGTGGAATCATCACGTACACTCTATTTCGGCACCCTCGTCGTCTCTCCTTTCCTTGGAGATCTCCACATCTTTCTGTGGTGATCTTTTATGTTGGGCGCGGTAGTACCACAGCCGGGGCGGTAGTACCGCTCATACGCTCTAAGTGGTAGTACCACTGAAGAATCGCGGTAGTACCGCTTGGGTGTGTGCGCAGCAGTACCGTCGCAGCTAGGCTCCACCTCCGCGTCGATTCGAGGTGAGTATTTCTCGTGTTGGGTTCTACGGTAGTAGAAACGGTAGTACTGCTTATAAGCGGTACTACCGCTGCCACCACCGCGGCTACTACCGCTCCTCCCCTCCGTGCCTCATCCCTAACACAGGGTGGTAGTACTGCTGGGGGCCGCGGTAGTACCGCTGGCACCAACGGTAGTACCGCCCTTCCCAGTGCTAGTACCGCTCTGTGCGGGCAGATAAGGGGGTAACGGATCACCCTTCTCCACTCCTATATAAAGGGTTCTTCTTCCTCTAGAAGACTTACCTCTTCTCCCCCAAGCTCCATTGTTGCTCCAAAAGCTCATTTTCGCCCGATCTCTCTCCCTAGCCAATCAAACTTGTTGATTTCCTAGGGATTGGTTGAGAAGGCCCAGATCTACACTTCCACCAAGATAAATTCGATTCCCCCCACTAATCCCTTGCAGACCTTGTTACTCTTGGGTTTTTTGAGCACCCTAGACGATTGAGGTCACCTTGGAGCCATATCCATTGTGGTGAAGCTCACTGGTTTCGTTGGGCGCCTCCAATTCAGTTGTGGAAAAAGCCCCAACCTTGTTTGTAAAGGTTCGGTCGCCGCCTTTAAGGACACCAATAGTGGAATCACGGCATCTCGCACTGTGTGAGGGCGTGAGGAGAATACATTGGCCCTAGTGGCTTCTTGGGGAGCATTGTGCCTCCACACCGCTCTGCCTCCACATCGCTCCAACAGAGATGTACTTCCCCTCAAAGGAAAGGAACTTCGGTAACACATCCTCGTCTTCACCGGCTCCACTTTTGCTTATCTCTAGCCTTTACTTGTGGAAGCTTTATTGTGTTAGTATCTTGTGCTTTCTTGTGTGATTATCTTTGTTGCGTCATATATGTTGGTCACCTAGTTGCATATCTAGACAACCTATATTGTTGCTAAGTTTAATTTGGTCAAGAAAATGTTGGGTTTAGTCCCACATCGGTTGTGGGAGGAGACATAACACGATTTATAAGGGTGAGGGTGTCCCCTCCTAAGAGGCTAGTCTTTTGGGGGGTGAGGGCCCAAGGCCTCTCATAAGTCGGTGTTGCTCTCCGGTTGGGTCTGGTGACGCAGGTGGGTCGGAAACGCTGGTGCTAGCGGACCCGGGATTGCGTAACAATTGGTATCAGAGCCCAGGTGCCTGGAATAAATCTCGGTGAACTCACTGGTGGTCGGTCATGGTTGGTGGGCTGGAAATGCTGGTGTTGGCGGGCCCATGGGTGACCGATGTGTCAGGGGGAGATTGTTGGGTTTAGTCCCACATCGGTTGTGGGAGGTGACATAACACGATTTATAAGGGTGAGGGTGTCCCCTCCTAACAGGCTAGTCTTTTGGGGGGAGAGGGCCCAAGGCCTCTCATAAGTCGGTGTTGCTCTCCGGTTGGGTCTGGTGACGCAGGTGGGTCGGAAACGCTGGTGCTAGCGGACCAGGAATTGCATAACAAAAAGCTAAAAATTGTTAGTTGCCAATTCACCCCCCCCTAGTCAACCAAACCGATCATTTCAATATTGATGCTTGATCCCCTCATCACAAAGAAACTCATCGAAGGTGTAATTCTTGAACTCAGCGCCGTTGTCACTTCGAATCATCAAGATCTTTGCATCATGTTGTCGTTGAGCTTCATTTGCAAAGTTGATGACGGTTTGTTGCACTACAAAAAAATACACTTCCTTGATGATACGTGTTTGTCACAGTAGGTCACATTTTCTGTCATGCATGTACATCCATGACGATTTTATGACAGAATCAAGATAGTCATACTCGTGTTGTCGTACAAGTGTTCCATGACATTGCCAAAATTATCATCACGGAAGTGTCCACTTCCATGACGATAAATCGCGCGCCACAGAAGTGCTTTCGTCAAGGGTGACCGACACGTGGCATCCACCGTAACGGAATGTCGTTAAGCTATCGGGTCTGGTTTTGGATCCGATAACCCATTAACAGCCCCGACCAATGGGGATTTTCCACGTGTAAAATTCCGATTGGCTGACGGAAATAGGTGTCAGCTCGCATTGGCACATGTGTCAATCATCCAATGGCGAGATGCGCCTATGATATGTTGACACGTGGACCGGCCCAAAAGTGGCCCATAAAGTTTAAATGGGCCGGCCCAACTAAAGGCCCGCAAGATTTTGCAGACCATAATGGGCCGGCCCAACTAAAGGCCCACAAGATTTTGCGAACCATAATGGGCCGGCCCAGCTAAAGGCCCACAAGATTTTCCGGGTCATAATGGGCCGGCCCTGGTAAAGGCCCACAAGATTTTTGCGGGTCATAATGGGCCGGCCCAGGTGAAGGCCCACAAAATTTTTGTGTACCATAATGGGCCGGCCTAGCTAAAGGCCCACGAGATTTCGCCAACATTAATGGGCCAGCCCAGCTGTAGGCCCACAAGATTTTGAGGACCCTAGTAGGCCGGCCCATTAAATGGCTGCCATATTTTTGGCCAAATGCCGGCCCATTAACTGGCCTGCCACGTTCCGGGCCTAATAATGGCCCATATGAGATCCAGCCCGTTAAAAGCCTACCACGTTCTGGGCCAAATTACGGCCCAGATCAGGTCCGACCCTTTAAGAGGCTTTGGGCTAAATTATGGCCCATATCAGATTCGGCCCGTCAACTTGAAGCTATGCTTTTGGGCCCACTTGCTAAAGGCCCATTTAGTAATTCGGCCTGATATTAGTTTCGTCCTATTAAGGGTCCGTTTAACACTTCGGCCCTATATTAATATCGGCCTGTTAAAAGCCCGTCATATAGTTGGGCCTAACTACGGCCCGGTTTGCATCCGGCCAGCTCGCAGCCGATAATCTGATTGGGCCAAACAAGGACCGAGACAATTTTGGTCTGTGATAAGCCCGTGATTTGATTGGTGCATTCATGGGCCGGGGTCTATTTCGGCCTGCTGCCGGCCCGTGAGCTGTTCGGCACGATTTAGGCCCAACCTACTTTTCAGCCTCCTAAAGGCTCATTGAGTTTTCTTGGGAAAATAGGGCCGGCGGTTTAGTCGGCCTATTAAAGACCCGAATCTACTAGTGGGTCAGTTTACATTTAGGCCTTTTAACGGACCAAGATGACGGGGCCCATGATGCGGATCATACATGGTGATTTGCATGACGGCCTGATTATGTACCGTAATTTTACGGTTTGGCCGGTTTACTGTGAAGACAGGATATATATATATACAGTAAAATAATTGCAGCATCGTGAATAAGAAAAAAACTTAGACTATACAATAAAGAAATTACGGCATATTACATCCACTAGGCATCAAAGTTCACCACTATGATAATAAAGCACAAGCGGACAGCAGATTACATACACTGGGCATCAAAGATCGCCACCAGTGCAACTAAACATGCCGACAAAATAATATAAAAAACCGACAGCACTTCAATAGAGTTCAAGAAAGGTTAGCCCTGCTCGGGAGCTGCAGCGCAAGCAGCTAAGCAAGATGGTGATACTGCACTTGTTTGACACTTATATCCTCCTCACTCTGAAAGATAAACAAGCAGACAGATGACAGGTTTTGCACATATAGGTATCAGTGCTGACAATTCATCACATTTCTTACTGACGAATAAAGTGACATAGTTTAAAATAGCATTAACACAATATGGTATTGTTCAGGTCAAGACATGGCAGGAAATGACATTGTGAAGGAGTTGGCAGCTTCACGACACCACTGGATTACAAATCAAGAACTCATAAGTATCAATGGTTAGTGTTTTGTCAATTTATCCCATTTCAGATTGGCAAAATAAGATCACTTGCTCTGTATAGTTTAATTTACATGGTATGAAGAAGGAACTTGGTTGTACAACTGAATACTTAAATTGAGAAGGACAAACTTTTGTTTATGAACTGGAGTACATAATAAACTTTAAACATGTAATTTGATGCAAACACCAAAAATAAACAGTTGTTGCAGTCATGCCTAACCAAATATACAGAACAAAGTTTGAAGGCTTGAGAAGGACAAACTTACATTATTGGTGAAGGCAGGCTCTATAAAGCCCTTGTCCATTCTGATGGGGGGGCAATTCAAGAAGTTTACCACAGAATCTTCTTCATAAGCATTGCCTTTATTCTACATTTTGTTAAGAGTAAATATAGATGTGACAATATAAGAAAAAATGGAGAATATTTAAGATAAGATGAAGAGTGATGCTACATAACCAAGTAGCTATAAATGTAAGTACAGCGATACAGGCAAAAGGTACAGCCAAGAGCAATGCAAAGCTAAACTTCTTCAGTACCATCGGTGTTATCCAACCTTATGGTAAGAGTAAATATAGATCTTATGTGTAGAAAATGGAGGGCGAAGGAAAATAAGATGTAGAGTGATGGTACATGAACAACTACCTGGCAATATAAGTACGCTGATAAAGGACAGCAGATACTTACAAGAACAATGCAGAGCTAAAAAAATCATTGGCATTGGATATATTCTACACTAATGTAACCATTCATACAGATCAGATAATTTGAAGCGAACAATTGATAAGCAAGCTATCATGCATACTGTTGTCACATAATGAACCAAGTATGTATGCAAGTACAGTGATACAGGACAACAGGTACTAACAAGAGCAAAGCAGCGGGCAGCATATTGCGATATCATGTCGTTCTTTTCAAACCGGAATTCTTTTTCGAGCAGAATTCCTGCAAAAAAGATCCGTAAGGCACATGCGGAAAAGTAGAAGTTCAAATTGTCATGCGATATCATAGACAGTACCTCATCCTCGGAACGAGAGCAGTGCATAACAAGGTTTTTCCATTCAGTGTCTTCTAAATTTAGCACATGAGACTTCACCAGAAATTCGTTTATAGACTTGCCATCAAAGTGTGATTTCCTCAGGTAACACCAATACTGCTGCAATGCTTCCTTGAAAAGCGCAAGAAAGCTTTGCTCGTCATGACTATCCAGATTGATCCTCGCCTACTTACAACAATGTAATGTAAATCATTGATGTGTTCAATCAGTAGAAAACAGGAAAATAATCACCATGAATAATAGCACTTACACGTAAGTGGGACAGGAAGATGTGAAAATGTTGTTTGTCTTCACTATAATCTTCCAATGATGGGAATATATGCACGTAGTCCCTAACAACATTGAAAGCATTGTCTTTTAAACTGGGAATAAATGGAATGGGGTTCCAATCTGCAGGAATTGGCCATCTCTGCAGTTGGGATAGGTCTTCGGCCGGTGGACTTGCTGTACTTTTTGCTGCAGTGGGATTTTTCTGTGGTACAGCTGGTGCTATGGCAACTGAAATCGGCATACCTTTTGCTGGAGTGCAGGTCCTGTTTGGTGGGGCTAGTGGTGTGGCCAGTGAAGTATGGGTATAGTGTGCTGGAGTCGGTCCTACGTTTTGTGTCACTGGTTGTACAACCAATATAAGTGGGGTGATGCCTGATTTCTCCAGCACAACCACATTTTTTAAAGACTTTGCTGGTGCTCCTTCAGGTTCGGCAATCACCCTCTTCCTTTTTGATGTCTGATGCACACGAACAACATTTGAGTGGAAAAACATGGTATGATGATAGATGGAATATGTATTGATAATGGATGGGCATGGCATATCGACATATATGATGAGTAAACTAAGCATATGGCTGTGCAGCAAAGTAGAAGAAATGCAAGACAACATATGCAAGATACACGCAATCAATAAAACCTTGCCAAATTAGAGCAGGCACCATGATGGGTGAACATGATAGGCCATCTGCCTTTGACTCCTAGAGGTTAGAATAGTCATTAGGATCATATTCTGAACAAGAATCTACAGGTGGGGAGCGTATGAGTTTCATTGCATCCAGAATGGCACTCAATGCCTTGGTGCCAATTTTGTAAGTCATTGTAGTGTTCCACAATATTCTTCTGATGCGCGGATTATGATATTCACTGTAATTACGTATAATATCTGAGAACCATGAAAACATAAATAGTTGTGAGATTATCTTTGTAATGTAGAGGATATTCTAATATAGGGGCGCCCCTGTAAACACGTATGTGCTATCAATGGATTCTGATGAGAGAGCTCATGTGTGCTGTAATATGGTGCGTGCATCTATATAATCCGGCACAAGTACACAAAAAATAGGCTTTAGAAGTAAGGATAGTTGGCAGATGATAGGTTCAAAATATATTGTATAGAGAGTTTATTGGCAAACCATGATAACAAGAGCACACAGCAACTAGGCAGATCATAGTGTACATAAAAGGGGTACACCATGACTACTATATATAAATCGAAAAAGTGGAATTGGCTTGAAAATACGGTGTTGTATTGCCGCTAGTAATTGAAAGCCTATCGATCAAGTACATGTCACCTCTATCAGCTGTTGACTGCAGATGTCCCTGCTCCCCTTCGTGACAAGGAACATACTGTACGTACTAAATACAGAATAACAAAATCGGAACATGTTAAAGAACGGAAGAGGAAGCATATTCTTGAGGTTCCGCTTAATTGCATACAATGTTGGTTGCCCACTCATGATGAATCACAGCGCCCAAAGAAATGCAATTCCTTGATGTCTCTCTATATGTGGCAATTTTGAACAAGAGTCATTAGGATCATATTCTGAACAAGAGTCAACAGGTGGGGAGCGTATGAGTTTCGTTGCATCCAAAATGGTGCTCAATGCCTCGGTGCCAATTTTGTAAGTCATTATTGTGTTTAGCTTCAAGAGTGGACTGCTGCTAGTGCGACACAAAGCAGCTACACAGATCATAGTGTAGATATAACGGGAAAACCGTAAGCATCAAAGTAAAATCAGCAAAGTGAAACTTGCTAGAATATATGTGCTAGTATTGCCGGTATGGCTAGAAAGGCTTCGGATACGAGCTCCCTTCAACTGAAGGTGCAATACTGTTAATATCAGTGTAACTCTCAAAGGCGACACAGCTCCCCGCATTTCCTTGCTATTCTTATAGGATTCAAGTGGGCAGGCCACTACAAATCCTATTCCCATGTTTACAAAATCCGACGAATCAAAGAGGCCCGAAGATTTCAAAGTGTCCATACCAACCGACCATATAGACCTCTACACTGCAAAATGTCCCTGCTCATCTTCACTACAAAGAACATACTGTACTACTATCATACTCCCTCCATTCCAAAATATAAGTCTTGGTAGAGATGTCCACTATGGATCACATACAGATGTATCCAGATACATTTTAGAGTGTAGATTCACTCATTTTGCTCCATATGTAGTCCATGGTGGAATCTATACAAAGACTTGTATTTAGGAAGGGAGAGAGTACTTATTAAAGAAGAACGGAAGAGGAACATGCTAGAGAAGAGCAAGCAGATTTTGGATAATTAAATGTTCGTTGCGCAGTGCCCACACATGATGAGCCAGAGCGCATTAAGAAAACAACTCCCTGCTGTCTCTCTATATGTGGTGGAAGTGCTTTTTCGAAAGTAAAGTAGGAACATTAGCTGACCAATTAAATGTTATCTGTTTTAGTAATATCAGCATCATATTAGATTCATACTTGAGCAACAAGTTTGTAATTATGAGTGGCACGTTGTTTAGCTTGATGGATTCAGGAGCAGTGCTAAGCAGGTACGATGATGGTACTGAATATAAAGGCATGTCTGCATGCAAGTCGCGTGACTTTTGTCATTTGGGTCAGTCGGCCATTTGAGGCGGTTGGATGAAGATCCTACGTCTCCTAACCCTTCTTCTTCCTCGTCTTCGATTCTTCCCATACAGAACACCGCACGGGCCGCCGGCCGGACCACCGGCCCCCACCGCCTATGTTCCTCCTCCACCCCTACCCCCACCCCCGCCCCCACCCGCATCGAGTTTTCTTCATTCGGCGAGGCCCCACAACCAAAGTCCCCACCCGAGCCCCTTCGTTTGCACCGGCAAACTCCGGCGAGCTCTGAAAAATTGACTGACCCAATTTTGAAATTTAGTCTACTGTGATTTAACTAGTGTGGAATATAAAAGGGGAAAACCATAAGCATTGGGAGTGTAGTGTCGAGCGTGCCATGGCGGATCTGAAGGTGCAAACCGGACAAAGGCAACTTCTCAACCAATGTTTTATCTCAACTAGCAAGTAAGTGATGGACAAGAAATCAGAGTAAAGAAGTGGCGATCTATTTTCTTGCTGCGATAAATAAGTTGAGCAGATACGAAAGAGTACCACCTCTGGTGCGGCGCCGTGTATGCATCTGTTGAGAATTTGACGGTGCTGCGGTAGCAATGGCTGTCAGCGGCGTGGAAGCAGATCTAGGAGGGTAGACAGTGGCGACGGGGCGCGATGGACGAGACGGTCGTAGGAGCGGCGCTGGCAAGGTGGACGATGGCAGGGAAGAAGCGAGAGGACGGGATGCAAGGATCCCGGTCCGAAGCCGTGGATGAGAGAGGTCGATCTCTTGTAATGGACGGCGGCGTCGGGGTATCAGCTCCGGCATGGTGGAGGAGGACGGCGGTGGATGGGGTGGCGGACGGAGGAGGCTGGGGTGGAGAGGGTGTTTTGGCGCCCACAGAGTACGAATGGGGAAATGAAGGTGGAGAGGAAGGGGAACCATGTCTGCAGGGCGCGCTTGTCTCAAATGCGAGGAAATTTACAAACTTAGCCCCCGTTTCAAATTTTCTACATCACAGCAATATTAGTCGGTTGGGGATAGGACGGTAATCTCGCATACACCGAATATTTGCCGACGAGAGTTTGCTTTTGGCGCCGACCATGTATGAATCGGGGAGGGAGTCGATTTCGGCCGAGGACACACTGTGTTTTGGCGACCACCATGTATGAATCCGGGTGAGAGGCGGTTATGTCACGTTTGAGCGAAATTACAAACCTACCCCTATCGAAACCTATAGAAATCGAGCAGATAGGCTTTGCGTGGCAGGGATAGGCACTAGTAATTTCCATCTCGCGGATTTTGGTTTCGGGCGCGCTTCGTTCAAATTTTGCAGAGTGCACGTTTATCATGCCAACTCAATTTGAATCCCGTTTGTATTCTATTTTTTTCAGGCGGGATCCATTTTCGATTGGAATAAAACTCTATATACATCATTTTTTATATATACTTTCAAAATCACAACACCCTTTATACATAAATATGGTTTACAAATGGCATGATCTCAGATTCATAAGGTTGTATCCATCAATTTGGATTTTCAAATATTTGAAACCACATTATGTTGAAATCCAATGTATGCATTCCTCGCTAACTGTCTCCAATTAATGTGTGTTTCATGCGGGTTTTTTTTACTTCTCAAACATGTATAATATGTTTCACACATGCAACATACAGTGTAATCCCGTTTAGACATTAATTGCATACAAACCATGCATTGTTTATAATTAAAGAATCTATGGATCACCAATATTGATAAACAATATAACATTACACGTGTCCCCAAATTCAAATGAATATGCATGTTTGATACACCAATTTGCGTTATGATAGTATCGATTTCATGATCTCCAGTTTAAATATTTGAATCCCATTAAATCCAGATATTCGTCTCGTATAACTATCACTCATGCTTATATAGGATTTTCTCTCTAACCTATACGCGTTCATCGTCTCTCGGGTATCTCTCGTGCTACCTGTATGTCGACAATGATCTTTTATCTTCGCTCCCTCGACCTTCATCACTCTATCTCTCTCTCTAAGTATATCTCGCGCCCTGCTATGTGTCTCTAACTATGATTCTCCATGTGGAATCTCTTTCTCTCACGCAAACAGAAAACTTTGTTTTCCGGGGTCTCATTTATCTCTAATATTCCCCTGTGTGCCACTCGCACACCCCTCATACAGAGATGTCTTTCTCTCCTTAGGTATGAGAACCTACGACTCTTCCTTTTAAATATCTCTTTCTCACACACAAACACAAACTCTGTCTCCCAGGGTCTCATATTTCTTAAGTGTTCTCTTGTATGTCGCTCACACACACTCTCTCTCCCTAGAGATATCTTGCATTCCCTCATATGTTTCTCTAGCTATCACTCTCATTTTGAAATATATTTCTCTCTCGCAGACACAAAACTCTGTCTCTTGGGATCTCATTGCTCTCCAATATTTGTTTGTATGTGAGTCAGACGCACCCTTTCTTCATCTCTCTCACACCCACACCCATAACTCAGCCTTCTGATCCACTCGACTCATATCTCTAACGCACACTAGCTAGCATCTTTATCTTTCTATTTATCTGTTTCTCCATCAACCTTCTTTCATTTATTGGTTGATCTCTTTTGCCCAATTGTTGTGCCTCACTCCCTCTGCTCGCCATAGATGCATGCTCCAGCCCACGCCACTATCTCTTAAAGACAAAAACACATGCTCAATTGTCGGGCCTTCTTCCCTGCATTCTCGCATGCATGCATATTGTCATACCGATCCATCTCTCCCATGTCGTTGATCTTAGCTTATGACATATGTCTTCTTTCTTTTATCTCGATCATGCGCGCGCACACACACACACACATCCCACGTATACATGTATACCTCTCACACATGCACGTTGAAGGTCTCTATGTCTCCATACATAGTTAATTACCCTCAACCCTAACGCCACAACGAATCGTTCTCTTCTTGTGTGCACATAACTTCCGCCTGGATGGGTAAAACACACACTCACACTTAACAATCTCCTTGTAGCTACCCCCCCTCTCACTCTTCCCCTATATCCCCGAAACCAATAAGATTATCCCCTCGTTTAATTCCTGCCTACATGCACCATCGATATATAGTAGTCTTCCTCGGTGTCTCTCGAACAAACACGTTCTCTCGATGTCGACTACTCTCACGCGCACACACCTTCTCTTCCCTCTCTACGAGCATTTTCTCTCTTGCACTCCATCGTTGGTGGCCTCTGCCATACACATCACCTCTCTATGATGAAGCCATGCACACTTAAATTACATCCGCCATCGAGGACCCCATGACACACACACACACACACACACACACACACAGACAC
>LR738713.1:24864150-24876846 GCA_902687465.1 Secale cereale
CCCCCAAACACACACTGAGACTCCATCTCACACACACATGCTCTAGGCGGAGCATTTGTTCCTACCACCCTTCATCCATCCTTACCCGTATGATAAACAATCACCTTAATTTACTTGCATAACATGGACAAATTCCACTTTACTTTAGTAGTTAGCAAACTTATCATCTATACCCTTATAAAAACCCGAGTTGGCGATGATGGCGTGCCTGCCATCTTGTAATATAGTCCATCTGATCTATATCTGACGGATAGAAAGCTAACTATAATAATTTTACAAAAGATAGCCGCACCTCTCTCCACATCCTTATCTCCCACACCTCATTGCAGAGCAATTAAAAAAGAAAGTCTCCGGGACAATCTATCATGGTGGCCGCTGCTGCCTGCCGGCATCGTCCATCCGCATGCCTCCGCCCATTCCGACCACCATTCACCACCATGCTCCACTCCTCCTCACCTTATCTCTCATCTTCCATTTTTTTCAATGACATTCTCGAGATACCAGTTTTCCGATAAAATTATCGAAATATCATTAGTTTTTACATATGGGATTACTCTTGCATGGGTAAAACACAACATGTGTTTTGTAAAAAAATGCATATTGATGTTCCGTGCAATGCACGAGTTTTACACAAGCACGTTAACATGGCCACGTAAATCAGTAGCTAAAGTAAATACAATTATACTTATATCCCGATGCAAAAGGTTGAGCGCGCGCACGCGCGCGCGCGCGCACACACACACACACACACACACACACGCACGCACGCACGCACGCACACACACCAGTTACGTGACGCCTACTTAAGAAGACACGTATGTTACAATTTGTGCACCCGCGGGTACACGTGATGCTGCGCATCTATTTAAGCCGTACGGCGAACCCAAACATGAGCTGCATTCATTCCCCTCCCATCGCCTCTTCTTTGGTCGCCGTCGCACGGAAGCCAAGAAATATGGTGATAGCGTGGGTTAGCCATGTACTAGTATGATGTAACTACACTGGGCTGCCGTGTTTCGTACTCTTCCAGTCCACTGTGGAGATGATTGGTTGATTTTATATCGCTGAATAATATAAAATATTATGAGTGCAGATGCTCCACCCCGAGGTTCCTTGCTCCTTCTCGATAGTCGGGAATCTATGCTCTTGCACTCTATTTTTTTACGTGAGTTTTGTTCATCCTTTTGCCAACACGCGACACATCTAGCATCAAGGTGCACGTGTCATGCAAGGATCATTCCATCTATATGAAGAACACGTGGGACTGGAACTACAAGACGGACATGTACCCAAGAGTGGACGTGCGAACCTGTGTAACGTAGCGCAGTAAGTGAAGTAGAAAGGCACAAATAGTATGAACATGCTTGGCATATAGGCATTTGTCTCTTACTACCACTAAATGTTGTACGTGCAATGCCCGGTGATGTTATGGAGTACGTGACTAAGTACTCTACTACTACTATATAAATTGGAGGCACATATTAGGTTTTATATTTGTTTACGTGTATGCCCCGAGACCTTCCAACTAGACGTGTCTTTCTCTCCGGGTCGCACTTTGTATCGTTCATACCACTAGTACAGTAGTACTACTATGTGTGGTCTCTGACCCAGAAGTGGAGACGATCTACCGCGTTGTTCATGTCCCACTCCTTTCGCTGATGTGTGCGACATCCAGCACGTGCCGTGTATTTGGCACTCCTTCGTCGTAAAAGTTGAAACGCTAGCATTCATTAGAAATAAAAAATAAATATAAATCACCAGTGATACTATACCACGCGGTTTCCTTGCTACTCGATATCGGAAAGAATACTTCCGCTCGCCGACATGTGGGACGTCGACCATCCTGGCCAACTTGCCATGCCGGTAGAACTCCAAGGGAGAGTCACCCCGGTCGTTGCGCCACAGTAATTACTAATGAGCTGTCAAATCACAGGCCCAACCTTACCCACTGTGAAGTTGCTCGGATGAAGGAACCATCATGACTTTTTTGAATTTTGCTTCTTGAAGAAAACTACTGTACCAGCAGTACTGCTAGCTACAGTAGTTACTCCAGCAGAGGCCTCCTTTGGTTCATATAGCATAGTAATTTTATCGGAATATGAAAATCATAGGAAGTGAGATGACATGCATCTCAAACTCAATTCCTATAGAGAAAGAGATGCCATTCGATGCATAGGATAGGAATTTTTTTCATTTAGTCTAGGCTAATGTACTGGTAATTTGCTCAAAAAACTACAGTAATAACTAGTAGTACTGTTACATGCTCATAATTAATTAAACAAACGTACGGGCGACACAGACACACACACTAACTACTAGTACTACTACTTCTCACATGCTGGCCAAACACCGTCGTTTTCCTTCCCGGCTTTGTCGGTGACACCCCACCGTGCTTGGATCTCTGCCGACCTCTCCGCAGCAGCGCGTGCGTCCTCTTCTTTCTTGTGGCGGCGGGCCTCTCTTTTCTTGCGATTTTTTAGACATTTTCCCTCCCTTTGTGCGGCCTTGGCCGCCTCTTTCTCTACCGCCCATTCGGCCTTGGCAGCTTCAAATTCCGCCCACATAGGTGTGAGTTCATGAGCGGCGATGAACTCGGCACGGTGGGATGCCACCGCTTGTCTATCATTCTGTGTGCGGTCGTGGGCGGCGAGGAACTCGGCACGACAGGATGCCATCGCTTCCTTACCGGTTACTGTGCGGCACGGTGGCATGAACGACGCTTGGTAACAGCTCTGGGTGTTGTGGCCGGACAACCGTAAAGTGCATTGGTTTGTCAAGAGCTCAAGGATAGAAGAGGAAGGAAATTTGGATTCCCCTTCAATCCTGGTCATCTATTACCGAGTAAAATGCATTGGCGGTCATTGAACTTGTCTTGATAGCTCACTTTGATCATTGTATACGAGATATGGTGATTATACGGTCACTGGCTCAGCGTATAGCTTCGTATTTGTCTGGTTGACCAGTCAAAAAGTCCGCATGCGCCTCATCAGCTCGTGTTCTTTATCTATCTATCTATGCGGGCCTACCTATCACTGGAGAAAGAAATAAAAACCAATATTATGCGTATGTGACATTACTGTATAGACGTTTGCTGGAGGCCTCCGTGAACACCGAGCATGTATTCACCTGGCTCAACACCAACGGTCATACTCGTGACTCGGCGCCTTGCTCATGTATATCATCCATCACAACGACAATCTATAAAACAACCTAGCTAGAGAGCGTATTATCGTGCGGAGTAATCCATGTACTATCGTGAGCAACCAATCATGGTGCCACTACACACGAGTATGTGTCTGATCGATTCATCCATTATTCGTAAGTTATGTATGGTTGTGTGGCAGTCGTCGAATGCTAGCTGGCGTCAAGAGCGGTTGCATGGACGCCTGGTTGTCAATACGTGCCGCATACGCTTCAAAGGCTCGTCATCTATGAGTTCACATTTTCCCACCACGCCAGCGTATGACCGCCCTGGCCTACCGAAACCCCTTCCATCGCTAGCGCGCGCTTCCTGCCTGAAATGATCACCGTCTCTCCAGAACATCAATGCCGCATTCACCGGCCTTAACAGCAGGTGCAGTTGGTGTGTCACTGACATGCGGGCTTGATGCTCGTTGGGCCCACATGTCAGTGAGACAACGCACCTGCGGTTAAGTCACTGAAGCAGCGTCCGCATTCAAGCCCGACAGGACCTCTCACTGGCGCCGGCATTGCAGCAGTGCGATGGCCGAGAGAGCGCCACCCGCGCGGCATCCCGGTGCAAGCGACTGCTCCGCGTTAATGACACCATGGCTGCCGACGAACCTACTCCGGTGCCAGCCATCCATCCGTCTGCCGCGGCTCATTGCCATTGGCTCGCTATATTAACTTGAGCTCCAGCTCCCAGCCATAGCCGAAGACCCACACTCATTCTCCTCCGGTCCCTTCCTTCTGTTGCCACCACTCCAACCATGGCCTCCAGGCACTCCAAAGCTCTCTTGGATGTACTGTCGCAGGAGCAGACAAAGGACATCGGTGGCTCCACTTCGGGCGCGCTCCAAAGCTCTCTTGGACGTACTCTCGCAGGAGCAGATGAAGGAGATCGCCAGCACCCCCCCAGGCCGCCCTCCGCCGCCACAACCACGAAGTCGACGCGCGTTGATACGTCTCCAACATATCTACTTTTCCAAACCCTTTTGCCCTTGTTTTGGACTCTAACTTGCATGATCTGAATGGAACTAACCCGGACTGACGTTGTTTTCAGCAGAATTGCCATGGTGTTGTTTTTGTGCAGAAATAAAATGTTCTCGGGATGACCTGAAAATCCATGCAGAATTATTTCGGAAAATATAAAAATACCTGCAAGAAGATCCAGACCAAGGGGCCCACACCCTGTCCACGAGGGTGGGGGGCGCCCCCCCCCCCAGGGCGCGCCCCCTGCCTCGTGGGCCACCTGGTGCTCCACCGACGTATCCCCAGATCCTATATATTCACTTTCGGGGAGAAAAAAATCAGAGAGGGAGAATTATTGTGTTTTACGAGATGGAGCCATCGCCAAGCCCTAATCTCTCTCGGGAGGGCTGATCTGGAGTCCGTTTGGGGCTCCGGAGAGTGGAGATCATCGCCATCATCATCATCAAGCTTCCTCCATCACTACTTGGAAAAGGCCTACTAATGACGCACCTAATTTGGCCATTAATGGCGCATTAGTGGTGCGCCATTAGTGCCACGCCATTAGTATATTTTACTAATGGCGCACCTCTGGTGCGCCATTAGTATACACAGCAGTGCGCCATTAGTATGCCTCCCAGGGGGCCATGTGTACCCAGGTGCTTTGGCATACTAATGGCGCACCACAACAAGATGCGCCATTAGTAACTTCGGCATAGTAATGGCGCACTGTCTAATGATGCGCCATTAGTATCCTTTGGCATACTAATGGCGCACTGTGATGTGATGCGCCATTAGTATGAATATTAGGTTTTTTTAAATTTTCTGTTTTTTGCACAGGTTACAAAATGTATAATTGGACAGAATATAGACAGCACACATCAACAACAGATTCATCGAATACAATAGAAGATTAGTCTCTGAATACAATTCATCATATTAGTCTCCGAATACAATTCATCATATTAGTCTCCGAATTGAAAAGACCGAACAAAGATAGAACATTATATTACAAGTCTCGAGACCGCGAGTAGCGAGTTTGTCTTCACATTACAAGTCGATATCGATCATGTAAACTACCATCACATAGAAGAGAGTTGCGGTCATCACGATGAGCGTCATCACGATGAAACTCGTCTTCATCCGGTTCCTCCAACGCTCCCTCCCCTCTCCCGCTAGATAGCGGGCGTATATAGATTCGGCCTCGGCCCTAGTGGTGTACCCTTTGTAACTGTTACCGCTGAATCGGTGAACCTGTCTCCGACACTCCTCCCAGTCGTCGTAGACTCCGGGAACCTTACCCTTGTACACGACATACGACGGCATCGCTATGCACTAGCCAAACGAAACGTTAGTACCAATTCACAGACAATACATAAGCAATATATAAGTATGCAATAGAACGATCGAAAGAGAAAAGCAAGACATTAATATCATCGATTACATCTAAGTTGAACGACTCTTGAAACCAAAGAGACATACTACAAGTTCATTGAAGTTTAATTACAACATGAGCCAATCGATGTTTCAGAACTAGACACAGCATCACTGCTTTCGACTCGACTCAAGGGACCGGAGCGTGGATGAAGCCGCCGTCTATCGTGGGAGTCATGAAATCACGGGCGTTGTCAGCCTACATTTGTAGCATTGTGTCGATGTCACTGTTGGACGGTTGATTTCTGAGGAAGAACTGCCCCGAGGTACGAAGGACATCTTGATGGATGATTTCCGCAAACTCCGACTGGATGCGAAAGAATTCTTGTCTGATGTCCGCGTCCTGGATTGCCGACACGCTCGCGGCCCAATCTTTGAGTTTACTCGGTAGCAGAAGTTGATGATGGTCCCGTACGATCGCCCGCATGTGATGGATGGCGTAGTAGGCACCCTTCTGACCGCCAGGCGGCTGCTTGACGCAGCAGAACGTCGTATTGTGGGAGAACACGTGCTTGCCGTACTTACAAATAGGCCTGGTGAAGGTGCCTCCAGATTTGGCGTAGCCGGGGAGAACATCATCGAGAACCTTCTTGACATTTGTGTAGTCTACGTTCGACTGACGGTCCGGGTCGAAATACGTGGCCATGGAATATTTGGGGCTTAGGAGGATGAGCGTGCAATGTGTGTCACTGCAGAAAACACGGAATGTTAAAAGAAAAACGATCGAAATCTAAGAATTCATATGTTACGGGGCGGTTGAGGCGGAGGACTTATTCAGGAAAGTAAGGCACGAGGAAGTTATCCTTATCTCGGTTTGCCAGAATGACGCCTTCGAGGTAAGAACTCGCGACTTGCCGGTCCCCAGCGCTGCCCAAGATCTTGGCACGCATGTAGAAGGGGTCGACTATCACGATGTCCGGGGTCTTGTCGCGAATGATCCGCATCTCCATACTCAGCGAAAATAGCCGAACGAAGGTTCAACATAGCGTGGATGTCATCAAACTGCAGGACGATCGTACCCCCGATGGAGTTATCCACAAAGCCCTTGCCCTCTGGCACCTTGGCCGCGAAAACTGGGTATGCCACATCCTTCTCTCTAAGACGCCGCTTCTCCAAAGAAAGAACACTGTCATGCAGACTCCGCATAGCACCGGTTGCAGCATCGAGCATATTTGTCGGTAACATCGGCCTACCTGCCACATGCACCCTCCTCATTACATCCTCAGGTGAAGGTGGCCCGTCCTGAGCACGGATCGTACTCGGTGCCAGCTGGCTCGCACCCTTGTTAGTCTTTCTTTTGCGTGCCTTCTTCTTCTCCTGTAATGGGACCGAGTTCTGCTCACAGACCGCCTTCTTGAGTGTGTTGGGGCTGATAATATTTCGCACCTCGCCTATCTGAGGCTCGGTGAAGTCGGCAGCTGGAGGCGTCTCCTGAGAGCTGAACGACAGACGACGCCTGTTGCAACTTGGCTTCTCCGCGGTACCAGCTAGATCGCGCACGTCTTTTGTTGGGTTGGGTTCTTGAGAAGGAGGCCCCATGAAGTCGCCACCGTACCCATGATCGGCAAAGTACTTATCGACGTTGGCAAATGCATCGTCGTCGTCGTCATTCTGATCCTGTGCCATATGCATGTTTGGATCCAGTGGCATAGGGATATCCGGCACCGTTGCGGCGGTCTTGCCATGGGGCCGACTTGGCGCCAGCACGACTGGCGGTGTTGTTTTTGGGGTCGTGTCCCCCGCCCCCAAATGAATCTGGCTCTTAGGCCAAAGCAGGGGCCAGCTCAGGCAGGCGCTGAGGGTCATCACGTCATCATCGTCGGCCCCGACGGGTCGAATCGGAGGTAACACCTCGTCGCAGCCTGGCAGCACCCGAACCAGTTGAACCCTAAACAAGTTGGGTGGCATCTGGGTACCGTGGAACAAGGGGTTGCCCGGCTGAACGATTTTACCCTTGGCGACATCGACCAACTCGTTGTTCACGAAGTGCAGGTGAGTGCACGGAATGTCGGCGGCGCCCTGCGAAAACATGTAGGGCGTCAGGGATGCCCAGTCAAAGGCAAGGAGATGAAGTCCTCGGCCGAGAGAGGCTTAATTAGTTACCGTGATGATGGCGTCGAGCTCAGCTAATGTCGAGGCACCGCCAACGGCGGGCGTGCAGTTGACGGAGGGGCTGCTTGCTACAGAGGTGCCGGCCGGCGTACACCCGGGTGCATTAAGCTCCCGTGCCGGCGTCGGGGACACCAATGCCGCCTCCGGCGGAGACACCAATGGCCCCGCCATCGCGTTCTGCGAGTTGCTGGCCGTGAAGCTAGGAATCGGGGGCGGCCCCTATTGGCCGCCCGCAATCCACGCACTCAACCCCTCGATCAAGGTAGGCAGAATGGCGGTGATCGTCGCTCCGAGCTGTTGTTGCACTTGCTCTTGGACAATCTCCGGAATCCGCGCCACCTGTGCCTTGAGTTCTTGAACCTCGCGCGCCTGGCTTTCCGAGCTGGTCTTTTTCTCCTTTTGCCCACCAGTGTTATAGTATGACGACCATTTTGTCGACAAGCCTTTGCCGGCCACACGACCAGCTGACGTCGGCTTACTGAGCTTATCCTTGTTCTTCATTACATTCAACGCCCTATTTAGAGTCGTGTCCCAAGGGTTGCTCTTAGTCGACCCCACGCTACTGCTTTCTGTCGCCTGCGGAAGGAATGTGAACCATTTAGAAATTTGGCTTCATTAATTAGAATGCAACCATATGGAGCTAATTACGCGGGGGTGTATTCCTTACCAGAACAAGCTCAGGCGCCCTGGTCTTCGGATCCGTGGTAAGCTCCTTTGTTTTCGGGTCCTTCTTGTACCGGTCCCTGACAAAGTTCCTGGTCTGCTTGTCACCGTATTTATCGAAGAGGGGCGGTAGGCCTTGCTTGGCACGGTCCGCATCCTCCTTGTCCCATATAGGCTCCGCCACTCTGTAACCGCCGGGACCGAGTGTGTGTTCCCCTAAGTTCAGCTCCCGCATTTCTTTCCCCCACTGGCTTGATTCGGAGTGTGCGGTGCTCGAGCAATTGATCTTGAAGTCGTTGTAGTCATCTTCGGTGATCGAAGGATTTTTCTCCTTGATCTTCTCATAACTCTCACCTTTCTCGATCATTCTCTTCACATTGCTTTTCCAAGTAGACAGGGCCTTGCTCATCTTCGTGAGGGCAGCATTGTTCACTTTATTCCCTTTGAGGCTTGTGTTTTCAAATTCAGCGGGGAACTTGTATCGTTCGTGGACCTTCCTGAAGAGGAGGTTGCGCAAATTCCCTCGGTCAGGATGCCTCAGGTTCTCGGTGTTGATTGAGATGGTGCTCCGGAGAATGCACCCAAGCTTAAGCGAGTACCCCTTGACTATTCGTTCGAGCGCCGTTGGATTCCCGTCGGAGTCCACTTCAGTAACTTCCTCCTTGAGGGTGCGGAGCACGGTTGGGCGTCGGTCCTTCCGTTGCAACTTCGGTTGGCTGCCATCTGTGCGTGCGCCGCCATCATCAGTGGTGGCATCCTCGGCGGCACCATCAGTGGTGGCATCAGTGGGGTCATCCTCGGCGGTACCATCAGTGGTCTCAGGATCGGTGGGGAAGGCGGCGTCCTCATACAAGTGAGGTTGTTCCTCCATCTCCTGGGACAGCTCCCAGAATGCCTTGCCGCCCGAACCCCCGGCCTCATCGTTGTTGGCCATGTTTCTCTCTAAATAGGAACAAAGTTTGGTCAAAAAGTTGGTTATTGTCAAGGAACAAGATCATGGTCTCATCATTTAGGGTTTGTCGACACCGAGGCATCCTAAAAGCTAAGCTTTTATAATTGAGGGTTTTTCGACGCCGAGGCACCCTAAAAGTCTAAGCTTTCATCATTTCGGTTTTTATCGACACCGAGGCACCCTAAAAGCCAAGGTTTTATAATTTATGGTTTGTCGACACCGAGGCATCCTAAAAGCTAAGTTGGGAAGGAGAATTCTAAGTTGGGCCTAATCACTTGGCTCTATTGCCGCCTATGGTTTAATGCAGCTAGAATAAAGGGGCACTTGATCCTACTTAATTAACTACTAAGATACCCCGGCCCATGCATTAGTCACAAGTACCCCATATGTCCTATTTTTAGCAAAGTCATGCTAAAATTCACGAAAAATTTCAGCATGACCTTTGCTGAAAATAGGACATATGGAGTACCCGAATTTGCCGGAACGGAAGTTAATCGATATTCCAGCAAACTCAAGGGCCTCTCGGGTGGACAAGGCAAAAAAGGCCTCCATCACAACATGGAAAATACATTGGCATGTGAAGAGGTGAAACAATATATGCATCTCCAAGCAGTATCATTCAACATGAAGATATGAACCGTTCTTAAAATAAGTTTGCATGAAAATACATTGGCATGTGAAGATATGAACCGTTCTTAAAATAAGTTTGCAGGAAGATCAAATCCACAAGGGACAGTCACACACACACACACACACACACACAATAAAATTACATGCCTTGAGGGGGAATTACATGCCTGAAGAGTTCGGTTTATTAAATTGAGCTAGATAACAAATAGGAAGAACAGACATACATGCAAGGGGGAATTGCTAAAGACTTGAGTGTGCACACATCAACAGTTCTACTAATCCATGTTAACAATTCATACACCGACATCATATGTTTTTGTCCCATGATACTACAGTTGCAATCTAATAATAAGGCATGTAGGCACAACCATGGACAGCAAAATGTGGCTGACAAGTTACTGAAGCATTCAACAGCATCGACCAACCCATCACCACCATGAATCAACTGTTAACTGTACGAATCGATGATGATGCCAAATTACACTAAAAATAAGTACACTACTGGACATGCCAAAATCAGATTGTGCAATTTCTAAAAGAAGAGGAACAGAAAACAAACTCCTAGAGAACTCTGATAATGTGACAGGCATATGATTAATTTGTTATGGCTTCAGCTAAAAAAATTGTTATGGCTTGATGAGTCTAACAGAAAAGTAAATGATTGAATTTTGGAAACATCACTTTTGGGAGGTCAGACTTTCAACCAGGTCTAAGCTTGTGTTACCAAAACTACAACGGATAGAGTAATTCCGTAAATTATTATATTATATGTTCTTCCAAAAGTATGTATATCAGTTTTGCTCATAGATTCAAAATTCTTTAATTTTTCTCTAAAATACCAACCAACTACAGTGTTGAAGCTTCATCAAAATTTCAAAGGGGGGCAAAGGAAAATACAGAGATCAACCATCTATTTGCGCTCTATGGAAAATTGTGTGCAATTAGTTCATAATTTAATCTAATGTTTCTACTCTCACTTTTGCACTGAAAGGTGACAAATATTAGTGTTGGGGCAAGCATGTAATTTTGAAACATGGAACCAAAAAAATTGCCATCAACTGCGGATGCATATATTTGGAAGCACACATCTACCATAAATAGGCTGGAACATGTTCGCGGAAGCATAGTAAAAACAAGTCTTTTATCAGTAATTCTAACAAACAACCCTCAACGCATATATTTGGTAAGGTAATTCTTCCATTTTGCTAGATGTATGAAGTTGGAAATATTGCAAATGGTGCATTATTAGTGTTGGGTAGAAGCAAGTAGTTTTGAAAAATGAAACCAAAAACTTTGCCGCTAAATATGGATGTATATATTTAGAAGCACCCATCTAACAGAGATTGGCTGGAACATTTGCATGGAAGCATACTAACAAAAACAAGCCTTTTAACAGTAATTCTGACAAACAAGCCACGACGCATATATTTGGTACGGTAATTCTTCCATTTTTATAGATTTATGAACTGAAAATATAGCAAATGGTGTATTATTAGTGTTGGGTGAAGCATGAAAATTTGAAAAATGAAACAAAAAACCGTTGCAGCCAACTGCAGATGCATATATTTGAAAGTTGTTATGCAGGAAGCAATGAAACAATGTTTTGTAAGCATTTTTCACCACCATTCGAAGCATGAATATTGGAACTATGGAATAGCCACGATTGCCTACCTACATAGCTATGGGTTATCGAATTATCAACGAAGCTCGAGCTACAAGGCTACAAAACCTACAAAAACTTTGCTGATAAATAACCTAACACATGACCAGAACAATAGTAGTCAGCCGATGAACATACAAACCAAAGGACTACTCGACTGTTGGATGAAATACAGAGAAAATTGCACAAAAGAATTACAGGGGTAGATGCACTGCAAAACCTTTGATTTCAAGACAGGGTGCTTGTGATGGGGGGGGTGGGGTTGATCCGCTGCAAGTTCTCCGACCGGCCGGTGCTACTCCGACAGCTGATTCAGTCGATGGCGCACCTGATTTGACCTGGCAAAGAACGAATCGTAGGTTTAACCAGAGATCCAGGAGAGAGTTTGGAGGGGAGAGTGCATTGCAGATTTGGAGGGGAAGGAGGTACCTTCTACCTTGACTAGCACCGCCGCCGGTGGTCCTTGGAGTGGCCTTGGAGGGGAGACGAGGTCGAGGCGGCGGGGCAGCGGCGTCGGGGCGGCGTCGAGGCGACTGGGCAGCGGTGTCGAGGCGGCGGGGCAGCGGCGTCATCGGGAGAGGAGAGGGGAAGGGGATCGGCGCGAGGGCGAGGGCGAGGGAGAGAGATGCAGCGGCGTCGTCGGGGGAGAGAGGGGAAGGGGATAGGGTTGGGCCGTCCGGGGAGGAGATATGGATGGTGGGGGCGGCACAATACTAATGGTGCACCACCCCTCGGTGCGCCATAAGTACAGCCATACTAATGGCGCCCCTCACCCTGGTGCGCCATTAGTATTATTTTTTTGTTTTCTGCTCGAGCCAACATGTTATCTTCCACCTGCCAGATCCAAATCAAGTTCCCTATACTAGCTTGACTGGTCAGCAGCCAGTTCTCACACCAGGAGGTCCTGGGTTCGATTCCCAGGCTCCACAATTTTTTTTATGCATTTAAAATGCTGTTTGATACTTATTTGTGTTTAAATATGTTCAAACTTGTTTAAATCATAACAGTAATATATTTTTATAAGACAGTAATAATTTTTTTAAAAAAATATCATCAAACAGCAATGCCGGTGGAGCGGGGGAGGGTGCGGGGGGTG
>LR738713.1:24876971-24907661 GCA_902687465.1 Secale cereale
TGGACCGGGGGGTGCTCGGCGGCGGCGGTTGAGTAGGGGAATCGAGGGTGCGGGGGGTCGGCGGCGGCGGCCAGTGGACCGGGGGGTGCTCGGCGGCGAGGGGGACCGGATCTGGCGAGGTGGGATAGCGATCGAGATGGAGGGGGGTCGAGATCGAGTGTCCATGAAATTTAAAAATATTCATGATAGTTCAAAAAGTGCCCATGAAATACAATCGAGAAATGAAGGCTATGATTTAAATACAATCGATCTTAGCTAGCTATCTGTTCACAATCTTCTTGCCCTTCTTTTTCGCAAATGGAGTTCTTTTGTGGAACGGACGTCCTTTAGGTAGGGTGGTCCTGCTTCTTCTTGTGGTGTATGCTGCTACTTCATCATCGTCGTCATGTTCGATCCTCGGGTCGCCGTACTTGTCGAAGTCTTGCTCATTGGCTACTCCATCCATTCCGATGATCTTCCTTTTGCCTCTCCTCAAGACAACATGACTCGGCTTTGACGGGTCGGTAATGAAGAAGCATTGGTCAACTTGGGAAGCCAGTACCCATGGCTCATTTTTCACGGTGACGTTTGCGCCCGCGGTCTTGGATTTGGCTTCAGGTATAACCATGGTGGTGAAATACCGGTCTTCTTTTAGGATGCTCTTGGCCCATCTGACATGGAACATCGGGACCTTCTCTCCAGCGTAGCTCAGCTCCTAGATCTCCTCGATCCTTCCGTAGTATCTGTCCTTATCATTACCGGTGTAGGATTCCATCGTTACCCCGGAGTTCTGATAACCATCGCTCTTCATGTCCTTGGCCTCGGTGTAGAATGTGTAGCCGTTGATATCGTACGCCTCATAGGTCATCAGGTTGTGCTCGGCGCCCTGTGACAAGGCAAATATGAGTTGTTCTTCCGCGGAAGAATCCTCATGTAAAGGGTACGACAGAAGCTTCTTCTTGAACCAACGTGTGAAACATGAGTTGTGCTCTTTGATTATATCTCCGTCCGTCCTCTGTTGGCCTCGGTCATTGTACATCTTCTCAATAAAGGTTTTGTGCTCTACCACCTAAGGATCGACCATGTCTATGTGTTGTAGCGCGACTAGGTTTGCTCTTTCAAAGTCGGCGAGTCGACCCTCGAAGTCGATATGCATTTCGCGGCGACCCTCACGGTGACCCCATCCAGCGAGCCTGCCGAGGTGCCTGTTGACGGGCAGACCAACGGGGTTCTCGATGCCTAGATAATTCGTGCAGTAGGAGATGCACTCTTCGGTCAGTAAGCCCCTGGCTATGCTTCCCTCTGGACGTGACATGTTGTGAACGTATCCTTTGATGACACCATTCATCCTTTCGAACGGCATCATGATGTGCAGGAACGTCGGCCCGAGTTGGATGATATCGTCCACGATATGGACCAGCAGATGCACCATAACGTCAAAGAATGCGGGCGGGAAGTACATCTCAAGCTCGCATAGTATCACCACGATCTCTTCCTGTAGCCTTCTGAGTTGCCTCACTCCAACAGACTTCCGAGAGATGACGTCGAAAAAGTTGCATAGGCCAAATAGGGTTTCACGGACGTGCGCGTCCATGATCCCACGGATTGCAACTGGAAGTATCTGCGTCATCAGCACGTGACAGTCGTGAGACTTCATCCCGCTGAACTTCAGCTTCGCTGGGTCTAGGTATCTGCTTATCTTCCCCGCGTAACCGTAAGGAAGTTTTACTCCTACGAGGTAGGTGAAAAACTGCTCGATCTCCTCCTGACTTAGAGTGAAGCACGCGGGAGGGTAGTCATTTCCGGTCTTCTTGGCCTTTTTGCCTTTGTGACGACTTTCCGTGTCCTGCTTCGCCTCATCATCATGATCATCATATATAGCGTGAAGCTCCTTCCTGATGCCCATTGATTTCAAGGCTGCCCTTGCTTTCAGCCCATCTTTCGTCCTCTCTGGCATGTTGAGCAGGGTACCAAGCAGACTCTCGCACACGTTCTTCGTGATACGCATTACATGAAGGCTGTGAGGCACACGGTGGATCTTCCAGTACGGCAAGTCCCAGAAAACAGACCTCGTTTTCCATACCTTCAGCAGCGGCTCTGGCGCCTTTCGCTTCTTTCCCGGCTCTAGCGCCTTTTGCTTCTTTCCCGGCAGTGGGCAATCTTTCCAATTTTTCAACAGCTCGTCTATTTCCTCGCCGCTCCTCGTACGCAGGCGTCCTCGGGGTTCGGTTTCACCATCGAACAGATCCTTGCGTTTTCTCCACAGGTCATTGTCGTGAAGCCACCTTCGATGTCCCATGAACACGGTTTTCGAAGACCCGGGATCTCTATATAGCTGGCGATACGTTGTGTCATCCATGCACCTGAGGCATCCAGAAAATCCGTGGACCACCTGCCCCGCGACATATCCGTAACCGAGATAGTCGTGCACCGTCGTGAGCAGCGCGGCTCTCATAGGGAAATATTCTTTCTTTGCGGCGTCCCACGTATTGGTTGGCGTTTTCCACAGCGTGTCTAGCTCCTCTTTCTGCAGCCCTAGATACAGATTGATGTCGTTCCCTGGTTGTTTCGGTCCTTCAATTAGCATACTCATGTGAATGTACTTCCTCTTCATGCACAACCAGGGGGGAAGGTTGTACATCCACACAAACACAAGCCAGGTGCTATGTGTGCTTCTCTGGCTGCCAAACGGATTGACTCCATCGGTGCTCGCGCCCAGCACGATGTTCCTTGGATCGTTCCCAAATTCTAGGTCTTCGAAGTTCAACGCTTGCCACTGGCTCGCATCCTTAGGGTGACTCAACATCTTGTCTTTTTTATCTATCTCCGGATCATTTGCGTCATCTTCTCGCTTCTTCTCCTCCCTATCCGCGTGCCAACGCAGGAGCTTTGCTACCTTAGGGTCCGCGAAATACCGCTGCAGACGAGGAGTGATCGGAAAGTACCACACCACTTTTCGAGGAGCTTTCTTCCTCTTCTTGTATCGAGTGATGCCGCACACCGGACATATGGTAGACTCCGCGTCCTCGTCCCGATAAATGATGCAATTGTTCATGCACACATGGTATTTCACGTGCGGTAAATCCAGAGGACACACGATTTTCTTCGCCTCCTCCAAACTGGTGGGGCACTTGTTCCCCTTGGGAAGACATTCGTGCCAGAATGACATGTTCTCGTCGAAGCATGCGTCGGTCATTTTGTGTTTTACCTTCATCTCCAGAGCCATGAGCATTACTTTCAGGCGGGTATCCTCGGGCATGCATCCGTCATACAATGGAGTAAGCGCGTCTAACTCAAGTTGATCCATCTTGGCTTTCTCTCGGGCGGCAGCTCTTGCGTTATCGGTCTGCTTGAGAAGCAGCTCTTGAATATGAGGGTCCTGCACCCAGCCCATCGATGGTCCAGCATCGTCTGCTCCGCCGGCATCATCATCTTCATGATCATGCCCGTCGTCTGCTCTGGCATCTTCCTCATCATCATGTCCTGCATCTTCTACATGATGACTGTGTACAGCATCACCGTCGTGATCATCTCCTGGGGATTCTTCGTCTTCTCGCCCGCCCAAGCCGCGGTGGTTGTCTTGCTGCCCTTCCTCATTTCTTTCCCGGCCCCCATGGACGACTTCGTAGTCATCTTCATCACCTTGCCACCGATAGCCATCCATGAAACCACGCAAGAGCAGGTGCTCCCGCACCTGCCCGGAATCCGGGTCCGCAATAAGGCTCTTCAGCTTGCATCTTCGACACGGACATCTTATCTCCGTCTCGTTCTTTTGAAGCATCTCGGCCTTCGCGGACCTCAAAAACCTATTCACGATGCCTTCGGTCATCGTGCGCACCATGGTCGCCTGCGGGGAAAGAGCAAAACGATATTTTAGAACCAAGAAAAAATTTGCCATGACTTTCCCTAAAAATAGGAAAAAAAAGAATGCTTAATGCCAAAATTCTCACCGAAACGGAAATGAATCAACATTCTGGGAAAATATTGGCAACTATCGCATTTCAAATACCGGTACACCTCCAAACACAAACACATATGCAACACAACAAACATATGCAACACCACGAACATAAATAGAACTAGCTAGGCCATAAAAAGTGCATGTGCACATTGTTGTAGGGAGAACAACATAAATATAGCTTCCCCCCTTACTTACCTATCAAAACAAGGTAATTTAACCACTTAATTTGAATGAATCTATGGTGGAAATGAGGTGAAAAAGAGGAGGGACCCGAGACAAGGAAGAGGTGGAGAGAATGAAGTGGGGAGAAAGTGAGTGTGGGTAGGAGAGGCTGTCCAAAATATCTTGTTGCTGCCCACTTACTAATGGCGCACCCACTATAAATGCGCCATTAGTAATCAAGGTTACTAATGGCGCATCTTCAGTAAGTGCGCCATTACTAGTTTTGAAAAAAAAAACAAAAAAATACTAATGGCGCACTGTCCCATAGTTCGCCATTACTAGTTTAAACTAGTAATGGCACACTGTGGAACAGTGCGCCATTAGTAGTTTTGCAAAAACAGAATAAAAAATATAATAAAAAAGAACATTAGTGGCGCACTTTCCTGCAGGTGCGCCATTACTAGTTACAACTAGTAATGGTGCACTTTGTCTGGATGCGCCATTAGTATGTTTGGACAGGCGCACTAGTTCAAAAAAAAACTTTTTGATACTAATGGCGCACCCTGGGCCAGGTGCGCCATTAGTAGTTTGAACTCTAATGGCGTATCAGTGGGTGGTGCACCATTAGTATATACTAATGGCGCACTGCTTGTCTGGTGCGCCATTAGTATCAATTCCATCTATAGCCCTTTTCCTAGTAGTGCATCACCAATTCCATGATGCTCACCACCGTGCGTGAGTAATTCCATCATAGGCTTGCTGGACGGTGATGGGTTGGATGGGATCTATCATGTAATCGAGTTAGTTTTGTTAGGGTTTGATCCCTAGTATCCACTATGTTCTGAGATTGATGTTGCTATGACTTTGCTATGCTTAATGCTTGTCACTAGGGCCCGAGTGCTATGATTTCAGATCTGAACCTATTATGTTTTCATGAATATATGTGTGTTCTTGATCCTACCTTGCAAGTCTATAGTCACCTACTATGTGTTATGATCCGGCAACCCCGAAGTGACAATAATCGGGACCACTCCCGGTGATGACCATAGTTTGAGGAGTTCATGTATTCTCCATGTGTTAATGCTTTGGTCCGGTACTCTATTAAAAGGAGGCCTTAATATCCCTTAATTTCCAATAGGACCCCGCTGCCACGGGAGGGTACGACAAAAGATGTCATGCAAGTTCTTTTCCATAAGCATGTATGACTATATTCGGAATACATGCCTACATTGCATTGATGAATTGGAGCTAGTTCTGTGTCACCCTAGGTTATAAATTCTACATGATGAATTGCATCCGACATAATTTCCCATCACCGATCCAATGCCTACGAGCTTTTCACCTATAGCTTGTTATTTATTTACTTTTCCGCTGCTACTATTACAAAAACTACAAAAACACTATCGTTACTTTTATTGCTGCTACCACCACTATCATACTACTTTGCTACTAAACTATCTTGCTGTAGATACTAAGTTTCCAGGTGTGGTTGAATTGACAACTCAGCTACTAATACTTAAGAGTATTCTTTGGCTCCCCTTGTGTTGAATCAATAAATTTGGGTTGAATACTTTACCCTCGAAAACTATTGCGATCCCCTACACTTGTGGGTTATCAAGACTATTTTCTAGCGCCGTTGCCGGGGAGCATAGCTCTATTCTTTAAGTCACTTGGGATTTATATCTGTTGATCACTATGAAGAATCTGAAGGACTCAAAAACCAAGATCTTACCCTCAACTACGAGGGGAGTTAAGGAACTGCCATCTAGCTCTGCACTTGATTCTCCTTCTGTTATGGGTAAATTTGCGACACCTACTCCTGCTATTGAATCTGATATGTCGTATGTTCTTGATGATGCCACCTCTGCTATGTATGATGAAACTACTTCTATGCTTGATAATACTGTGCCACTAGGTGAATTTCTAGATGAGCAAATTGCTAAGGTTAGGGAGAATGCAAATATTGAAACTGATGATATTTATGAAAGTGATGATGAAGCTTCTCCCAATAGATATGAATTGCTTGTTGTTCCTGAGGGTTATGTTATGGATGAAGAAACTGCTAGAGACTTTCTTTCTTGCAACGATAGATATGATCTTAAGAAATTATTAGCTAAGCTGAAAGAAAAATCCTTGAATGCTAGAATGAAACATGACCCTGCTTTCGCTACTTCACCTATCTATGTTAATGATAAGGATTATGAATTCTCTGTTGATCCTGAGTTAATTACTTTGGTTGAATCTGATCCTTTCCATGGATATGAATCCGAAACTGTTGTGGCACATCTTACTAAGTTGAATGATATAGCCACCCTGTTTACCAACGATGAAAAGATTCGTTATTACTATATCCTTGAGCTGTTTCCTTTCTCGTTAAAGGGTGATGCTAAGACTTGGTTTAATTTTCTTGATCTTGGTTGTGTGCGTAGTCCCCAGGATATGATGTATTACTTCTCTGCTTAATATTTTCCCGCTCATAAGAAACAAGCTATCTTAAGAGAAATATATAACTTTGTGCAAATTCAAGAAAAGAGTCTCCCACAATCTTGGGGGAGGCTTCTCGAATTACTTAATGATTTGCCTGATCATCCTCTTGAGATGCATGATATACTCTATGTCTTTTATAATGGACTAACTGATGCTTCCAGAGACCACCTGGATAGTTGTGCTGGTTGTGTTTTCAGGGAAATAACAGTTGATCAAGCTGAATTACTATTGAATAATATGCTGGCAATGAAAATAATTGGACACTGTGGGGACCCCGACTCATAAGTCGAGATCACCGAATGCACGTGTACAGTGATCCCAGAGATCAATGCTCACTGAACACACAGAAGCTGAATAACAAGAGTCTTACATCCATACATACCGTATTACACAAATAGGACCATTAAGGTCAAGTCTTGAGTATATCATCGCAGCGGAAATCTTCAATAACAACTTGGACCCATGCCATCTGCCTTAACCCTACAGGCATTCTGACTGGGAAGCGTCCTAGCTCGCATGTTCATCACCAAGAAATCTTAATCATATCTTGTTCTCTCCTGCCTGGCCAATAAAATAACCAGTGGCAAGCCAATGAGTACTTTGAATGTACTCGCAAGCAACCCAAGTGTGATGACAGAATAATTATGCAAGGCTCTACTGCTAGATTGGCAGTTTTGCGGAAAGCTAGTTTTTCATATGCAAGTATGATCAACATATATCATGGACATGCATGTGTCTGCAACAAGTATCAGGAGGTCACAGACATCATTATCGAGAAAGAGTTGTAATCAACTCATGCTCAAGCTCATTGTGACTTTCTCTCAATCACTTCAACAGATTTACCCGAACCGTGTTGTTTTCCAGAAACTTATGGACATAGTCTAAGTAGCACCACCCAACTGTCCTTGACCGCGGACACGGCTATTCGAATAGTTTGACACTCTGCAGAGGTTGCACACTTTACACACAAGATCCGGGGAACTTCCGTGTCATCCACGACCCGCGGCACCTCAAGTACCCGGGGTAAGTACCCGATCACTATCTTTCCCTAGACGACACTAACACAGAGTCCACTCGATTGGTAGCAAACCCCGTGCCCCACATTTCACATCTTAATAATTGTGGAGACTCGCTCCCATATTCATCACATACCACAAGCACGGGGTACCAATGGTGTGTCCGGTGCCCTGTAAAGACAGTCATGGCCGCCTATCCAAGCACGACCCCGTCCCGAGAGTGACCTCATGTCACCCCCGTCACTAGTAATGCGGGCACCATGCTAGTATCAACCTAGGTAATCAATAATGCCCTTTCCCATATAAGGGTAGAGTGGTTGCGCATGTTTGGTTGGGACGGTAGTCACACATAAATCTAATCCATCTCTGTCAACAACACTCTCGTCAAGCCTCGGTACACTACTTCTTCACCAAGTAGTGCCCTAGTTTCTCATCATCTCCCAGGGGCATTAATGGCACCCACTGGGTCATTTGCAAGTATGTCAAACCACACTTGTTTCACTCGATGCATAACCCTGGCCCATTTTGCGTAGCCAACTACTATAGCATATATCTATCTACTCCCACCCACATATCCCTCATAGGAAGGTAGGGTCATGTTTGATGCAAGTTCAATAGCAAAGTAACAAAGGTAGCAACCAAAGTGGTCACCTCTTCTACATGATTCCGATGCATTGATAATGAGGTGCTATGAGACATGCATAAAAAGGTTTCTTGAACATGGTCAAAGGGCTGCTTGCCTTGTCCTTCTGAGTCTTCAAACCTTCTGGTCCATCTTCGAGTACTTCGTTTATTTCGTCAACTAACGATGGAAACAATCATAATAAGCAACACAAACAAAGCAAAAATAAAAGTGCTCTAAAAATAGGAGTTGGAATTTTCTAGGATACCTCTGGTCATATGAAAAATAACCAAGGTGGTTTCATTGGGGTATGATCAATGGATGGTTTGGCACATTTCAATATGATGGAATCAAGGGTTTTATGGATTTGAAAGAAGTGTATAGAAATATATTTTTGAACAATGAGCAAAGGCACCTATCCATCAAGTCATGATTTTAGAAGCATCTAGGAGTTGGTTTCACTGGATTTGGAATTGAAATGAATTTCCTAGGATTTTGCAAAGTTGATAAATATGAAGAAATGGCTCAATATTTGGTGGGGCACAGAAAGTATTAATAAAAATGTTCCAAAACTAAGTTCGGATATGACAAGCACCTAGGAATTTGAACCACTGCATTTGGATCAAATTTGAGCTCTCTGCGATTTTCTAAAGTTCATCACAGAAAATGAAATAATGGCATTTGATAATTATTTGTGAAGGAAATGATTCTGGAAAAATGTGCATGTTGCACCATGTGGTAGAGCATGATTTTAGAAACTACCAGAAATTTGAATCATCAAATTTGGAGTTCATCTGAATTATTGATGGATTTTTGAAGATTATTGGAAAAAGAAAAAGGAAAAAGGGAAGGGGTTTATACCTATACTGCGGTTTGGGCGCAGTATAGCGCCGCAGCGCCCTGGGCCGGCCCAGCTGCTCAGCTGCGCGCAGACAGAGCCAGGCGACGTCGAAGGTGTTGGGGAACGTTGCATGGGAAACAAAAATTTTTCCTACGTTCACCAAGATCAATCTAGGAGATGCTACTACGAGAGGAGAGTTGGATCCACGTACCCTTGTAGATCGCTAAGCGGAAGCGTTAAGAACGCGGTTGATTGAGTCGTACTCGCCGCGATTCAGATCGCCGAAGATCCTAGCACCGAAGCAACGGTGCCTCCGCGTTCTTCACACGTACGGCTCGGGGACGTCTCCTCCTTCTTGATCCAGCAAGGGGTGGAGGAGAGGTTGATGGAGAGACCGGCAGCACGACGGCGTGGTGGTGATGGTGGAGGAGGATTCCAGCAGGGCTTCGCCTAAGCACCGCGGGAAGACGAATATGTTGTGGGAGAGGGAGGGCAGCACCGAGGCACAAACGTGTGTTGGCTGCCCTCCCTCTACCTCTCTATATATAGGGGGAAGGAGGAGAGGGGGGCGCCCTAGGGTTTCCCCTAGGGGGGCCGGCGGCCAGGGCAGTGGGGGGGTGGCGGCCAAGGGCTGCGCCAGGCCCTAGGGTTTCCCCCCCCTAGGTGCCTTGCCCCCCAAGCCAGGGGGTGCGGCTGCCCTAGGAGGGGCCAGCCCCCATTGCGCCATAGGAGAGGGCCCAGGGGGGGCGCACAGCCCTATGAGGGCTGTGGTGTCCCCCCTTTGTGGCCCATTAGGCCCAGAACCACTTCCGGGACCCCGAAACCCTTTTCGGTAATCCGCCGATTTCCCGATGCTCCCCGGAACACTTCCGGACTCCGAAACCTTTCATCCTATATATCAATCTTCGTCCCCGGACCACTCCGGAGACCCTCGTCACGTCCGGGATCTCATCCGGGACTCCGAACAACCTTCGGTAACCATGCACTGTTCTCACTAACAACCCTAGCGTCACCGAACCTTAAGTGTCTAGACCCTGCGGGTTCGGAAACCATGTAGACATGACCGAGACACTCCCAGGTCAATAACCAATAGCGGGATCTGGATACCCATATTGGTTCCCACACGTTTCTCGATGATCTCATCGGATGAACCACGATGTCAAGGATTCAAGCAATCCCGTATATAGTTCCCTTTGTCTCGTCGGTATGTTACTTGCCCGAGATTCGATCGTCGGTATCTCTATACCTAGTTCAATCTCGTTACCGGCAAGTCTCTTTACTCGTTACTGTAATACATAATCCCGTGACCAACTACTTAGTCACTTTGAGCTCATTGAGATGACGTATTACCGAGTGGGCCCGGAGATACCTCTCCGTCACACGGAGTGACAAATCCCAGTCTCGATCCATGTCAACTCAACAGACACCCTCGGAGATACCTGTAGAGTACCTTTATAGTCACCCAGTTACGTTGTGACGTTTGGCACACACAAAGCACTCCTACGGTGTCAGTGAGTTACATGATCTCATGGTCATAGGAACTTATACTTGACATGCAGAAAACTATAGCGATAACTGACACGATCAAAAGCTATGTTTAACGTTTGGGTCTCGTCCATCACATCATTCTCCTAATGATGTGATCCCGTTATCAAATGACAACTCATGTCTATGACCTGGAAACCGTGGTCATCTTTGATCAACGAGCTAGTTCTGTAGAGGCTCACTAGGGACACAAAGTCTGTCTATTCATCCACACATGTATTTGAGTTTCCAGTCAATACAATTATAGCATGGATAATAAACGATTATCATGAACAAGGAAATATAATAATAACTCTTTTATTATTGCCTCTAGGGCATATTTCCAACAGTCTCCCACTTGCACTAGAGTCAATAATCTAGCATTACAAGGTAATGAATCTAACACCCATAGAGTCTTGGTGTTGATCATGCTTAGCCCGTGGAAGAGGCTTAGTCGACGGATCTGCAACATTCAAATCCGTGTGTACTTTGCAAATATTTATGTCCTCCTCCTTGACCGAATCGCGGATGGAATTGAAGCGTCGCTTTATGTGTCTGGTCCTCTTGTGAAACCTTGGTTCCTTGGCTAGAGCAATGGCACCAGTGTTATCACAGAACAGAGTCATTGGGTTCAGTGCACTAGGCACAACTCCAAGATCTGTCATGAACTCCTTCATCCAGACACCTTCCTTTGCCGCCTCCGAGGCAGCTATATACTCCGCTTCACATGTAGAATCAGCTACCACGCTCTGCTTGGAACTGCACCAGCTTACCGCTCCCCCGTTGAGAATATATACGTATCCGGTTTGAGACTTAGAGTCATCCGGATCAGTGTCAAAGCTTGCATCGACGTAACCCTTTACGACGAGCTCTTGATCACCTCCATAAACGAGAAACATCTCCTTAGTCCTTTTCAGGTACTTTAGGATATTCTTGACCGCTGTCCAGTGATCCATACCAGGATTACTTTGAAACCTTCCGGCCATACTTATGGCAAGGCTGACATCTGGTCTTGTGCACAGCATTGCATACATGATAGAGCCTATGGCTGAAGCATAGGGGACGACAATCATCTTTTCTCTATCTTCCGCAGTCACTGGGCATTGAGTCTTACTCAACTTTGTACCTTGCAATACCGGCAAGAACCCCTTCTTGGATTGATCCATTTTGAACTTCTTCAAAACTTTATCAAGGTATGTACTTTGTGAAAGTCCTATCAAGCGTCTTGATCTATCTCTATAGATCTTGATGCCCAATATGAAAGCAGCTTCACCGAGATCCTTCATCAAAAAACTCTTGTTCAAATACCCCTTCACGCTATCCAAAAATTCTATATTGTTTCCAATCAGCAATATGTCATCCACATATAATATTAGAAACGCTATAGAGCTCCCACTCACTTTCTTGTAAATACAAGCTTCATTGTAAACTTGTATAAACCCAAACGCTTTGATCACCTCATCAAAGCGAAGATTCCAACTCCGAGATGCTTGCACCAGCCCATAAATGGAACGCTGGAGCCTGCATACTTTGTCAGCATTCTCTGGATCAACAAAACCTTCCGGTTGCATCATATACAACTCTTCCTTAAGAAAACCGTTAAGGAACGCTGTTTTGACATCCATCTGCCAAATTTCATAATCGAAATATGCAGCTATTGCTAACATGATTCGGACGGATTTAAGCATCGCTACGGGTGAGAAAGTCTCATCGTAGTCAATCCCTTGAACTTGTGAAAAACCCTTTGCCACAAGTCGAGCTTTATACATGGTGACATTACCGTCAGCGTCCGTCTTCCTCTTAAAAATCCATTTATTCTGAATGGCCTTCCGCCCTTCAGGTAATACTTCCAAAGTCCATACTTTGTTTTCATACATGGATCCCATCTCGGATTTCATGGCCTCTAACCATTTGTCGGAATCCGGGCCCACCATCGCTTCTCCATAGCTCGTAGGTTCACCGTTGTCTAACAACATGACCTCCAAGACAGGGTTACCATACCGCTCAGGTGCAGTGCGTACCCTTGTCGACCTACGAGGTTCGGTAGTAACTTGATCAGAAGCTCCTTGATCATCATCATTGGCTTCCTCTTCAACCTCTGCAGGCTCCACAAAAACATCTTTCTGCGCTGCGCTACTCTCTGGTTGAAGCAGAGGTTCAATAACCTCATCAAGTTCTACCTTCCTCCCACTCAATTCTTTCGAGAGAAAATCTTTCTCGAGAAAGGACCCGTTCTTAGCGACAAAAACTTTGCCCTCGGATCTGAGATAGAAGGTGTACCCAACTGTTTCTTTTGGGTATCCTATGAAGACACATTTGTCCGCTTTGGGTTCGAGCTTTTCTGGCTGAAGCCTTTTGACATAAGCATCGCAACCCCAAACCTTGAGAAAAGACAACTTAGGTTTCTTACCAAACCACAGTTCATACGGTGTTGTCTCAACGGACTTAGATGGAGCCCTATTTAAAGTGAATGCAGCTGTCTCTAACGCATATCCCCAAAACGATAGTGGCAAATCGGCAAGAGACATCATAGAACGTACCATATCTAATAGGGTTCGATTACGACGTTCGGACACACCATTACGCTGTGGTGTTCCAGGTGGCGTCAACTGTGAAACAATTCCACATTTTCTTAAGTGATCACCAAACTCATAACTCAGATATTCTCCCCCTCGATCAGATCGTAGGAACTTGATCTTCTTGTTACGATGACTTTCAACTTCACTCTGAAATTGTTTGAACTTTTCAAAAGTTTCAGACTTATGCTTCATCAAGTAAATATACCCATATCTACTTAAGTCGTCAGTGAAGGTGAGAAAATAACGATATCCACCGCGCGCCGTTACACTCATCGGACCGCACACATCAGTATGTATGATTTCCAATAAGTCACTTGCCCGTTCCATTGTCCCTGAAAACGGGGTCCTTGTCATCTTGCCCATGAGGCACGGCTCGCACGTGTCAAGTGATTCAAAATCAAGAGACTCCAAAAGTCCATCAGCATGGAGCTTCCTCATGCGTTTCACGCCGATATGACCCAGACGGCAGTGCCACAAGAAAGTGGTATTATCATTATCAACTCTACATCTTTTGGCATCAATGTTATGAACATGTGTATCATCACTATCGAGATTCAATAAGAATAAAACCCTAACTTCGGGTGCATGACCATAAAAGATATTACTCATATAAATAGAACAACCATTATTCTCTGACTTAAATGAGTAACCGTCTCGCAATAAACAAGATCCAGATATAATGTTCATGCTTAACGCAGGCACTAAATAACAATTATTCAGGTTCATAACTAATCCCGATGGTAATCGAAGAGCGAGCGTGCCGACGGCGATCACATCAACCTTGGAACCATTTCCCACGCGCATCGTCACTTCGTCCTTCGCCAGCCTCCGTTTATTCCGCAGTTCCTGTTTAGAGTTGCAAATGTGAGCAACCGAACCGGTATCAAATACCCAGGCACTACAACGAGAGTTGGTAAGGTACACATCAATAACATGTATATCACATATACCTTTGTTGTTGTTGGCCCCCTTCTTGTCCGCCAGATACTTGGGGCAGTTCCGCTTCCAGTGGCCGTTCCCCTTGCAATAGAAACACTCAGTCTCTGGCTTGGGCCCAGCCTTGGGTTTCTTCACTGGATTAGCAACTGCTTTGCCACCCTTCTTAGAGTTACCCTTCTTGCCCTTGCCATTCTTCTTGAAACTGGTGGTTTTATTGACCATCAACACTTGATAGTCCTTCTGGATGTCTGCCTCAGCGACTTTCAGCATCAAAAACAGCTCGGCGATGGTCTTGTTCATCCCTTGCATGTTATACTGCTGCACGAAGCTCTTGTAGCTTGGAGGGAGTGACTGGAGAATTCTGTCAATGATAGCCTCATCCGGGAACACAAGTCCCAGATCAGCTATGCGGGTATAGTACCCAGACATCTTCAGTAAGTGCTCACTGACAGACGAATTCTCCTCCATCTTGCAAGCAAAGAATTTATCGGTGGTCTCATACCTCTCGATCTTAGCATTCTTCTCAAAGATGAACTTCAACTCCTGGTACATCTCATATGCACCATGACGTTCAAAACGCCTTTGAAGTCCTCCTTCCAAGCCGTACAACATGGCACACTGCACTATCGAATAGTCATCCGAACGTGTCTGCCAGACGTTCAAAACGTCTGCAGGGGCTGTAGGAGCGGGGGGGTCACCTAGCGGTGCATTTAGGACATAAACCTTTTGGGCAGCTATGAGGATGATCCTCAGATTGCGGAGCCAGTCCACAAAGTTGCTCCCGTCATCTTTCAGTTTAGCTTTCTCTAGGAACGCATTAAAATTCAGGGGAGCTACTGCGCGAGCCATCTACAACAAAAGATTTGCAAAGACATTTTAGACTATTATTCATGATAAGTGAGTTACTACCTAATCAAATTATTTATAACTCCCACTCAAATTGACATCCCTCTGGTCATTCGAGCGTGACATGATCCAAATTCACCAACCCAAGTCCGATCATCACGTGAGATGAGGTGGTGTCAATGGTGAACATCAACATGTTGATCATATCTACTATATGACTCATGCTCGACCTTTCGGTCCTCCGTGTTCCGAGGCCATGTCTGTACATGCCAGGCTCGTCAAGTCTAACCCGAGTGTTCTGCATGTGCAAAACTGGCTTGCACCCGTTGTATGCGAACGTAGAGTCTATCACACCCGATCATCACGTGGTGCTTCGAAACGACGAACCTTCGCAACGGCGCACACTCGGGGGGAACACAATTTTATCTTGAAATTTTAGTGAAGGATCATCTTATAATGCTACCGTCGTCCTAAGCAAAATAAGATGCATAAAAGGATTAACATCACATGCAAATCATAAATGACATGATATGGCCATTAACTCGTGCTTTTGATCTCCATCTCCAAAGCACCGGCATGATCTCCATCGTCACCGGCGCCACACCATGATCCCCATCATCATGATCTCCATCATCGTGTCGCCATCGGGGTTGTCGCGCGCCCACCATGCTCTTACTACTATTGCTACCGTTTAGCGATAAAGTAAAGCATTACAAAGCGCTTAATGATTGACACGCAGGTCATACAAAAATTAAAGACAACCCTATGGCTCCTGCCGGTTGCCGTATGCATCGACATGCAAGTCGATATTAACTATTACAACATGATCATCTCATACATCAAATATATCTCATCATGTCATTGGCCATATCATATCACATACATACACTGCAAAAACAAGTTAGACGTCCTCTAATTTGTTGTTGCATGTTTTACGTGGCTGCTATGGGTATCTAGCAAGAACGCTTCTTACCTACGCAAAGCCACAACGGTGATATTCAAGTTGCTATTTAACCTTCTACAAGGACCGCCTTGTTCTATTCCGATTCAACTAAGATAGGAGAGACAGACACCCGCCAGCCATCTTATGCAACAAAAGTCACATGTCTGTCGATGGAACCGGTCTCATGTACGTGGACATGTAAAGTTGGTCCGGGCCGCTTCATCCCATAATACCGCTGAATCAAGAAAGACTAAGGAGGGCAGCAATTTAAACATCAACGCCCACAAACCCTTTTGTGTTCTACTCGAGAAAGCATCTACGCAAGATCCTAGCTCATGATGCCACTGTTGGGGAACGTTGCATGGGAAACAAAAAAATTTCCTACGTTCACCAAGATCAATCTAGGAGATGCTACTACGAGAGGAGAGTTGGATCCATGTACCCTTGTAGATCGCTAAGCGGAAGCGTTAAGAACGCGGTTGATGGAGTCGTACTCGCCGCGATTCAGATCGCCGAAGATCCTAGCACCGAAGCAACGGTGCCTCCGCGTTCTTCACACGTACGGCTCGGGGACGTCTCCTCCTTCTTGATCCAGCAAGGGGTGGAGGAGAGGTTGATGGAGAGACCGGCAGCACGACGGCGTGGTGGTGATGGTGGAGGAGGATTCCAGCAGGGCTTCGCCTAAGCACCGCGGGAAGACGAATATGTTGTGGGAGAGGGAGGGCAGCACCGAGGCACAAACGTGTGTTGGCTGCCCTCCCTCTACCTCTCTATATATAGGGGGAAGGAGGAGAGGGGGGCGCCCTAGGGTTTCCCCTAGGGGGGCCGGCGGCCAGGGCAGTGGGGGGGCGGCGGCCAAGGGCTGCGCCAGGCCCTAGGGTTTCCCCCCCCCCCCTAGGTGCCTTGCCCCCCAAGCCAGGGGGTGCGGCTGCCCTAGGAGGGGCCAGCCCCCATTGCGCCATAGGAGAGGGCCCAGGGGGGGCGGACAGCCCTATGAGGGCTGTGGTGTCCCCCCTTTGTGGCCCATTAGGCCCAGAACCACTTCCGGGACCCCGAAACCCTTTTCGGTAATCCGCCGATTTCCCGATGCTCCCCGGAACACTTCCGGACTCCGAAACCTTTCATCCTATATATCAATCTTCGTCCCCGGACCACTCCGGAGACCCTCGTCACGTCCGGGATCTCATCCGGGACTCCGAACAACCTTCGGTAACCATGCACTGTTCTCACTAACAACCCTAGCGTCACCGAACCTTAAGTGTGTAGACCCTGCGGGTTCGGAAACCATGTAGACATGACCGAGACACTCCCAGGTCAATAACCAATAGCGGGATCTGGATACCCATATTGGTTCCCACACGTTTCTCGATGATCTCATCGGATGAACCACGATGTCAAGGATTCAAGCAATCCCGTATACAGTTCCCTTTGTCTCGTCGGTATGTTACTTGCCCGAGATTCGATCGTCGGTATCTCTATACCTAGTTCAATCTCGTTACCGGCAAGTCTCTTTACTCGTTACTGTAATACATAATCTCGTGACCAACTACTTAGTCACTTTGAGCTCATTGAGATGACGTATTACCGAGTGGGCCCGGAGATACCTCTCCGTCACACGGAGTGACAAATCCCAGTCTCGATCCATGTCAACTCAACAGACACCCTCGGAGATACCTGTAGAGTACCTTTATAGTCACCCAGTTACGTTGTGACGTTTGGCACACACAAAGCACTCCTACGGTGTCAGTGAGTTACATGATCTCATGGTCATAGGAACTTATACTTGACATGCAGAAAACTATAGCGATAACTGACACGATCAAAAGCTATGTTTAACGTTTGGGTCTCGTCCATCACATCATTCTCCTAATGATGTGATCCCGTTATCAAATGACAACTCATGTCTATGACCTGGAAACCGCGGTCATCTTTGATCAACGAGCTAGTTCTGTAGAGGCTCACTAGGGACACAAAGTCTGTCTATTCATCCACACATGTATTTGAGTTTCCAGTCAATACAATTATAGCATGGATAATAAACGATTATCATGAACAAGGAAATATAATAATAACTCTTTTATTATTGCCTCTAGGGCATATTTCCAACAGAAGGCGCCCAGTGGGAATACGTCTCCGCGCAGGGGAGGCAGATCTCGCCGAATCCGCCTCCACTTGAACAGGTGGGGCCTGTTTGCTGGGTCGCCGACAGGCGGGCCCGCACAGCAGGTTCTTCCCCCACCTCCTGCTCGCACAGAGAAGAGGCAGGGGCGGCTTCGACGGCGGCTGGCCGGCGCCACAGGCCGCCGTTTCTGGTGTGCTGGCCACCGGCGTGCTCGAGGGACCCGGCCGCCTCCATCCGTGGGTGGCACAGTCGCCCAAGGGCACCGGGCTGAGTAGGACGTCGGCCGCGGCGGACGAGGCCGACGGTGATGATGGGGATCAACGCCAAGACCACGGGGAGGAGAGGGAGATGCGTGAGGTGGCTCGAGGTGATGGTGGAGATGCTCTGGTGCAGTCTAGAGGGGAGGAGGAGGAGTGGGGGATGCAAATTTTGGCGGAGGCCGCCGGCAAGGCTCCGGCCAGGGAGGTGGCTGTAGGGCACGAGAAGAGGGAGGGATGGGTCCAGAGGATGCACTGGAGGGAGAGGGAGCAAATGGGGCAGAGAGGAGGGTCTGGAGCGGTCTTATATAGACATCCCGCAGCTCACCGTGGACGCGGCGCACGAGTGGCCGCGGCTACGGCTCGGGAGGCCAGGGGAGAGGGCGAGGTGCTGCCTACGGAGTTCGTGGGACTTGAGTAGGGCGCCAGGTAGAGAGAGGAGGAGCGGGGAGGTGCCAGAGCATCGCGCGTGTGGGGCTGCCCACTGGAGCGCTCGGGCGGCCATGGCGCGCGTGCGAGCAGAGGTGAGAGAGGGGGAGAGAGGAGAGGGCCGACCGTCCAGCGTGTCGCGGACGCCGAGGCAGCCTCGGGGGACATGAGGGGGAGGCCCGAGGTGGTCGGGGCTGGTGATTGGGGGTGGCTACAGTGCGCCAGGGCACTGTAGCGCGCTCCAGAGCGCCCGTTTGGCCGGCATGACCGTGTCCCCGGCGCTCTGGACGCGTCCACCTTGCCCAATGATGTCTAGGGGGTCGAGGGAGTAGTAAACAAATGTGTGATGGTTTTGGATGCCCTGGGGAGCCACTGGAATGAGGAGGGAGGTGAGGAAAAAGGAGATTGCTGCTGTCCAGAAGAGTAAAATGGGGTTTTACCTTCTTTAATGATTGAGCTGAGGCATGGGTGAGTTACAGGAGGTAGAAGATGACTAGGAGAAGTTGTGGTAGAAAGCTGAGCTCAAGGGGAATAGTAAAAGTGGTCAAAACAATGGTTTTGGTAAATTGACAGAAGGTGTTTGATCATGTTTTGGGAAAGCAAATGACTTCCAATTGACATGGGACTCAACAGGATGGAATGTCACACACATTTAGGCCCCTCCACCAAATTTGAGCTCATTTGGGCACAGTTGCCAATGTAACTTTGGTGAACCCTAGAAATCAACAGAAATGGTTTCACCATGTTTGAGTTAAGCTAAACATCTCCCCTTGATGCACCACTTGGTGTGGTGTCATCATTTGGGGTTGTGAATGCCCACAAAGTTTGAAGCCCCAGGTAAAAAGTTGGTAATGTAGAGTTGTTCAAATTTGGATCTGGTCAGAAAGGGTTTTGGGGCACTTAGATCAAGTTATGCTTCTCCAAAACTTGTGCCATTTGGCATAGATGCATAATTACATCTTTTTAGCATGTGCACCAAGTTTGAGAGCATTTGGACAAGTTTGGTAATGTAAAGTTGCTCAAACTTCAAAATGGACAGAAATGGTTTTGAGGGGATTAGATGATGATTCCTTGATCTTCAAGGCACGAGGCTTTGCAAGATCATCAAATATGTCATATTTAACATGATAGAATTTCCCTGGAATTTTTGGAGAATATTCCCTTTTTAAATATTTCAAAAGCTTGAAATATCCAGAAAGGGTTAATGAAGGATTTGTCCAATATTTTGAACATGACCATGTGTTGAAACTCTTACATATGGACAATATATGTCCTATGAGTCTCCCTGAATTTTGGAAAATATTTTTGACATAATTAAATAATTCTTCCCTATTAAAGACCATTTGTGGCCTTAAGAAAAAGCTTTTAAATAAAATATAAAAATAACTTTTAAAATTATAATTTTGTGGTTTCTGGGAGTCCTATACCTAATAGGATTCAAATAGACTTTTTGAAAGATTTTTCACAGCCTAAATAAGGTACTTGCAATGCAAACCTCTATTCAGGGGTTTTTGGAAAACTAAATTTTAGAAAATACTATTTGGCCAAAAATATTTTTATAAGAAAATTCTATATTGTTCTATACACATGGCATGATCATTGAGAAAAGGTTTTGGATCAAGGAGATGAAGTATAAGAGTTGGAGGATTTATTTGATTTTTAGAGCACTAGCAAACAGTAGACAGAAAATCAATCAAGCAAAGTCAAAAACACTCAAAAGTTTTTGTCAATCCACATTTTTAGCATGATTACTAACTTAAGCAATGTGGCATGAAAATCAGGGTGTGACAGACCTTACCCCCTTACAAGAATCTCGTCCCCGAGATTCCCAGACTAGGCGTGGAAAGGAATCCGGAGTCTTGGATACGGGGTAGTCTTCACTTCTTCTTGTTGGTTCTGCTTCCGACTGGTGCTCCATGGAATCTTGAAGTACTTGGTGGTGTGGCTTCTTGCTGGTTACCCTCTTTGATGGAGGTTGCTGAGGGGTCTCTTGCGTAGGTTAGTTTGGGTTAGATGTCAAAGGCTCGGTGATGTCCTTGCGGGGACCGGGCTAGTTAGGAAGTAAGAAGAACTTCCAGGGTGGTGACCCGTGGAATATTTGGTGCACGGAGGGTCACTCAGGTGGTAAGTCTAGCTGGGAGCCGTCTACTATTTGTCTTGCAGTGGCCTTGAAGGAAGGTCGATAAATCTTGGTGTGAGCGTTCCTTCGACACGGAAATGCTCGGTTCCTTCGAGAGGAGTGGTTTGCAGATACGCCCGGTCTTGGATGCAGGAGTTCACTTCTTGAGGACGGTGGTCGGTGTAGTTCTTCCTTCTTGACAGGGCGGTCTTCAAATGTCTTCTATCCAGCTGTCCGCCTCTTCTTTTGTCTCCGGGCAGACAAGTAGGCCATCAAATAATGATGTTACCCAACTTGTCCAATTACTCCATGAGGTCTATGGGGTATGCAAGGTAGGCTGGGGTATTGGTGGTGGTCTCCGTTGAGTATTGGCAGGGATCTTCCCAACTCAGAGCGAAGGCCCGTGGTCAGAATCTGACCAGGTTGTGGCTTGGTGGGTGATACGTCCAAAACGTATCTATAATTTCTGCTTGCTCCATGCTTCTTTTGTGTGATATTGCTATGATATTGATGCACTTCCATACACTTTTGATCATATTTGGACTAACCTTTTAACTCAGTGCACCACAGTGCCAGTTCCTGTTTTCTGCTGTTTTTCTATTTCAGGTTTCCCCCATATTAAAAGTGCTCCAAAAATTCCAGGAAAAATATAGGAAAAATCAGCGTACAGGAAGCTTCGCGAAGAACCAAAGATGGGCCAGAGGGGAGCCAGGGGAGGCCCAGGCGGCCACCTGGCGCGGCCCCACCCCTGGCCGCGCCAGGGGGGCGCCTGGGGCCCCTGTTCCGCCTCTGGCTGCCCCCCTTCGCATATATATCCCTCTCGTCCCGAAACCCTCGAGGACAGAACCCTTTTTCGCGATCTCGCCTCTGTTCCGCCGCCGCAGCGCTTCCAAGATCGGGAGCATCAGGAGAACTCTTCCCGGCACCCTGCCGGAGGGGAGAACCACCACCGGGAGCTTCTCCGCCACCATGGACGCTTCCCGGATGAGTTGTGAGTAGTCCACCTTGGACCATGGGTCCATGATCAGTAGCTATGTGATGTTCTCCTCCCCTCTTTGCTCTTCATGGTTTAGACATCGTGAGCTGCCCTACATGATCGAGGCACATATGTAATCTTTCTGCTGTTACTTTGCTGAGTTTGCTGGGATCTGATGGATTATGAGACTATGTTCAGATTGTGTTTGAGTAATATATTTGATTCACCTCTTTTATATCTTTGTTCTTGAGTAATTCTTGCATGTTCTCCGTTGCTGTTTATTGCTTTGGCCAAGTAGTAGGTAGTAACTCCAAGTGGGAGCGTTATGCTTGATTGTGGGTTCATGCCCCCTGATGACTAGCTTGAGTGACAGAAACATGAGTCTAGGGGGTGTGCTGTTGCCACAAGGGAGAAAACAACGGTGCTTGTACTTGCGGGTGCAAGGATTGTTTACTTTACGCAAAGTTCTTTTAATGCAGTTGTCTGTTACTTTGAGTTTATACTTTGGGTGGGATTCGCAACTTAATACCAGCGAGATGTTCTGGATAGATATCTCAAGGTGGATGATTAGTAGTAGATGCAGATGGATTTCGGTCTACTTGCCTTGGCGTACCGCCCATGCTTTTGAGCCTCTACCTTTCTTTGCAGCATAGTTAGCATTGGTTTGCGCACATAATCCTGTCAATTGCCCAGCTGTAATTTGTTTACCTCGGTTTGTTGTTTTATCGTCTTTTGGGAGAGAGATATCACTAGTGAATATCATGGGACCCCGGTCCATATTACCACCGCTGATCACACCTTCTATTTACTTCCTGTTTTTATTTCCTAGTTGCAGTCATAGCTATCATTATTATCTCTTGTGTTTGATCCTTTGTAAACAACAAGGCCGGAGGGATTGACAACCTCTCTGTACTTGTTGGGAGCAAAGTTATCTGTATCTGTGTGCAGGTCCCGTCAACCGCTAAGTTTCTGGCGCCGTTGACACCTACTTGTCGACCCTCGGAGTCTCACGGGATTCGATCCTTGGTATCTTTGCCAAGGGAAATTTTCCGCTACGCTACATCTCAACCTTCCACTTGGGGTAACTGTCAGGGATATGACTAGCAGGTATAAACCGGCTATTGTAAACCGGCTTAGTTATATTATACTTGGTTGTAATATTTTAGTAGAAACTACGGCCCATGAGATTTCAAGGCCCATGTATAGAAGTGCGGTTTATAAACCGCCAAGCGATGTAACTTGATGGATAAGAAAGGAAAAGACAGAGACCGAGGCGGACACAAGTATGAGCCGGCCTCGGGACTCTGTAAACCGGACCAGGCGTTACCTCTATATAAAGGGACGACCTGGACGGTTCAGGGGAAGCAACAATCAACCCGTCGAGACACAGGCAAAGCGAATCCGCTCCCTGTAATCCGACGCCCAAGCAATACCAAACCAACTAGACGTAGGCTTTTACCTTCTCGAAAGGGACCGAACTAGTATAAAACCCTCTGTGTCTTTTGTGTGCTATGAACCCTTTCAAGCTAACCCGTGCGATGGTTCCATCATCAAGTCCGTTAAACCGGACATCTGCCGTGTTATTTCCACGACAGTTGGCGCCCACCGTGGGGCCTGCGCACGACGGTTTCGAGTTCTTGAAAGGCGGCTTCGAAGGGCTCAAGGGTTACGCGGTCGGACGGATGACCAAGAGTCGCCGTAGCCGGATCTACATCGACGATGCAGGTTGGGGACCGGAGGCCGATTCGATTGAATACGGGTACCGGGTCCCCTTCGGCAGCATCCAAGTCTTCATCGGCAAAATCGGTGAACCGGGGCCTGAGCCGGACATCTTCCCCAACATCGTCGAGCTGGCTCAGCGTGCGAGATCGGCCCGGATTCAGCCCGCCGTGAAGCGCGTGTTCATTGGAGCAATCCACGGAGGTCGAGCCGAGAACGGATCGGAATCTGATGGTGCAACAATCGTCTACTCAGATGACGAGTCTTCATCCGGGGAAACTGAATCTCTGTATCAGTTGCGGGACGGTCGGTCCGAGGGCGAGTCCGATGGAAACAGTATTCCGGGCCCCTTTGACCCGCCAAACCGGGTGGCGGTCTTCATGGCCGGTTCACAGCCCCCGATGAACGGAACGACAGCGGAAGCTGGTGCAGGGGGAAGCGGTTCAAATCCCTCCCTTACTGAAGTTCTATCCACCTTGATCGAGGAGTTCACAGCTAAAGCGGTGGAAGTAGTAGCTCCAGCAGACAAGGCGCATCATGATGCAGAGCTCCTTCAGTTGAAAGGCCGGATCGATCAGTTAAAGGAGGACCTAAAGGCGGAAAGAGAGATGATAGGGACGAGGCAAGCAGAATTGGATGATCAAGCTTTTTATCTGAGGATGGAGCAAGCTTCTATGGAAGGAGTAAGGGGACGGAAGTACCGGTCCCGTATACCCCCGGGTTATGAGTCAACGAATCTATTCAGGACACCTGGGGCTGGGGCTAGTAATCATCCGGCTTTAAACCGGAGGACACCTCCGGCCAGGGAGGAGCCGGTTCAGCAGCCCACCGCAGAGCAAGAGCGCCGGATTACATCAGCACCTTATATCCCCGTCCCTCCAGGTCATTATTCAAACCCTTTGGATAACATCGCTGCAGCAGCAGCGCATTTGGCCGCTTTACCTGCGGAAGAAACATCTCCGGTGGCGATAGAGGCGCGCAGGGTCCAGAAGCTACTTAATACGGCGTTGATGCAGCAGCAAGCATATTCTCACAGCAAGGAAAGGTTACATTCGACACCACGTCCCAGCCGGAGTTATAGTAGTCATTGGGATGAGCCAGAAGTGCCTAGCAGTGAGCGCAGGAGACATCAGCGCAGGCAGGATAATCCGGCAGGGGCAGAGATGCCAGCCCCAGACCTAAACCGGGCCAGATCAGGGGCCAGGGAGGAAATTCGTCAATCAACGCCGGTTCACACAGCCACTGCGGGAACAGGAGCTACGGCGAGTTCTTTCGGAGTACAGTGTCTTGTCCCCGCCCTACGGAGTGTAAAGCTCCCCAAGGATTTCAAAGGGCCCCGTAAGGTACCTAACTACACAGCCGATTTACCGCCAGAAGCTTGGGTGGAAAGTTATGAGATGGCCATGGAGATGCTGGACGTGGATGAATCAGCTTGTGCCAAATATTTTACTATGATGCTCGAGGGCACGGCCCGGACCTGGTTGAAAGCCCTACCCCCGAATTTTATTGGGTCATGGGGAGAACTACGCAGCCAGTTCATCAAAAACTTCAAAGATACGTGCAAACAGCCGATGTCGGTGATAGACCTAGCAGTCTGTGTGCAAGGAGAGCAGGAGTCTACAGCAGCTTGGGTATGAAGGGTAGCAGAGATCTTACACTCTTCGAATGGTATTAATCCTAGTACGACAATAGTGACATTGGAGAACAATTGCCGGTTTGAGTCTTTAAAATTGAAACTCGGACGGCTTAAAAGGGACTGCAATGACATGGGGACTTTAATGAGTGCCCTGGTGAAATACGGAGACTCGGATAACACAAAGTATCCGGAAGCAGAAGGAGATAAAGCGGGGAAGGCCAGCAAGTCTGGTAAACCGGCGCCGATCAATCCGGTTACTTTAGGTTTTTTGGGCAAACGGAAGGCAGAGGGTGGTTCAGACTTCGTGGCTAACGCTCAAGTTCAAGGTGGTTTTCAGGGTAATCCGGAGGATTCTGCTTTCCAAACCGGCGGAGGAGCTCCGGGCTGGGAGCAGGAGTTGGATCGACCTTGTCCAAAGCATAGCGGAAAGGGGAAGATAGCGAAGCACACCATGAGAGAGTGCATACCCCTTATGAAGGCAGTGGCCGGCCGTTTTAATCCTCCTAGTCGACCCCCACATGGCGGTTCAGGGCCTGGATTTTATGGTTCGGGTCATCAGGGGAACAGTTTCGGATCAGGATATAGGGGCAATAACGGTGGTTATCAACCCCGGGCAGGCAGCCAAAGCAATCAAGGAAATTATAATGGTCAGGGGAATCAATCGCATCATCAAGGTGGTTACAATGGTCAGAATAATCAGCAGCAGGGCCAAGGAAGTTATAATAATCAGGGAAACCAGCAGCAACAGCGTCCGCAATAGCAGCAGCAATCCGGATATCAGAGTAATCCGAAGGAGTTGAGCAGCGGGCAATATCATGTTTTCACCACAAGTTTATGTAAGAGAGACCAGAAGGTTTTGAAGCGGACTGTTAATGCAGTAGAACCGGCAACGCCACAATTTCTCCGATGGTCGGAGCAGCCCATTGTATGGAGCAGAGAGGACCACCCCATACGGGTGGATAATCCGGGACATTTAGCCTTGGTGGTAGCACCTCAGGTGGGAGGATACAAGTTTACTAAAGTCCTCATGGATGGTGGTAGCAGTATCAATATCTTATATTACGAGACTTTCCGTCGTATGGGTCTGACAGATAAAAAGTTAAGATCATCAAACACAGTGTTCCACGGAGTGGTCCCAGGTAAGTCAGCTTATCCGGTTGGTAAGATTGACTTAGAAGTTACCTTTGGAGATGAGTATGATTCCAGATCAGAGATGATCACTTTCGAAGTCGTCAAAATTAAAAGTCCATATCATGCTCTGTTTGGAAGGACGGTTTATGCTAAGTTTATGGCTAGGCCATGTTACGTTTATTTGCAGCTTAAGATGCCGGGTCATAAAGGCACGATCTCGGTTCATGGCAGTCGCAAGATAGCAGTGGAATGTGAGGAAGGTGATGCAGCGTATGCAGAAGCGGTATGTGCCACCGAGGAGCTAAAGTTTTATAAAGATAATGTTGATCCGGCAGATATGACTCCGCTGAAGAAACCGACTACCGAGCATGATCCGGCATTGAAGTTTAAGTCAGCTGAAGAGACTAAGCAGGTTGATTTTGTGCCTGGAGACTCGTCTAAACAGTTCACCATCAGCGCTAACCTTGATCCCAAATAGGAAAGCGCGCTCATCGAGTTCATCCGTGAGAACCGGGATATCTTTGCGTGGAAACCTTCTGACATGCCAGGTATACCGAGGGAACTCGCTGAGCACAAGTTGAACATTGATCCGAAGTTTAAACCGGTAAAACAGTATCTGCGCCGCTTCAACGAAGAGAGGCGCAAGGCCATAGGTGAAGAAGTGGCCAGACTTTTGGCGGCATGGTTCATAGTGGAAGTTTTTCATCCGGAATGGTTGGCTAATCCGGTGCTGGTTTTAAAGAAGAATGGGAAGTGGAGGATGTGTGTGGACTACACAGACCTCAATAAAGCTTGCCCAACTGATCCTTTTGCTTTACCTCGCATAGATCAGATTATCGACGCCACGGCAGGGTGTCAGCGGCTAAGTTTTCTGGATGCATATTCAGGGTATCACCAGATCAAGATGGCAGTAGAAGACCAAGAGAAGACAGCTTTCATAACTCCTTTTGGTGCTTTTTGCTATGTATCTATGCCCTTTGGGCTCAAGTGTGCACAGGCAACTTATCAACGTTGCGTTCAGAATTGTTTGAAAGGGCAGATAGGGAGGAACGTGCATGCTTATGTGGATGACATTGTGGTCAAATGAAAGGAAGAAAGAACAATGATGGAGGACCTCAAAGAAACCTTTGATAATCTTCGAGCTTACAGGATGATGCTTAATCCGGAAAAGTGTGCTTTTGGTGTTCCGGCTGGTAAGCTTCTGGGATTCTTGGTCTCGAACAGAGGAATAGAAGCCAACCCAGAGAAGATCAAGGCCATCACATCTTTAACAAAACCGGTTTGCATCAATGATGTTCAGCGAATAGCTGGCCGGATCACGGCGCTAAGCCGATTCATCAGTCGCTTGGGAGAGAAGGCAATCCCGCTTTATCAGATGTTGAGGAAAACAGACCGGTTTATCTGGAGTGATGAGGCAAATACAGCATTTGAGGATCTGAAACGGCAACTAGCAAAACCACCGGTTTTAGCTGCTCCCATTGATAAGGAGCCCTTGCTGTTATATGTTGCTGCTAACACACGGGCAGTCAGCGTCGCGATTGTGGTTGAGCGCAAGGAAGCAGGGAAGGAACATCCGGTTCAGCGCCCGGTTTATTATGTGAGTGAAGTACTCATTGAGTCTAAACAGAGGTACCCTCATTGGCAGAAGTTGGTCTATGGGGTGTTCATGGCAAACCGGAAACTGAAGCACTATTTCCAAGGGCATCCAATAACTGTGGCTAGTTCAGCTCCGTTGGGAGACATAATCCAGAACAGGGAAGCTACAGGCAGGGTAGCCAAGTGGGCCATTGAGCTCAGCCCGCATGAGTTGAAGTATGTACCACGTACTGCTATAAAATCTCAGGCATTGGTAGACTTCATCAATGACTGGACAGAGTTGCAGACTCCTGAGGAGAAGCCGGATCTTACTTATTGGACGATTCACTTTGACGGTTCAAAACAGTTGGAGGGCTCAGGGGCTGGAGTTGTCTTAACTTCCCCCAGAGGTGATAACTTTTGCTATGTCCTCCGCTTATTATTTCCTTGTACTAATAATGCAGCAGAATATGAAGCATTACTTCATGGTTTGCGACTGGCAAAGGAGATGAATTTGAGCCGGGTTAAGTGCCTGGGCGATTCAGATCTAGTGGCACAGCAAGTTTCTGGCAAGTGGGATTCAAGAGATCCCCTCATGGCGGCTTATCGGCGAGAGGTTGAAGCAGTCGCAGGGCACTTCAAGGGATATCAGGTGGATCATATAGACCGGCGGAGGAATGAAGCGGCTGACGCTCTAAGCCGGCTAGGATCGCAGCGTAAACCGGTGCCACCAAACACCTTTTTGGATGAATTACACAGTCCTTCGGTTCAAATACCTTCGGAAGAAGACCTAGCTGTTCCGGACCCAGAGGCACAGTTAGTTGCAGCACTCCATATTATTCCGGATTGGACGTTACCCTATTTGGCGTACCTAAGCCGAGGAGAGTTACCGGAGGACGAAGAGGAAGCGCGACAGATAATCCAGCGATCTAAGTCTATGACAATTGCAAACGGAGAGCTTCACCATCGTAGTACTTCGGGGGTATTTCAGCGATGTGTTTCAGCTGAAGAAGGTCGTGAGATTTTAAGGGAGATTCATGAAGGGGATTGCGGTCACCATTCCAGTTCAAAGTCATTGGTGGCAAAGGCATTCCGGCATGGTTTCTACTGGTTAACCGCGCATGCAGATGCGGCAGATCTGGTCCGGAACTGTGATGCTTGTCAGAAATTCTCAAGGCGTGCTCTGGTGCCGGCGCAGGAACTTCGGATGATACCAATAACTTGGCCTTTCGCAACCTGGGGGCTTGATATGGTTGGGCCTTTCAAACGGTCCCAAGATCAAAAAACTCATCTACTAGTGGCAGTAGACAAGTTTACGAAGTGGGTTGAAGCGGAACCTATAAGCAAGTGTGATGCAGCAACAGCGGTTAAATTCATCAAAAAAGTGATATTCCGGTTTGGCTTTCCACACAACATCATCACAGACAATGGAACTAATCTATCTAAGGGTGAAATGAAGGAATTCTGTCAAAGAGAACATATTCGATTAGATATATCTTCTGTGGCTCATCCTCAGACCAATGGCCAGGCTGAAAGGGCAAATCAGGAGATTTTGCGAGGCATCAAACCCCGGCTTATGACATCTTTGCAGAGAACCCCAGGTTGTTGGGTTGATGAATTGCCATATGTTCTTTGCAGTATTAATACTACACCAAACCGGTCTACAGGCTATACGCCTTTCTTCATGGTTTACGGCGCAGAAGCAGTTCTTCCAAGTGATATCCGTCATGACTCACCAAGGATAACGGCCTATGTAGAAGCAATCAACGAAGAGTCAAGACAGGACGGTTTAGACCGGTTGGATGAAGAGCGTGATACGGCTGCAGCACGGTCGGCGATTTATCAGCAAGATCTGCGCAGATATCACAGCCGCCGGATTAGAACAAGGACATTCCAGGAGGGTGACTTGGTACTCCGGCTCATCCAAGATCAAACAGATATGCACAAGCTATCCCCACCATGGGAAGGGCCCTTTTTGGTCAGCAAGAATTGACACAACGGTTCATATTACTTGGTGGACATTCGAGAACACAAGGATTCACGGACATCAGAAGAGGAGACGAAGAGGCCGTGGAACATCGCCCATTTAGGGCCATACTATACTTGAGATATGTGCTCCAATGTATCCTATGTATATATTATAAATAATGAATAAACCAGCACCCTCGGTAAACCGGGGGCTCAGCCCTTTTTCCATATACAAAAATCCTGTGAAAAACAACCGTATAAGTTTACCATCAGATGCTATATTTCAAATCTTGGCCGGTTTAGAAAACTGATTTTTTGCAGAATATGTGAAGGAGCAATAGAACTCTCAAGAACAGGAGATCATATCCGGTTCAAGAAGAGAAGAATTCATAAAAAACCCACAGGTTCAGGCAGAACCCTGGAGACCCTCTGGGAGTTGGTATCATCCACTCCCAGTGATCGGATTAAATTCATAGTTCTTTCGACCCTCTGAAAAGTTGGACAAGTCCACGTTCAGTGATTGGTTTACATTGACCCACCGGTTCAGGAGGAACCCTGGAGGCCCTCTGGGAGTTGGTATCATCCACTCCCAGTGATTGGATTAGTTTCATAGTTCTTTCAACCCTCTGAAAAGTTGGACAAGTCCACGTTCAGTGATTGGTTTAGATTGACCCACCGGTTCAGGAGGAACCCTGGAGGCCCTCTGGGAGTGTCGGCCAATCCGCGTCCCAGTGATCGGAATAATTTTTCTTTCGACCCTCTGAAAAGTTGGATAGTACCATGTTCAGTGATTGGTTTAGATTGACCCACCGGTTCAGGAGGAACCCTGGAGGCCCTCTGGGAGTGTCGGCCAATCCGC